>JAFMSR010000016.1:15146955-15178123 GCA_022818135.1 Saxidomus purpurata
CAGGATATTTGTGCTGAAAATGTTACCTCTAGAGTGTTAACAAGGTTTTTCCATATTTGGGCTGTGTGACCTTGTTTTTGACCCCAGATGACCCATATTCGAACTTGAGCTAGACATCATCGAAACAACCTTTCTGACAAATTTCAAGGATATCTGGGCTGAAAATGTAACATTTAGAGTGTTAACAAGGTTTTTCCATATTTGGGCTCTGTGACCTAGTTTTTGACCCAAGATGACCCATATTCGAACTTCGGCTAGAAATCATCAAAACAACCTTTCTGACATATTTCCAGGATATTTGGGCTGAAAATGTTACCTCTAGAATGTTAACAAGGTTTTACCATATTCAGGCTGTGTGACCTAGTTTTTGACCACAGATGAACCATATTCGAACTTGAGCTAGAAATCATCTTAACAACCTTTCTGACATATTTCCAGGATATTTGGGCTGAAAATGTTACCTCTAGAATGTTAACAAGGTTTTTCCATATTTGGGCTGTGTCACCTAGTTTTTGACCCCAGGTGACCCATATTAAAACTTAAGCTAGAAATCAACCAAACAACCTTTCTGACAAATTGCCAGGATATTTGGACTGAAACAGTAGCCTCTAGAGCCTTAACAAGATTTTTCTATTTTGGGGTCATGTGACCTAGTTTTTCCTAGTAATTACTGGGACAAACATCCTGACCAAGTTTCGTGACAACTGAGGAAAAAATGTGACCACTAGAGTGTTAACGAACTAAGTGTGGACAGACGACGGACGACAGACGACGGACATTCATCGATCCTAATAGCTCACCCTGAGCCTACATCTCAGGTGGGCTAAAAAGCTCACCCTAGCATAGCCAGGTGAGCTAAAAACAAGTGACACCTGGGTGGGGTCAATTTTAACTCAGGGATCATAATTTGAACAATCTTGGTAGAGGTCCACTTGGTAATGCCACAAGTTTTTCCTACAGTCTATGTAAAAACAAGTGACCCCCACGTCATAATTTGAACAATTTTGGTAGAGGTTTGCAAGGTAATGTCACATGCCAAATATCTAAGCTCTAGGCCTTCCTGTTCTTGAGAAGAAGATTTTTAAAGGTTTTCCTTTCTGTTGCCATAGTTCTGCATGGAATGAAATTATTTGAACAACTATGAAAGGGCTTCATGCAAGGAACTTCCCTGCCAAGTCATATCATCATTGGCCTATTGGTTTTAGACAAGATGTTGTTTGAAGAAAAATGTTAACGCCTTACGAAGGACCAAATGCGATTTTATTACCTCACTCTGGCACAAAGTGCCAGGTGAGCTTAAAGATTATATCCACTTTTCCATTCTATGATTTCACTAATTCTATTCCCAACAAGAGCCATGTTAGACATGGCCATCCCCCTGCCATCAAGTGCTCTTTCTATGACCAAAAAATTTGAAGCAGATAGGTTTTACCCCTACAGGCGTCAACTACACATTTAATAGCATTATTTCTTGTATATTTCAAAATATTTCCAATATAAAAATCTTTTTTACCAGAATACAGTGTTTAATTCACCATAAAACTGTAGACTCAAGGCTACGGTTCTTTCTCATACTAATTTCAACTTTTCAACATTCTTTTACTTCCTTGCATCTAAAATGCTGTATCATTGTTGCAATGAAAATGACAAGGGATCCCAAATTGCAATGACTTTTAATACTACAGGAGCTGTTTATCAAACAGATTGCCACACTTGACACACTCGATTGACCAGATGCCAGGTGTCAATCAAGTGACTTCATTACCTATCAAAATTCAACTTTACCTACAACAAATAAATACACATGGAAAAGGTTTGAATGGATTCTTTTGTTACAAATAATCCGACATCAACAAAGGGGTGGGTTTACAAGAGGGCAAAGATGACTCTGTATCACTCACCTGGCTACCATTGGCTATAATAAATGGTCATCAATAGCAGAAAGGATGCGGGGGTCATAATTATGAAATAATCTATTACTATTCATAATAACTAATATAACAGCTGCTTTTTTTCAAGAAACATTAAGTTACCTTCTCATCATGTCTACAAAGTACTTGAGCAGACCACCTGAAAACAAGATGTGATGTTTCTATACAGGCAAAACCTTACAAGAATGGCCTGTTCTCTCTGTTCTTTATATCAATATCTAATCCCCGAGACAATAATCAATCATCTGCTATATTAAATGGTCTTTTTACTGTATAAAGGTTATGAAAAATTCATGGACACTGGTAGTTCAACAAAAGGGCAATTAGTGTTATATCCAGGATGAAACTAGATGGGTGTTCAGTTAAACACTTGTGTGGCCCTCTTACACTTTGTCAAAATAACAAATAATTTTGTGACAAAATCTAAGTACAACAAGAGAGCTAGATGGCCCTTTATCCCTCACTCGGCTTCCACTTGTTATAAAACAATGGCGTTGTAGAAAGGGTAAAAATCGACCTGGGGTCTTGATTGGAAGTATCTACGTAGCTGTCCACTACACAATGCTTCATTTCAAATACCTCACAAGTGACAAATGCCCCCAAAAGAGGTGTCTCACAGTCTGTGTCCTCTCTTATATATATAATGTGCTCAACAATTGTGCCATGTAATTTTAAAATCCTTCCATGCATGACAGAGTAACCATGCATACAGTATTCCACGTAGGACTGTGAATCATGATAAACCCGGAATGAAAAATGGCCGATAAATTAACTAGATGGGTGTTCAGTAGAACACTTGTGTCGCCCTCTTATGCTTTGTCAGAATAACCAACAATTTTGTGACAAAATCTAAGTAACTGTGTCAAATATGACCTTGACCTACAAACTTTGGCGGCATCATGACCCTTATGTCATAAGCAATACAATTTGAAAGTTTGATGAAGAAATCTTAAGAAATGGCAAAGTTATAGCCAACATTAAGTTTTCGTGACAAAATCTAAGTACAAAAAGGGGCATAACTCTGTCAAATAAGACATCGACCTACAAAATGTGGCGGCATCACAACCCTTTTGACATAAGCAATATAATTTGAAAATTTGATAAAAAAATTTTAAGAAATGGAAAAGTTATAGCAAAATCTAAGTATATAAATGGGCATAACTCTGTCAAATATGACCCTGACCTACAAACTTTGGCGGCATCACGACCCTTATGTCATAAGCAATGCAATTTGAAAGTTTGATGAAGAAATCTTAAGAAATGGCAAAGTGATACCCAACGTTACGTTTTCGTGACAAAATCTAAGTACAACAAGAGCTGTCACATGACAGCACGCTCGACTATTCGAAAGCTTGTTGGTAAAATGGGTTTTTTGTCTAAGAACAGGAGTATTGTGTAATTGTCTATAAGAATTAAGGTCAAAGATATGAAACTTGTTCAAAGACCTTTGTAAATGTACATTGCATTCAAAGCCTTACTCTGGATTCTGCTAGCCAACTGGAGGGAGGATGGGGGGGGGATAATTTCAAAGAAATACATGACCTTGTATATTTGATCATGAATAATTTTGTAACTTTTCAAATTGATATGTATAGAATTAAAAAAGCTGCATAATTATTCTATGACATTTCAAAAGAAAGCCATTTTGAGTATTTCCATTTTAGTCTGGAAAAACTGTGACAAAATTCTAAGTTAAAAAGGGCATAAATATGTTAAAAATCAAAATCATTGGTGAAGATGTTGACAGTAAATACGTTCGATAGTATTCTATCTTTAACAAAAAATTCAAAGTTAAAAAGGGACACAAATCTATCAAAATTCAAAACAGAGTTATAGAGATTGTTTCCTCAGGTGTAGATGTTGATGGTTGACACATACTTTGAGTTTCAAGTCAATACCTTTGATAGTATTCAAGATATTTGAATTTACAAAAAAAAATTACCAAAACTTCTAAGTTAAAAAGGGGCATAAATCTGTCAAAAATCAAAACAGAGTTATGGGAATTGTTTCCTCAGGTGTATATGTTGATGGTAGACACATACTTTGAGTTTCAAGTCAATACCTTTGATAGTATTCAAGATATTTGAATTTAAAAAAAACTTTAACCAAAAATTCTAAGTTAAAAAGGGGCATAAATCTGTCAAAAATCAAAACAGAGTTATGGGAATTGTTTCCTCAGGTGTAGATGTTGATGGTAGACACATACTTTGAGTTTCAAGTCAATACCTTTGATAGTATTCAAGATATTTGAATTTATAAAAAACTTTAACCAAAAATTCTAAGTTAAAAAGGGGCATAAATCTGTCAAAAATCAAAACAGAGTTATGGGAATTGTTTCCTCAGGTGTAGATGTTGATGGTAGACACATACTTTGAGTTTCAAGTCAATACCTTTGATAGTATTCAAGATATTTGAATTTATAAAAAACTTTAACCAAAAATTCTAAGTTAAAAAGGGGCATAAATCGGTCAAAAATCAAAACAGAGTTATGGGTATTGTTTCCTCAGGTGTAGATGTTGATGGTAGCCACATACTTTGAGTTTCAAGGGAATACCTTCGATAGTATTCAAGATATTTGAATTTATAAAAAACTTTAACCAAAAATTCTAAGTTAAAAAGGGGCATAAATCTGTCAAAAATCAAAACAGAGTTATGGGGATTGTTTCCCCAGGTGTAGATGTTGATGGTAAACATATAGTTTGAGTTTCAAGTCAATACCTTTGATAGTATTCAAGATATTTGAATTTATAACAAGAGGGCCATGATGGCCCTGTATCGCTCACCTGTCTACCATTGGCAAAAATAAAAAGGTTATTAATAGCAGAAAGGATCAATTTTTACCTTTGGCTCATGATATCCTCTTAATAAGCTTATGTAAAATCAAAAGACCCCCCCCCCCCCCAGGCAGGGTTAATTTTGACCCTGAGGTCAGGATTTGAACAATCTTGGTAGAGAGTCAATTATTGCCACATGCTGAATATCTAAGCTCTAGGCCTCATTATTTTGCTGTCTGATCATGATCAGCACTGTTGGCTATTCATTTTTTTGCTGTCTGATCATGATCTGCACTGTAAGCTATTCATTGTATGTTGGCTGGTCATGATCTGCACTGTCAGCTTTTTATTTTTTGCTGTCTGATCATGATCTGCACTGTTTGCTATGCATTATTTAGCTGTCTGATCATGATCTGCACTTTCTGACAAATTTCAAGGATATCTGGGCTGAAAATGTAACATCTAGAGTGTTAACAAGGTTTTTCCATATTTGGGCTGTGACCTTGTTTTTGACCACAGATGACCCATATTCGAACTTGGGCTAGAAATCAACTTAACAACCTTTCTGACAAATTTCCAGGATATTTGGGCTGAAAATGTTACCTCTAGAGTGTTAACAAGGTTTTTCCATATTTGGGCTGTGTGACCTAGTTTTTGACCCCAGGTGACCCATATTAAAACTTGAGCTAGAAATCATAGAAACAACCTTTCTGACAAATTGCCAGGATATTTGGACTGAAACAGTAGCCTCTAGAGCCTTAACAAGATTTTTCTATTTTTGGGCTCTGTGACCTAGTTTTTGACCCCAGATGACTCATATTCGAACTCGTCCGAGTAAACATCCTGACCAAGTTTCGTGACAATTGAGGAAAAAATGTGACCACTAGAGCGTTAACGAACTAAATGTGGACGGACGACGGACGACGGACATTCATCGATCCTAATAGCTCACCCTGAGCCAGCTCAGGTGAGCTAAAAAACTTTAACCAACGCAGATGCCGACGCCGGGGCGAGTGCAATAGCCTCCTTATTCTTCGAATAGTCAAGCTAAAAAGGGGCATAACTCTGTCAAATATGACCTTGACCTACAAAATTTGGCGGCATCACAACCCTTTTGACATAAGCAATATAATTTGAAAATTTGATAAAGAAATCTTAAGAAATGGCAAAGTTATAGCAAAAATCTAAGTATAAAAAGGGGCATAACTCTGTCAAATACGACCTTGACCTACAAACTCTGGCGGCATCACAACCCTTATGTCATAAGCAATACAATTTGAAAGTTTGATGAAGAAATCTTAAGAAATGGTAAAGTTATAGCCAACATTAAGTTTTCGTGACAAAATCTAAGTACAAAAAGGGGCATAACTCTGTCAAATATGACCTTGACCTACAAAATTTGGTGGCATCATTAATCTAATTAAAATATTGGTAAAACACACCTGTAAAAGCAGCCTGTTGAATTTAGATCCATTGAATCACAAAGATCGAATCAGACACCCGCCGCCGACGTTTTTCGTTGAGAATCACCAATACTGTTTGCAGCGTTATGCTGGGTTTTTTTTGTTGTTTCAAAAAGCATTTAGTTATTTTTTGTCAGAACCTAAAATATTTATCACCTTTATGTTGATTTAAAATATTTATTTCCTTTAAAAATCCGCTGTAATCGCTCCCATAGCATTGTCACTCGCGATTGGTGTGAAAAATATGGCCTGTCGTACTAATTCAGTCAATTTTGAAATTGTTTGCAAATCCGAGCTGTGTGACACCTCTGAGAGTTGTGAATGCAAAAAATATTTATCAATTAACATTTCCAATAATTATTGTTCAATGTTCTGTTTTAAAGAAAATCGCGGCGTTCCAGCGTGTCCGGTTTTTTTTGTCATTAATTGTTCATCAACTGTCAAAGCCAACGTTTTTCCAGTAACAATTTTCTACTATTTATTTTAATGAATAACCTTTGCCGAAATATTTATTTTTCCTCCAATCTCTTTAATTCATAAAGACAAAGCCGCAGGTGTCACGAGATCAAAGAACAAACGCCGACGCACATTGTACATGTGAGTATTGTAAATGAAGTAAACTTGTAAACTTGTTTGATCTTAGTGAAGCATGTGGCATCAAACAGACCAAGATATTTGACAGTTTGAGACATGAAAAAGTAATTCTAGACAATAGTCTGATAATTTTGGATTATAGAAATAATAGTTGGGAATAGTTGATGTTATGAGTAAGTTTTATTTTTGGTGATAAAATATATTGAACTCGCTATATAAATGTGCATTGGTCGGCAAATATTTTTGAATGTAATATGCATACAACTCAAAAACATTTTACATGTAGACTCATTTCTACCGCATATAAAAAATTTGATTTTTTTGTCCCGTAAACCCATTCATTTACCTGTAAAACGCGATTTTACTCCCGCGAAGTGACGCGATATTTCTCCAGATGCGAAGTCACTTCAGGCACTCCAAGCACACGCGCAGTCACGTTATTTTTCCCCGAGTTATCAGAGATTCAGAGAGTGCAGCCGGGATTTGTTTGATCTTAGTGAGCACGTGGCATTAAAAAGAGACAGTTTGAGACATTGACGATAGATTGATATTTTGGATTATTAAATCGTTAGGCTGAAATAGATAAAGTAAGTTTGTTTTTCTTAGATTGATTGTGTCGCCGGGGTTGTTTCATTTGATCCTACAGTATGTTAGTTTGTTGATAGCGGCATCGTAATTAAAACGATTTTGGCATCGGGAAGTTTTGAAAAACATCAAATTATAATTATTTTTCTATTTTTCATTGATAATTTAAAGTTAATCAGTAAAAAAACATAACAAATATTCAAGTCTCGACCCAAATGTGGACACCGCGAAACACCGAGACCAGTCACCGCGACTGGACACCCTGATTCGCGGTGACGGGTGACTCAGGGGGGCATTTGGGTGACCAAATTCACGTGGTCACTGATGGCTGGACATCGCGGTGATGGGTGACAATTGGAAAAAACACCTTGCGTGTACTGTAGGAAAGTAGTTTCACAAAATGCTGGTATTTAATATTAGTGTGGTCTAGATCTGGCTGGCACAATGCTGACTGCCTCTATAACCAAAATAAATCTGACACAAATATTTTTATGTATACAATATAGCTTCTGTAAATACATCTATGTTTCAAGAGTAGAATGATCAGACTTACCTTATATTTACTCTGTTCCCGACATCGCTTGTGGCATATTACATAAGCCAAATGCTTGCATTCGATATATCTGAAAAAAAGACAAAATAATTAATTTAAACTAATTTATTTATTCTCGATTGTGAAACAAGTTCTTACAACTTATATTAATCGCTCTCAAGACTCATTCCAGATGGAATCAACCTCGAAGAGAGAGAGGCAACGTGGAATTAAAGTGTCTTGCCCAAGGACACTACCGACATGGCTATCAAAGCGTAATGTGTGTTGTTTAATATAATTGTTTCAAAAAGTACAAGTTATTTTTATCACAACCTATAATACTTATCAGATTTTACGTACTAATATATTTAAAATATTTGTTCCCGTTAAAAATTTGAATTAATTGGTCAATTTTTATTCTCCACTTGGCATTTGTCACTCGCGGTAGGTGTGAAAATACGAGCTGTCAAGGATGACAAAACTAAGTCAGTCAATTCTAAAATTGTTTGCAATGTGGCATCACTGAGTATTGTTTGTTAATTAATGGAATGACAAAATTATTTTAACGGGAGGGCCTGCAAAAGATAGAATTATTCCAAACAGCCGCGAATAGAGTTTGTAACTCATTTCACTCTCCACGCTTTTTGCATATTTCTCCTAATGTATTACGTGACTTTGAAGGTGAAATTCAGTAACAAAAATCGGTTAAATATTTTTGAAAATCCTGTCCATCAAAAATCGGTGTAAAAACGGGATCGCGAAAATACGTGATAAATAAAAGGAAAATCGATAAAATAACGCCGACTTAAATTTCGCATGTCCGTGATTTTCGTATATATTTCTTCAATTTTTCGTGATTTTAACAGTTTTTAATACAAAGAAATCTGACAATTTTTTTTTTAAACCCCCCCCCCTTTCCCGCCCCACCAACCCACCCCCACAAACCCCCAAAAAAAAAAAAAAAAAAACCCCCCCCCCCCCACCCCCCCCCCCCCCCCCCCCCCCCCCCCTCGGTTTTAGTCTCATCCAAAAGACTGTTAGTAATTTTAGTTGGTCAGCCCCGGGAATCAAACCCGCTACCCCGAGATTACAAGTCTCCTGCTCTACCGATTGAGCTAACCGGGCTGACTCATCAAGAAATGTTTTGTATTTTAGGACTACTTTACTTACATTCGACTTACCCTTACATCTTAATTATCAATCGTGTTCAAACTCATTTTGATCTCCGCCGTTCTGTTACTTTTTCTTTTGTTTAAAGTACTCGCAAATATTATTGAAATCCATCCCTTATAAATGTGTGAACAACTTGGTCATTAAAATAATAAGTAATTGATCGATTATAAAATATAATTTGCGATGATTTATTCTAAACACCATGATTGCCTCGGATCAAACCATGGACCCTATTAATTTTATACAAATATCAAAGAAAACACCGACTAATTTCTGACGTCACGTACATGTGCAGTAACGACATGTGATTATCGGAAAATAACAGGTGTACATGCGACGTCTTTTGATTGCCTCGGGCGTTTATGTAATCGGCAATCCAATGCCGAGCACGCGTCGGATTAAGGTTAGGGCTGAATGGTGATGATAAAGGTAAGATATCATGACTTTAGGGCAAATTGTTGTTCAGAAGGGCAGACTGGCGGCATGAAAAGGCGGCAGGGCGCTGCGCCACATCATGACGCTACAGATAACACTATATTGCCTACCTTAATCTGAAGCGTGCTCGATATTTGATTGTATTTCACTGATTGTCGATTACATAAACTCCAATTACATAATCAAAAGACAAAGCATGTACACCTGTTTATTTTCCGATAATCATGTGCCGAGTACGTGACGTCAGAAATAAGTTGGTGTTTTCTTTGATATTTGCACAAAGTTTGTTAAATCAGGGCAGACTGAATTGAACACACTGTCATTATATGGGATGAATTTAAAAAATATTTTCGAGTAAAAAAAAAGTTACAGACCGGCGGGAATCAAATGCATGTTGGAAAACTTTCACCCATGTATATGGCTAAGTATTTGGTAATGGTCCATTTCCGGTCCTGGCTTGGGTGGTCTGGTTCCATTCTAATAACCAGTTGTTCTTTTCAAGAAAGTATGCATTATTTTGAAGTCATAAATGTCTTCTTAAATACGTATAATAACATGAATTGTGAAATGAATTGTTTTCATGTCAAATTTAAACAAGAGCTGTCACATGACAGCACGCTCGACTATTCGAAAGGTTGTTGGTAAAATGGGTTTTTTGCCTAAGAACAGGAGTATTGTGTAATTGTCTATAAGAATAAAGGTCAAAGATATGAAACTTGTTCAAAGACCTTTGTAAATGTACATTACATTCAAAGCCTTACTCTGGATTCTGTAAGCCAACTGGAGGGAGAAGGAGGGGATAATTTCAAAGAAATACATAACCTTGTAAATTTGATCATGAATAACTGTAATTTTTCAAAATTGATATGTATTGAATTAAAAAAGCATGACCGCTGCATGCTGCATAATTATTCATGATATTTCAAAAGAAAGCCATTTCGAGTATTTCCATGTTAGTCTGGTAAAAACTGTGACAAAATTCTAAGTTAAAAGGGGCATAAATATGTCAAAAATAAAAAACATTGGGGTAGATGTTGACAGTAAACATACATTTTCAGTTTCAAGTCCATAAAAAAATCAAAGTTAAAAAGGGTCATAAATCTGTCAAAAATAAAAACAGAGTTATGGGGATTGTTTGCTCAGATGATGATGTTGATGGTAGACACAGTTTTAAGTCAATACCTTTGATAGTATTCAAGATATTTAAATTAAAAAAAATCTTCAACAAAAAATTCTAAGTTAAAGAGGGGCATAAATCTGTCAAAAATCAAAATGGAGTTATGAGGATTGTTTCCTCAGGTGCAGATGTTGATGGTAAAGATATATTTTGAGTTTCAAGTCAATACCTTTGATATTATGCAAGATATTTGAATTTATAAAAAACTTAACAAAAATTCTAAGATAAAAAGGGGCATAAATCTGTCAAAAATCAAAACAGAGTTATGCTGATTGTTTCCTCATGTGTAGATGTTGATGGTAAAGATATATTTTGAGTTTCAAGTCAATACCTTTGATAATATACAAGATATTTGAATTTATAAAAAACTTTAACCAAAAATTCTAAGTTAAAAAGGGGCATAAATCTGTCAAAAATCAAAACAGAGTTATGGGGATTGTTTGCTCAGGTGTAGATGTTGATGGTAAAGATATATTTTGAGTTTCAAGTCAATACCTTTGATAATATGCAAGATATTTGAATTTATAAAAAACTTTAACCAAAAATTCTAAGTTAAAAAGGGGCATAAATCTGTCAAAAATCAAAACAGAGTTATTGGGATTGTTTGCTCAGGTGTAGATGTTGATGATAAACATATAGTTTGAGTTTCAAGTCAATACCTTTGATAGTATTCAAGATATTTGACTTTATTAAAAACTTTAACCAACGCAGACGCCAACGCAGACGCCGACGCTGGGGCGAGTGCAATAGCCTCCTTATTCTTCGAATAGTCGAGCTAAAAATTAATTTTGAAACCATTGCCAATTTATTGAATCCATCGGTAACACATTTTGATCGGATTATTTTATAAGTGATTTTTTACCATTCAGCTTAAGCTAAAATAAAGTTAATGAAGTTATCTGTTATAGAAATGGAACAAAATTCAATATTCTGCCTTGTTTTAATGTATTTCTTGGAACAAATTGTAAATAATTTACATTTATTGCAAGTGTGACGGACGTCATTTTTTCCCCGTCCACCATAACAAGATTTTTGTGATACAATATTTTTGTATAATGCTGAACCCAGTAGTGAAATAGTAGTGGACTAAAGACACATTATATTAAAAACCCATCATTTCATATCAAAAACTGACCATGACAACCTTATTTGATATCAATTTACTAACTTTTCCAACACCACCACAAAATCCGTTCAATATAACGTCCGTATCAGCAGCTAAAAATAGCACCATTTTTCGATAGTTGTGTGGTATTTTGCATTGGGCCATACGTTATACTTTTAAGTGCACACATATACATGACGTCATCATAATTTGAGCAGCAGCAGAAAAACAAAATGGCGAGCAGACGGAATCTTATCTTATCCGCCCCAGTAAATAACGTCCATCACACATCTTTCGTTTGACTTTGAAAGAAATTCCCTTGATTTGAGGGAAATCTCCGACCTGCTTATTCTGGTAAGGATTCGTAACAGGCTGATCCAAAACTCTAAAGCCTCACCTGATGAAAAACAAAAATTATATAAAGATAGCATCATTTAGAGTTTGTAAGCCAGAACTACAGAAAACCCAGTTGTCAGTTTGTTACTCCTTCGAACTTGACTTGTCTAATCAATACAGTGTTCTTAGTGAAGTTAGTCGTGCATCAACTATACCGTCTATAGACTCTTCCTTCAGCCCAACAGCATTCAGTAGCCCTATACAGCAGAGACCAATTTCTTCTTCCTCTAGTGAACCAAGTTCAATAAAAACACACCAAAACCGTAAGCAAAATTTATGGGTCTTAATCACTAACAGTCAAAGCATTCGTAATTAAAGAACACAAATGGCAGAATCAGCCGAATACTTGAAACCGGATATAATCATTGGCTCAGAATCTTGGTTAGCAAATGATGTGAAAAATCCTGAAATATTCCCTGAAGGTTATCAAACGAACACTCATCGAAAAGACAGAAACAACAAGAGCTGTCAGTAGGACAGCGTGCTCGACTTTTTTAGTGCTTGCCAATAAAACAAAACTTTGGCAGTTAAGGGCACACAAGACTTTAACCAGGAATTTCTAAGTACAAATCAAGAAAATTTTTCACAGAGTTATCTTCTTTTGCTTACAGATAGGTCTTACGATGGTACATAAGTGCTCCAACTTTCAAAGTAATATCTCAAATGGTTAAGTTAACAAGTGGACAAGAATGAAAATTTTAACTGAGTTTCTAAGTCAAAAAGGGCCATAATTCAAATAAAATCCTTGACAGAATTACCTTCTCCTGCCCATGTTTGGGAATCATGATGGTAAACAAGTATTCCAACTTTCAAATTAATATCTCAAACAGTTCAGTCAAAAAGTGGACTGGTACGAAAAACTTAACGAAGATTCTAAGTCGATAAAAGGCCTTAATTTTTAAAACAAATCCCTGACAGAGTTACCTTCTCTTGCTTACAGATGGGGGTAATGATGTGAAAAAGCATTAATAGTTTCAAAGCAATTTCTCAAAGGGTTAAGACAATAAGTGGATTTTACCCATATTCAATGTATTTTCTAAGTCAAAAAGGGGCATAATTCTGTCAAAAACCTTGACAGAGTTATGTCCTCTTGTCTGTTGATGAAGGTCGTGATGGTAAACAAGTATGGTTAGTTTCAAAGCAATACCTCCAATGGTTTTGAAATAAAGTGAGGTGGTACGAAAAACTTAACCAAGAAGCTCAATACACTTTCTAAGTAAAAAAAGGGCCATAATTCTGTCAAAAACATTGACAGAGTTATGTACTCTTGTCTGTAGATGGAGGTTATGATGGTTAACAAGTATGGTAAGTTTCAAAGCCATACCTCTAATACTTTTGAAATAAAGTGGGGTGGTACGAAAAACTTAACCAAGGTGTGACGCCAACGCCGACGCCGGGGCGAGTAGGATAGCTCCCCTTTTCATAGAAAAGTCGAGCTAAAAATGGAGGCAGGGTCTTCATAGCGGTAAACGACAACTTTGACACATGGTAAGTCGAAAACAGTGATACTGAGTGCGAAATAATTTGGACTGAAGTACAAACAACCATGAAAAATGTCGTCATCAGATCATTCTATCGTCTACCTAACGCTAGTATTCAAGCACTTGAGCACTTAAATGAATCGATACACAGAGTTAAAGAAAAATGTAAGGACAAAATCCTCATACTAGCTGGCGATTTTAACTTACCTCACATTGACTGGAATTCATTGGCAGTCAAGACTAGTTGCAATCAAAGTAACCAACATAACTACCTCCTACACATAGCTGAAGAACATACTCTCGAACAAATACAAATGAACCAAACAAGACAGGACAATAATCTTGATCTATACTTTACATCTCACCCAAGTTTAGTAAAAAATTGTGAAACAGTACCAGGATCTCGGATCATGAAATGGTCATCGTAGACTCAGACATAAAACCTAAATATAATAAGCCAAAAGGACGCAAAATTTATCACTATAACAAAGCAAGCTGGGAAAATATAAAAGCAACAATGTGTAAATTATCATCGGAAGTTTGCAACTTGAAAAATGTTGAGGACTGTTGGAACAAACTTAAGAGTGAAATTAACAATGTTCTGGACTCTGAAGTACCATCAGTCATTTTTTTACTTTTTTTTTGCAACAGCCCATGCCTTTCAAATTGGGAATTTTTAGCGCGATAAACTTCAAAATTGGGGAAAATTAACAAAACTTAATAAAAACTAGAATTGTGTCCAAAGGACACGGATGCCCCCACTGTGCAGATGTGCTCATAAACAAGAGCAAGCATATCTGTATGTAAGATTTTTATGTGGAACTTTTTCATTCCACTGTTTCATTTCTGTACATATACCTAAAATGATCTACAGGTAACCTTATGTACATGTTAAATTAAATTACAAATGTAAAATTTATATGTTCAATTATTTATATGGTATATAGTGAAAAAATCAACAAAGGGCCATAATTCTGTTAAATTTGGTCGCAACAAATTTATATGGTATATAGTGAAAAAATCAACAAAGGGCCATAATTCTGTTAAATTTGGTCGCAACAAAAATTTCTTCCTTTACTACCATCTACACATTAAAGCTGTTCATCCCTGGAAGTTTAAGCAAAATCTGCCATCCGGTTTAAGAGGAGTTCGTTCACAATATTTCTATATGGTATATAGTGAAAAACTTAACAAAGGGCCATAATTCTGTTAAATTTGGTCGCAACAAAAATTCCTTCCTTTACTACCATCTACACATTAAGGTTGTTCATCCCTGGAAGTTTAAGCAAAATCTGCCAACCAGTTTAAGAGGAGTTGCGTTCACAAAATTTCTATATGGTATATAGTGAAAAAATCAACAAAGGGCCATAATTCTGTTAAATGTTCAGCCACAAAATTCCTTCCTTTACTGCCATCTACACATTAAGGTTGTTCATCCCTGGAAGTTTAAGCAAAATCTGCCATCCGGTTTAAGAGGAGTTGCGTTCACAAAATTTCTACATAGTATATAGTGAAAAATCAACAAAGGGCCATAATTCTGTTAAATTTGGTGCAGCAAAAATTCCTTTCTTTACTACCATCTACACATTAAGGTTGTTCATCCCTGGAAGTTTAAGCAAAATCTGCCATCCGGTAAAAAGAGGAGTCCGTTCACAAGATATATAGTGAAAAAATCAACAAAGGGCCATAATTCTGTTAAATTTGGTCGCCACGTGAAAATTCCTTCCTTTACTACCATCTACACATTAAGGTTGTTCATCCCTGGAAGTTTAAGCAAAATCTGCCATCCGGTCTTAAGTAATCAGTCATGTTCACTGTTTTCGCGACGGCCCATGCCTGTCGGATTGGGAATTATAGACGGACGGAAACTGCAACGCTATATGCACCCCACTTTGTGGGGGGCATAAAAATCATTTTGAAAAGTTTTATTTTAAGGTAAATTTATGTCATTTAAATGTCCTTGCTTCTTTAATTTACAACTTCATCTTTCTATGTTTCATTCCTTTAAAGCTGTCCACTAAACATTTGTTTCTCATTATTCAGTTCATTTTTTTGGTGACATAAACGCCGGAATGTCTGGCGTGCCAATGGCGTGTTTAAGTTTTATTTTCTTATCAGGGCGTTCGGTAGACCCGAGCTCCCGGGTTTTGACCCGTGAAAATTTCGAAATACCCGTATTTGACCCGCGATAAAAACGCCCGACGAGTCATATTTGACCCATAGGAATTTTCATTCATGCGTCGATTCTTTAGCGTGCGTGTCAATCAACTTGTTAATTCCAAACACTCTGACCGTTGCAACCGTTGACGCGTCAGAAAGTGAGAACGGGGGCGGAGCTTGTATTTTAATCTACTCGCTTTCAGTCAATCAGCGACGATCACGCACGTGCACATTGTCTCAGCTTGATAATGACGTAATCAATGGATGATTGGATTTAATTGACAAGCAATAAACACATGTTCGGCATCTATTATGTGTATAAGGTGTTGTAAACACGCGGCATATGAATGATGCAATCAAAAGAGTTGGCGCATCATTAAGTAGATGATGGTGACACTCGAATTAGATAATTAGTGGATGTTTTTTCGGCGGCCTAGACGACAACAAATGTGAAATTCGGCGCGAGTTTAAGTTATTCTTAAGAGCGCATTTATATTGACTTCCATGCTGAAAGTTTAATTAACGTTATTTTCACTTCCAAGAGCCTTTCTTTTCCATCATGCTTAAAAAACTTGATATGGAAAGATAATCAAAATAATGAGCCTTATAAATTCGTGTCAAATAACCTTCAATATTTATTAATTACAATAAAATCGCGGGGATAAAAGACGAAAATCGCGGACATGCGAGATCGCGAAAATATGTGACAAACGGGAAACAACGTACATTTTAGCCTGGGAAAGGGATCAGCAACTAGATCTATCTTGTTTAAGAATTTTTGGAAAATATAACTACAGCTTCAGAACACAAACTGAAAAATATGATGTGCTAGCGCTAGAGTACAAGGCTGGAAACCCTATGATCCATGGTTCGACCCTTAAAAATCTCACCTTGACTCTTGAAAATTTGATTTTGACCCTTGAAAATTTAGGCTGAAGAGTCAATGACCCTTGAGTTTCAAGGCCTACCGGACGCCCTGCTTATTATAATATTTAGAAATATGCGGCATTTTTCGATAAATAGGGTAATTTTCTAACATTTTTTTTACCGACACATTTTGACGCATGAAAAAGCGTTTAGCGACCGTGATGAAAGTCATACTAAATGCCGTACTATGCCGTGACCCGTTTTATGTAAACAACGTGCGTCGAATTGACAACAAAATTCTGCAAATAAACCATAATTAGAGTCGGAATTTCATGATTATTTGCATCGTTTTAGTTCAACTTTAACAAGAAATCAATCTAATTGGGAAAAATCTTCCCATTTTTGGGAATTTTGAAGCCTTTTCTGGGGAATTTTGACCATTTTTGTTAATTGGGAAGACGCCGAATTTCAGAGTCAAATCGGCGCAAAAAAAATCACTGACCATCCAAATATTCGTCAAGCAAACACAGTCACCCATGGATCACAACATCTTTGAACAAGAGGGCCATGATTGCCCTTTATCGCTCACCCGTGTACAACTCCTTTTAACAAAGTTGTTACAGACCTGGTTAATGTGTGCGAGACTAGGGCTGCGTACTGGTATGCGATATAAATCGAAAACCGGTATTATAGGTTCAATTGATACATCGTATCAAATGTCAAAACAACCTTTCTGACAAATTTCCAGGATATTTGGGCTGAAAATGTTACCTCTACAGTGTTAACAAGGTTTTTCCATATTTGGGCTGTGTGACCTAGTTTTTGACCCCAGATGACCCATATTCGAACTTGAGCTAGAAATCATCAAAACAACCTTTCTGACAAATTTCAAGGATATCTGGGCTGAAAATGTAACATCTAGAGTGTTAACAAGGTTTTTCCATATTTGGGCTCTGTGACCTAGTTTTTGACCCCAGATGACCCATATTCGAACTTGGGCTAGAAATCATCGAAACAACCTTTCTGACATATTTCCAGGATGTTTGGGCTGAAAATGTTATCTCTAGAGTGTTAAAGTGACATTATGCGCATCTTACTGCACATAGTGTATTTTTGGTGACAGTTTTATAAAAGCAGTGTTTCGTTGCTGTTCATTTAAATTTGTTAAATTAATGATTATGCTGCATTAGTATTTGAAGTTGGTGCTTTAGATATAAAAATATCAGACTGATAAAATGATAGTTGATCGTGTCGTTGCTGATGTTGGTAGAGATCTCGGCAGTGAAAGGGAAGCAACTCCTGCATGCACTTGTTCTTTTCTTAAATTGACTCTCCCAGTCAAGTAAGAAAATCAATATTTGGAAAGTTATTATTTCATACTGGTAGCGTGAAGACGTTTGGTGTATTGGGTTAAAAGCTATTATTTCCTCTACGCTTTTGTACACACACCATATTCAGCTGGATTTTTACTTGAAAAAAATGCGCATAATGTCACTTTAACAAGGTTTTTCCATATTAAGCTGTGTGACCTAGTTTTTGACCCCAGATGAACCATATTCAAACTTGAGCTAGAAATCATCTTAACAGCCTTTCTGACAAATTTCCAGGATATTTGGGCTGAAAATGTTACCTCTACAGTGTTAACAAGGTTTTTCCATATTTGGGCTCTGTGACCTAGTTTTTGACCCCAGGTGACCCATATTAAAACTTGAGCTAGAAATCAACCAAACAACCTTTCTGACAAATTGCCAGGATATTTGGACTGAAACAGTAGCCTCTAGAGCCTTAACAAGATGTTTCTATTTTTGGGTCATGTGACCTAGTTTTTCATCCGAGATGACCCATATTCGAACTCGTTCGAGTAATTACTGGGACAAACATCCTGACCAAGTTTCGTGACAATTGAGGCAAAAATGTGACCACTAGAGTGTTAACGAACGAAGTGTGGACGGACGACCGACGACGGACATTCATCGATCCTAATAGCTCACCCTGAGCCTGCTCAGGTGAGCTAAAAAAAAATAGAAAAGAAACACAAACTACATCAAAAGGCTAAACTCTCAAAAAGCAAGAAAGATTGGGAAAATTTCAAATCATACAAAAGTATAATCCAACAAGAGCTGTCCCTCCCAAGTGACGAATGCCCCCGAAAGAGGTGCCTCACAGTCTGTGTCCTCTCCATGTGCTCAATAAATGTGCTATGTAATTTTAAAATCCTTCCATGCATGACAGAGTAATCTGCATACAGTATTCCATTACTTTAAACACTAAGTGTGACCTTGACCTTTGAGGTAGGGACTTGGGTCTTGCAGCGACACATCCGCTTGATGTGCTAGACATTTGTGCACAGTTTTTTAAAATCCTTCAAAGCATAATAAAGTTATAGTCCGGACACAAATGTATGCATATATACAGGATTCCTTACCTATAAACTCTAAGTGTGACCTTGACCTTTGTGGTAGGGATGTGGGTCATGCAGCGACACGTCGTCTTGATGTGCTAGACATTTGTGCCAAATTATTTTAAAATCCTTCAAGGCATGACAAAGTTACAGTCCAGACACGAATGTGTGCATATATGCTTATATAGAGGAATCCATTACCTTCAAACTCTAAGTATGACCTTGACCTTTGAGGTAGGGACGTGGGTCTTGCACGCGACACGTCGGCTTGATGTGCTAGACATTTGTGCCAAGTTTTTTAAAATCCTTCAATGCATGACAAAGTTACAGTCCGGACACGAATGTGTGCATATATGCTTATATGGAGGAATCCTTCCCTTCAAACTCTAAGTATGACCTTGACCTTTGAGCTAGGGACGTGGGTCTTGCAGCGACACGTCTCTTGAGTGCTAGACATGTGTGCCTAGTTATTTTAAAATCCTTCAATGCATGACAAAGTTACAGTCCGGACACGAATGTGTGCATATATAGAGGATTCCATAACCTTCATACTCCAAGTGTGACCTTCACCTTTGAGGTAGGGATGTGGGTCTTGCAGCGACACGTCGTCTTGATGTGCTAGACATGTGTGCCAAGTTTTTTAAAATCCTTCAATGCATGACAAAGTTACAGTCCGGACACAAATTTGTAAGTGGGGACGCACGGACGGACGGACAGACGGACGGACAGACGGTCAGACGGTGCGATTTTAATATGCCACCCTTCGGGGGCATAAAAAGAAATTAGAAATGCACACTGGACTTATAATGTCAATGAATCTCTGTCTAAAAGTATGCAAGAAGGAAACAACAAATCATTCTGGAAGTACATTAAATCAAAACGTAGTGACAATGTAGGGGTAGCGGGTCTCAAACACAATGGTGTTCTACACCAGGACAGTCGGACAAAAGCAGAAATCCTTAATAATCAATTTAAATCTGTATTTACTAAAGAAAACCCATATGTTCAGAAACCAAAGCTAAATGAAAATCGATACCCAGACATAAACAATCTAGAAATAACAACATCTGGTGTGCAAAAACTTTTGAGCAAACTCAACATAAATAAAGCAAGTGGTCTGGACAGCATCCCAAACAGAATACTACATCACTGTTCCGAAGAACTGGCTCCAGCAATTACGCATATTTTTCAGATCAGTCTATCTACTGGCACTCTACCCTCAGATTGGAGAAAAGCGAATATTTCGCCCATCTTTAAAAAGGGAAGTCGTCACGAAGCCAGCAATTACCGGCCAGTGACACTTACAAGCGTCTGCTGTAAGACACTAGAACACATTATATGCCGTCACATATTAAAACACCGGGAACATCATAAAATATTAGGGTTTCAAAATCGGACAGAAATGGTAATCGATGATCGGAAATAATCGGACAGCTGCTTTCGATCAATCTTCGATTATATAAACAAAATTTGTCTACAAAAACTTTAATAAACTTTTTTTGATAAAATTTATACTAAAACAAGTAAATAACGGTCAACACTGAACAATATTTCCTATCCCTTGTAAGCAGGGCTTCGATAATTTGGTCAACTCAATCGGTCCGGGCCGAGTCTCTGACGTTATTGATGTTGCAAATCATGTTACCCCACCCACTTCGGCAATACAGCGGAAGTTACTCACTTGTTTTATTATGCGGTTTTACAGTGATGTCATGCTCAAAATACACGATCTTACTCTTCAAAATTTGTTTCCTGTTGAAACTGATCCATATTTTATCATGTCTGAAGTTGATTTACGTATATTTCGAAAGGAAAATAAAGCAACTAATATCTGCCGAGTTCAGCAAAATTGATCGAGAAAATGTTTACAGTGGCACCGTGCAACGGGAGATAATAAAAGCCGGTCTCCGGCTCCGGTCTTCGAAGGTCTCGGAAATGATCTGTGTAATAATTAGCCATGAAAATATTTTTGCAGAATATTAATTTATTTTTTAATACATGACCATTCGTGACTTAGGAAAGAGCCTGCAAAAATATGTACCGGTCGACGATTTACAATCGTATTCTGGAAAAAATAGGTCTACCACATATATTTTTGTCGAATTTAGATAAAGTACATTTACAAATTGTGTTATTTGATTTATTTTCAAAAAGTGAACATCTACTTTCAAAATAATTCAAAGTAATTAAAGACCGATTCTTTATTTATTAGGGGAGTCCCGAGTTAATGAAACATAAAGGATCGGTCTTTTCCAAGTTGATAGGCTAGCTGCAAACATAAAAGTATTGCCAGAGGCATTTGGCTTTGTCCTCTGATTGCTAATTACCGACCGATTAACGAAGTGACAGTCCGATTATCTGACACGTTTATTGCTCTTCCTTGGGACAAATAACAGACCTGTAGGTGTTGACAGGTTCCTGTGTATTGATTTTCAACACATTTTTGACCGAAAATGTAAAAATTCTCGGACCGATTTAGAATGGCTTTTCAGACTTGTGAATCGGTTTTTGAAGTCAAAATTCGGTCCACAACCGAAAAACCGAAGATTACCGAAGCCCTGCTTGTAAGCACTAAAAATAGCAGACGCCATTTTTGTAGTCAGAGTGACCTCCCTTGTGAGCTGTTTAAACAACAGCAAGAAACAAGAGCTGTCCCTCACAAGTGACGAATGCCCTCGAAATAGGTGCCTCACAGTCTGTGTCCTCTCCATGTACTCAATAAATGTGCTATGTTATTTTAAAATCCTTCCATGCATGACAGAGTAACCATGCATACAGTATTCCATTACTTTAAACACTAAGTGTGACCTTGACCTTTGAGGTAGGGACTTGGGTCTTGCACGCAACACATCCGCTTGATGTGCTAGACATTTGTGCCAAGTTATTTTAAAATCCTTCAATGCATGACAAATTTACAGTCCAGACACGAATGTGTGTATATATGCATATATAGAGGAATCCATTACCTTCAAACTCTAAGTATGACCTTGACCTTTGAGCTAGGGACGTGGGTCTTGCACGCGACACGTCGTCTTGATGTGCTAGACATTTGTGCCAAGTTATTTTAAAATCCTTCAATGCATGACAAAGTTACAGTCAGGACACAAATGTGTGCATATATGCATATATAGAGGAATCCATTACCTTCAAACTCTAAGTATGACCTTGACCTTTGAGCTAGGGACGTGGGTCTTGCACGCGACACGTCGTCTCAATGTGCTAGACATTTGTGCCACGTTATTTTAAAATCCTTCAATGCATGACAAAGTTACAGTCCGGACACGCATGTGTGCATATATACAGGATTCCATAACCTTCATACTCCAAGTGTGACCTTGACCATTGAGGTAGGGATGTGGGTCTTGCACGGGACACGTCGTCTTGATGTGCTAGACATGTGTGCCAAGTTTTTTTAAAATCCTTCAATGCATGACAGAGTTACGGTCCGGACACGAATTTGTAAGTGGGGACGCACAGACAGACGGACGGTGCGATTTTCATATGCCGCCCTTCGGGGGCATAAAAAGGACCCAAGAAAAGAAACTACCGAAAATCGATTTTTGAAATGGGTTTTCGATCATCGGCGACTTGGCCAGTGAACAACCGATTTTTGTATCTACTCGATCATCGTTTAAACTCTATAAAATATTAACCTCCTTACAACACGGTTTCCGAAGTGGACACTCTTGTGAAAGCCAACTAATCACAACAATGGATGATATAATGAAAAAATATGACAAAAAAAAACAAATAGATATGATATTAGATTTCAGTAAAGCATTTGATACCGTGCCGCATCAAAAACTACTTCACAAACTTGACAATTACGGCATTCGTGGCAGCATTCTGAAATGGATTTCATCCTTTCTGATGAAACGCGAACAAAGAGTAATTGTTGAAGGAGAAGCATCATCGTCATGCAGAGTTGACTCGGGGGTACCCCAAGGAACTGTACTTGGTCCCCTACTTTTCCTATGTCATATCAATGATCTTCCAAAGAGTGTGACATCCCAAGTACGTCTATTTGCAGATGACTGTTTACTTTACCCGCAAATTTCGACATACCAAGATCACATAATTCTACAAAAAGATTAATTATCACTCCAAGATTGGGCAGACAACTGGGGAATGAGATTCAATTGCAACAAAATGTTATCTTATGCTTATTCATCGCAGCAAAGTACCATCAACCTACAACTATACATTGAACAACCACTTTCTACAACAAGTGCAAGATAATCCATACCTAGGAGTTCAAATAAGTGACAATTTGAAATGGTCAACACACAATAACAAAATTGGAAATCGTGCAAGTAGTATACTAGGATTTATTAGAAGAAACTTACGACACAGTAATAAAACCTTCAAAGAACAAGCATACGTCTCCCAAGTTCGATCTGTGTTGGATTACGCAAGTGTTGTTTGGGACCCCTACCTCCAGAAAGACATAGACAAGCTTGAGGGTGTACAAAGGCGCACAGCGCGTGTCGTTTCTAACGACTATGGGCGCAAAAGTAGTGTTTCTAACATTATGCGTGACCTAAAGTGGAAACCCTTAAAGAAACGCCGACGAGACCAGCGCCTGATATTCCTACACAAGATCATTTACGACCTGGCGGCCGTCCCCGCTAATGACCTCCTAGAATTTAACCTGCGGCAACAACGAAGATCCAACTCTAAATCAATTAACAAGTGACAAGTAACACAGACATTTACAAAAACTCATTTGTACCTCAAACAATCCGCGATTGGAACTCATTACCGGACTCAGTTGTAACTTGTTCAAAAAACGACAAATTCAAAAGTGCTCTCATGGAATATAGATCGCGCAAATAACATCCTCGATAATATTTGCTCATTAGTGAGATAATTTCGAGAAACAATACAGATATCCCGGTACAACCTCTTTTCAGCCGGATAACGGTATTTCGCCGCGATTCGTTACTTTGAAACACATTTAACACGGTTCAAATTTAGACACGCATACTCGCTAAAATCGAGTGGAAATTTAGAATAGCGAGTGGCTGTAAAACGAACTCGCATCTTTTAGCGAGTCAATTAAATGCCAACCAAATCATTTAAATGTCATAATTTTCGAGAAAAATCTGACTGTAAATAATGCCAAGTTAAAAATATTCATGAAAATGTAGTTTCAGTCGTAACTGGGTGGATAACAGTTCCAAAAATAGATCGCTGTTTCCATAGTCGATCATTTCGGAACCGTCGGACAGATACGACGTTTTTCGTGGATAATTGCCGCCACTGTTTGCAGTGTAATGTTGTTTTTGTTTGTTGTTTCCAAAGCATCGAGTTATTTTTTTGTCAGAACCTAAAATATTTATCACCTTTATGTTGATTTAGAATATTTATTTCCGTTAAAATTCCGATGTATTAATTGGTCTCTTAGCATTGTCACTGGCGATTGTAGTGAAAAATATGGCCCATCGTACTAATTCAGTCAATTTTGAATTTGTTTGCAAATCCAAGCTGTACGACACATCTGAGTTGTGAATGCACAAAGTATATATATATATATAAATTAACATTCCCAATTGTTCTAAAAATGTTCTGTTTTAAAGAAAATCGCGGCGTTTCAGCGTGTCCGTTTTTTTGTCATTAATATTGTTTCATCAACTATCAAAGCCAACGTTTTTCCACTATTTATTCTAATGAATAACCTTTGCCGAAATATTTTTTTTACTTCAACCTCTTTTATAAATAGAGATAAAGCTGCAGGTGTTACGAGATCAAAGAACAAAACGGCGACGCACATTGTACATGTGAGTTGTGTTTGATCTTGGTGCAGCACGTGGCATCAAACAGACCGAGATATTTGACAGTTTGAGATATGAAAAAGTAATTAGAGATAATAGTCTAATAATTTTGGATTATAGAAATAATAGTTTGGAACAAATAATGATATGAGTAAGTTTTATTTTTGGTGATTAAATATATTGAACATGCTGTACACGCTGTATTGTAGTCTATATGAATTATAGTATTAAAGTTTTGGCATGTTAAAGTTAATAAAAATCGTTGTTTGATTTTAGCTAGTAGCTTTTTTATTTAGCTAGTGAACTAAAAAACCACTAGCTAATTTTAGCTAGTAGAAAAAAAAGCTAAATTTGAACCCTGTTTAAGCGAATTGAAACCAATGTATTCATGTGAAATAACCATTTACCTTTATAGATTCAAAACGTATTTACAAGGTATTTCTAGTGTTATAAAGTTAGTGGGTGGGGTCAGCACAGATGGGACACAGAAAATGTGTCTCCACATCTAATAACCTTTACCTGTGTACAAAACGACAGGTGTACCAATCTTTTACACTCTTCACATTCAGCCTGTATGACCACCTAGTGAGCATATGGTTCTTAAAAAGAAATAAATCAATTGCTTTCCAAATGATAGCTATAAAATCATTAATACTCTATTGCAAAGAAAATAAAAAAACACAGTAAGGTACTATAGCTTATAAATGCGTAGCTTTCTGTGTGAAGTATACTCCTCCATATTTGGAAAGTGGGTGGAGCTTGTAAAATAAGATTGTCTGTCATAGAGCGAGACTTGTCAACATCCAAACATTGGATTAATTGCAGAAAACATGTATTTTGGAAGTGATATTTTGGGAATAGTGAACACAGGTGAAAATTTAATAGTCTGTGTATTCCTTACGTTTACTTACACTTCTAATCTCCATTTTTCTTTAAAAAATTACGGTGACATTTCTATGATATTTAATAAACAAAACGTCTGCATGCTAGCCCGGAAGGGGCATGTTTTTGCGAAAAACTAAACCTTTCCGGGGCCGGCCGAATAGAGGTTGTGGACGTAGAGGTTGTTGCGCGATACTGTTACAAAATTGTTCTAGTTTCGTAGAAGTGGGTGGGGTACGGAAAGCATTGCATTCCTGGTGTTAATATATAGAGGGTTGATTTTTCCGCAAGATACATTGATCATTTTCATTTTTTGACAAAATATCAACTTCCTGAGGCCTGCCCTCCACCATCGGCTGAACACTTTAGTCCAGGCTTGCAAATATCGAAAAAAAGACGCGTAAATGTCAATTTGGCAGAGTTCAGCTTTTGTTTACATTAAAAACTGTATGTTATTGACTGAAAAAAATCTCGTTTGAGTAGCATTTACCTTTTCTGCAAACAAGGAAAGTGGCAGTGTCCAATCTGGAAAAAATGGCGATCTGTTTATGGTGATTTTTGATTGGATACAACATTAACGGAATTTCTCGCTTATTTCCGTTAGGTATGCCAAGGACCGTTCTAACCTCCTGACGAATTGACATGACGCCGACTGTCAATCAAATCGTTCGACTGACCAATCAAAAATCCAGAGTTTATCTCCGACAAGTGGTAAAAGAGCTTGAGTATATAGGGTCATTGTCTTCGTGGATAAATGAATGGCGGGTCGTACCGATGATAGCCTCTTTAGAGGATGGTGGACCCAATAAGCACATTTACAAAGAAACAAACAAAAGATAAATGAATGTAATATGTAAAAGTTATATAAAAATGATATAAAAGTATGTTTAATTACTACGAAGGGCTTTATATCAAGTTAACACCAAGAACTGAAAGAAATTTAAATGCTACTTTGATTACAGAAACAGTTAAACTAAATCACTAAATCGTGACCACAGACCTGTATATGTGTACATAAGGTCTGTGTCGTGACCCATGTTAAATGTGTCGGTTACTTTTGTCATTTTATATCAATTCACATCTAGATTAATTAAAATCTTTTTCAAACGCTTTAGTTTTTCACGGAAACTTTCAGCAGAAAGATTGGTTATAATCATATACAAAGTCAAAAGTATATTATGTCGGTGAGTATCATACGAAACCTTAATTTTTAGGAATAATATTAGAATTGATAATTATTGCATTTAACTAATATATTACATATAGATAAGCAGGGGGCAATTGTTACAAATACAAATTGTTGAGAAGTTTTTAAAACATATTTGTAATCGCCACTAACTGTACGCATTACATATTATGTATGTTCTGACACAAATATTTTGTAAATTGCGACTTCAAACATACGTGCTGCACTCATTTCTTGCATAACCGATGGCTGTTTTCTATGTCATAGACCTATATAAACAGACACGTGTCAAGAAAGATAATACATAATATACAGTGTGACATCTTGCCTTTGTTTCGGTAAGTCACCGGGAGATATGTTTGCTATACATCTCAATGCCGCCCTGCTTGACTGGTCAGATTTCATGGTACAATAAACATGTATGATCCATCTAATTAGATATATTGTTAACTAGTAAAACTTGAATGTTTCGTTTCTATTTAATAGATAATAATTGTTTGTCCTTTAACATCGCTATCACCATTATAAATGCCACTTTGCCAATAAACTTTGAAACTTCAAACTGATATTTTGATACATCTTGAGAATAAAATAGCGGGATACATGTAAATACCGACCACGGCATACAAAAAGTACTATATATTATGAAACCCTGTGAAAATACAGCGTGAATACATTATTTACATTACCATATATGAAATGTTTTTTTTAATTATATTTAAAATATTTTCCGTTTCGAGATCCTTTCGACATTTTGTGCACTCATTTACACCGTCTTGAAGGGTAAGTCCAAAATGTATGCATATAATGCGTGATATGTATCTTGTTCTTTTTTAATAGGAAACATAAACTTTCGAAAACAAAACAAAAATCTCTTTTAATTGTGTTTTCATCCCAGTCGAAATGTGCAAGTTCGGCATGTAGATACTGCCTGAACACTTAAGTGTGTCGGAGGTTTTGTTATCTATCGATCGCGTGGTCGGTAGGCGGAGCGATCGATACTTTCGCGTCATGTCAATTAGCCGACGATATAAGATATACAAGAAAAACTGTGATACTACGTATCACAGCGGACCAACAAACAAAACAGACATGTAGATATTTTGGAAATTGGTGATGGTTGATGTTGAGGTATGACCCCAAAGGAATTTAAGGAGACCAATTATAACTTGCGTTGTTTGACTAATGCATTCGTTTTATCGCCGCATCTTCATCTGAATTTATAAGCGAAAAAATCCATTCCCCTTTCGGACGTTTGTTACTCCAGTTTGATGACATGAAATCCTTCGCTGATACTCCCATGCATACCAGCCAGAATTTACATACTTAGAATATTTACAACCAAGCCGATCAAGACCAGAATACTGGAATAACATAGGCTCATCTAAAAATAGAACTCCAAAACAAGAGGAAATGGCTAAAGAAATCAATCCGAAATCCTGTCCAGCATCAATGACAAGACTGCAGTGTCATTTACGGATGTTTCATGTAAAGGAAACCCGGGCCCCTGTGGTGCTGGGGCGTGTGTCCTTCAACCCAATCACGATCTTCTGAAGCTGAAACAACCAGTCTCTACATTAGGGTCAATTCTGGTTGGCGAAATGGTTGCCATAAAAGTATGACATTGACCCTAGTGACCTTGACCCTAGTTACCCAAAGCTTCGTCCCCACGCAAGCTACCCTACACACCAAGTTTCATTACAATTGGTCACTCCTAACTTGAATTATTGAGCGGAAACCATTTTCTATTTTTAGTAACAGTGACCTTGACCCTAGTGACCCAAAATGCAATCCCAAGCTGCGTCTCCATGCAAACTACCTACACACCGAGTTTCATTGCAATTGGTCACTCCTAACTAAAGTTATTGAACGGAAACCAATGTTTGACGCCCGCCCGGCCATCCGCCCGACATACGACATCGCCATTCTAATCAGCAGTTGTTTTGTTTTTTTTTCAAAAAAACCTGCTTAACAAACCTTGAGAAAACCCAGATAGTTAGGTTATACACTGTATTTTTATATACAGGTATGCATAAATTTACTCTTCCTGCTGTAAAAAGAGTACAATTTTCAGATTTTTGCATTGCCTAGATATACTGCTTTTAATGGTACATGATGTATCATGGCTACTGTATATATCTATAGGAAAACACTGTATTGTATTTCTGATAATTTGAACTGTGTATTGAGGCGTTGCTTAGACTGTGATCTATCTGCAATAGAGAACATGATCTATCTGAAAAGGGTACACTTTTGTAAGAAATTTGGACAAATTGATTAATACAGTTTTTGAATTTTTTTTATAAAAGATTGGAAAGTTTTTGTAAAGTAGGCCACGTGTAATAATATTTCTTCAAATATTTCTGTCTAAGATATCTGAAGTCTGAACAAATTTAAAGATGATGAAATTCATTTTCTATCATATTTGAGCTACATTGCACGCATTTTCTTTCCATTCTTAGTATATTGATATGCCGACCTATTGTAATAGTAAGATCATGTGCAGAGATTCTAAATTTAGTTAATGCTATTCTGTACCTTTTATCTTGTATATTATCCAAGTACGGTTCAAAAGTAAAAGAATGTTTAAATAGATCGTATGTTTCTAAACGGGGTGAATCGGTGTACAGGGCAACATTAATGCACAGCGTTATGTTGCAGACGTGCTAAATGCATATGCCTTACCATTTATTCGTCAGCATGGTCCTGGTGTAACATTGATGCAGGACAATGCCCGCCCTCATGTAGCCAGGGTCACCACTCAATTCTTGCAGCAAAACAATGTCAACGTCATGCCATGGCCCGCGGTTTCCCCGGATCTCAACCCCATTGAGCACATATGGGATCAGCTGGGCCGCAAAGCACGAGCTAACCATCAGATTGACAATGTTCGCGATCTTACACGGGCGTTACAACAGGAATGGAGGAATTTGCCCAATGCACTGGTATTGTGTTACGTTACGTCGTTGCGGCGTAGGATCATTGCATGCATTCATGCAAATGGTGGCCACACTCGGTACTAACGAGATTTACTGGATGTGCCACATTTCTTATTGAAATTCCATCTCTAAACATTCAATAACACCTTTCTGAGTTTTTGTGATTTTTGATTTTGACCCCTACCTCTCTTGACCGGTTATCTCTCGAAAAGTTAACAAGATAGCCAGATGCAATTAATTGGTTTTGATACAGAAATGAATGAACTTGTTTTTCTATTTTGATTCATAAAAGTAACCCTTTTGGGTTTCGATAAATCTTTCCTGAAATATGTAGGGACGTTTCTATTTTTGCTGAGTATAGTTTTAACTTTCCTTCTTAGGTTAGGTCACAGGTGATACATACCAAAATAGTGTATATTTATCTGTGACCAAAGCGATTATAAACTTATTTTATGGTCGTATAGCGAGTACTATAGTGATACAGTAACTAAAAGTTAAGAGATACCACCTCGATCTGAATTGCTTGTACAGAATAATCCGAGAACAGCCTATAAATGCCTCTTCTGCGCTTGGTACATATTTGTATTTTGTATTTATAATGCAGATCTATATTATTGAATCAATAGCTAATTCGTTTAAATAAATCAATGCCGCAAGTTTATAACACACATGTGACAGTATTCACATACCAATACACTTAGTAGTCATACATATGGTGACCCGTCATCGATGTCCAAGCCAGCTCTAAACAATGTTTGTTGGTTACAAGTATCTTTGCATATGTGCTTCTTTGCATGGATTATTAGCAGAAGGAAATGTATGTCAAAGCTAGGTCAGGCATAGCTCCAGATTACATGGGAGAACATTTTAATCATGTACACTCATTATACAATCATTGTAGAAGGTTAAGGGTAACTTCTTGTCCCGATCCTTATGATTCATCCAGGTTAAATTTCAATGACAGTGGTTGTTTCTGTATTCTCAAGGTGAAGGGATTTGGTAAAACGACTTTTGTTTATCAGGTATGTATCCTTTGGGATAACTTGCCACAGTTGATACGTAATATTACAGTTTTAAAGCATTTCAAGGAACCAGTCAAACATCCTTTGTTGTCCTAGTTTTAAGATTGCGTCTTTTCAATGTAGCATAATGTAGCTTGGATAGATACACTTGATATATTAGATTTCAATCTTGTCAATGCTTTTATTAAGACTGCCTGATGCTCATTTCACTGAAACGTTTAGTCATACAGTACTTTGATCTCGTGTATTCAATGTTGTAGTTCTGTCAAATGCTTTACCAACTACAAGGCA
>JAFMSR010000016.1:15184133-15422686 GCA_022818135.1 Saxidomus purpurata
AGGGGTGGGCTGTATCAGTTTGACCACTTTGTACATATGAAACACATGCTGTGAATTGTAGTTTTTTGTGAAAGGAAATATATATATATATTTTTATGTCAAATGGTAAAAATGTACTTTTTTCTATGTATAGGAAGTAGTCAGTAGCAGTAGCAACAGTAGGAAACGTGAAGTTGGCAGTAGCAGTAGCACAACAGTAGCAGTAGCTTTTTGTGTTTTAGGATATTGAAAACGCAGTGTGTTTGTAATGAAATGCCGCAGTCCAAAACCCTCGAAGCTGATTTCGTTAAAATTTGAAAAGATGGAGAAAACACGGTTAAGGATGCGCTTATGTATTAATATGGCATACCAAGGGCTGCCCTATCTATGCTCCTTTGAGGACTATCAAAACACGTACATGTTTACCAAGGAATCACTCTCGAGAGTGTTTATAAAAGTTCAGCTGTTCAGCTATGCATTTTCAATAAAAACTTACATGTAAATATATGACATTGCGTTGCAACAAGTTATACTTCATAGCCCTACTTTAATTATATGATTATAGGTACAACCTAATGACAGAGAAATTCTATGTTAGTAACTTAGTATGTAAAACTAAAGATCAGAGGAAGTACTTGTATATATTCATTTTAAACCTGTCTGTGAGTGATGTCTGGAACACAGGCCATTGACAAAAGACGTCTAGTCTGCAAACTGGTTATGTTGTACAAAATGTATCACAATCTTGTAGCAATCTCCCTACCAAGTTATCTAGAAGTCCCAAACAGCTTTACCTCCTTAGTCCATTTCATGCCATTCCCTTTCCCCAAAGTCATGTGCAATATTTGTAGCCCTGTCTGATCTTGAATCATTTAAGCAGACAGGGGGCAATATCAGTTACTTACCATCATCATCATCATCATCATAATCATCATCATCATCAACATCTTCGATAATGGATAACCGTCATAACTGACTATTATAACTATGCGTTAGTTTACAGCAGTTCTTTTTAAACAATTTTTTTCACTCTTTGTACCACGTTTTAACAACGATGCTTTTCTTAACTAGAGGATCTATCTTGCAGTTACTTTATTCTTGCAATACCATTAAAACTCAACGTGCACCCTGCCCATAATGACTTTTAATATTCGCAAGAGGTGTGAGGTAGTACTAAGAAATAGATATAGATAGGAATGTTACAAAATGACTGTTCGCAGCAATACCTCCATGATTTAGCATAGCATAACTTGGGAATATGTTTCATTATCATGATCGAACTATGTTACTTTGTATAAAGCTTGTGTCTCTACATGTGCAGATGTACCTTTTGATGTGGTACTGTTGACTGACAGTATAAAGGTTTGAATGCAGAATAAACTTTACTTTTATTGATTTTTATTTTGACTTTCGAGAGAAAGCTTTCTAGCTTTTTGTGATATTAATATTTTTGCCCCGCATATTACGCATTTAATCTAACAGAAACTTTTTACCTAAATAAAAGCAATTTCTATAATTTATGATACCAACAATCCATTTTTTTGTTTAACATGAACATGTGACAGGTGAGACAATCAAATGTTGATGCATGGAATGAAAAAGCAAATTCTGTTAACACATAAAGCTGAAAACAATGGCTTGTAAATGTAAAGTCAATTATCTAACCATTCACACTACATTCAGCAGTCGAGTAAGGGTTTGTTGTTCAGTGACTGAACAATGTCCTTTCCGTTCAAAGACATAATGTAGTGTGAATTTTTTTATGCAAATTAAACAAGAATTATCTATAAAAAAGGTATTGAGCCGAATGAAATACCCGAAAGCCAGATATTCAAACCCGCATCTGCAGCCAGTACACCTTGCATTCCCGCAGTAGCGTATGAATTACACACGCGTGAATGACAGTCTATTTTAAGAACAACGATCACGTGTGTGAGACAGTGTTTGAATTTGTTGTGCAACTTTCATTTGTGTTGCAGTCAGTCTCTTTATGACGATATTTATCTACGAACAAATGACGAACTGTATGTTATTATCGCATATTACACTGTCGCGAAAGCCACAATGTGAGAACTGTCTGTACGTTCAAAACCAATGATCACATCAGTGTGTAATTAACAAAAATGTCAAAAAGGACCGATAGACGCATACACCATCATGTGTGATTTCAAACGCTGGAAGAATGTACAGCAGACAACTTCATTAATATCCGCTACTTGTATTCAATTATGTTTTCTGCTTTTCAAAATATCAAGTACAGATCATTATTAATATTTCTAAATTGAAAGCAGTCCTATGAAACCGTTCGAAAAACACCCTCCTCTACTGGTCCTTATATCTTTAGTAGCCGATATGTCTTCCAAAGAACACATCGAATACTCACCGAAAAGTAATCCTCCAAACAAAATTGTCCATTTCATTCGCCGCGGTTTCACTCGTAACATTTGATTGGTCAAAAATAAAAGTCAAAATCCAGCTTAGTCAGCTAACGCTGAAAAACAAATCGAGCTATGGTAACATAACGGATCCATAATATCCGGCATGTTTGAACGTCTAGTTTTCCGTCCCATGTAACAAGCATGACATGAAATTTTACGTTGTGTGTTATTTATTTCAAACGGTATGATAATCCTAAACTGTCTCATCATTTTAAAGTAAAGGCATCGAGTCACTAGGTGGATGTTTAGACTCAAGTCTTAGTTAAAACATAACGTTTCTGTCACTTCATAGAACGGCTGAATCAATGTTCTTATTTTATACATAATGTTTTTTTTTGTTTATACGACAGAAACGCTGAATGTATAGCGATTGCAATGAAGTACTTACCGGTAAGATTCAAATCATCGACAAAAATTGGTTGAATAAGGAGCAGAAAGGAGATTCCACTTAATCTGGAATTGTTCGTGGAAACAAACATTTATACCGTGTATGGTAATTTGAAGTTGTGTTTAAAAATAATCTAAATCTAGTATATTGCAATATCTGTAACAAAATATTAAAACTGCCATGTGGACATAGACATTCTGCAATACTTATTTTAGGAGGTTTTGGTCTAAATGGTGTATTCCAGGAGCATATGTGATTAAAAAAAATATTCAAGCTAAAGTACAAATGTTACAGTTATCATACATGTAACTATATTTATTGAAAATCAAATAAATTTTCCACATGCAATACTGCACTCTCTCATATCTAAACTTCTTTTTAAAGTTTTATCACCTTTCAATATGTCCATATTGAGTGATGGTCAAAATAGAAATTGGAAGGTAAAACCTTGAAAACATGTTATAAGTGAGCTATGCTGAGTTATTTCTCTTATAGAAAGATATAAATTAAAATATAAGAAATTATGGGTTCTCAATTTTTTACTAGAATCGTCAAAAAAGATTTAACTGATTTTCTCTATATTCAATGATAATAAAACTGTAAAGCAGATTTATATATTTTGTTATAACTTTGGCAAGGTTCATTTTTCAAGCAGTTTAAATCAGTGATTAACGTCTGTCTTAAAATGGTGATGGTCACTTTGAAGGGTAATACCACTTTAAGCTAATTTCTTTTAAGGTGTTTTGCAAATTTAAAGAAAACTTTTTAAATATTGACAATTCCGCACCAATAAAGAGAGGTTGTAATTCGGTTCAGTGACATACGTTTTACTCTACATGACACATTTTTAACTTGATATTTAATTTATTAAGACAGAACGTAAACAAATTGTTTTTAATGATTTTGCCAAATTTTATGACAAATTTTGGTCTCGTGTCACCAAACTGGTTGAACTGTTCATTAAAGTGATCTCATTTAAAGAGGCATTGAGTCTGTTTTCCAAGAAAAGTGTGAACTGTTCAGTATTCATTGCCTTCGCAACAAAATTATTACCGACAGACAGACAACGGTCGGTCACTATAACTCACCCTGGCACAATTTGTTATAACCAATTTGTTATAGCCAAGAGTCTCCCTACTCAACTACTTCAAAAACATGATTAACAAAATAAAATTTCGATCACATATAAAACGCTTTTGAGTCTTCGAAGACACGTTTATGCTTCAAGCTGTCTTTAATATCTAGTCATTTTTCTGAGGCCAGAATAGTCCATATAAATATTAAAAGTCACTATGGCATCATAAACAAAATGGGCATTTGTACTGCTGTGCACATGTCTCTGAAGACTTTCCACACAAAAAAAATGCCGCACTGAAATAACACGTTTTCTTCATCTAGAATCGACGTTTTGCAAAGCTAGGCTCGGTTACTCGTGACAATCTTTCAGGATCTCACTTGAGAGAACATATCAGTGTTTCTGCTATATTTTCTTTACTGTATAATCAACTGTACGTTACTGTATCATTTTTGTTTTGTTTTAGCCTCAGGAAGTTTTACATCTGGGTTTTCAGTACTGAGTCTACGAGCTTCTGATTCTTGAATTTTTGTCTTCATTTTCAGTTTCATCATGGCCTGTGCTAGTGATCTTATTTTCTGTAAAGCCTGCATATTCATATGTCTTTTTTGTCTGGATCCGTACTCCTTCTCGCCCGCCACAAACTCACTGCAAGAGAGATCATTTGACAAAAGTTAGTTCGGAATGTTAGTAAAGATTATTCAAATAAAGGTATATTTCAATTTACAAATGGTTTCTTAAAGTTGTTTACATTGTCAATAAAATACTCACGTACACAAATACTCGGCCACATGGAATGCTATTCAATGCATCGTTTTAAGTCTGATTATTACACATAGGCATACTCATGTTTCTTCAGTTTCAAGTCATCAACATTTAACTTTAAATTTACAAAATGCACAAGAATATGTAAAACTGAAAGCTATTTCAGTCATCAATCATATCGATTTGTTTACCTATAATCAATACTCCCGTCGGCATTTGCATCAAGTCGTCCCATAAGTTCATCTATCTGCTCATCATTGGCATCAATGTCCATTTCCTGTGGCAAAAGATAAAACTTATACGTCAATTCAGAAGCAAATAAAAAGTTTTGGTAAATAGTCAAAGAAGTAATTCACCTTAACTGTTTTTGTTAATTAGGGTCCTAACACCTTGCCGAGAAAAATGTTACTACCAGCTGATAGAACAAAGACGGTGTCAGCCGTTGTGGAGTCGTTACGTGTTCGCCTTCAGAGATTGATCCCAACAACTAGTCTTTAGGCACAAAACTTTTATTGCCTCTTTCTCTCTGTGTTCTGGGTGGTATCCATCTCGATTTAGTATTTACTGCAATTCATTTGAGTTGTAAGAACGTTGTTCGTGATTGAGAATACATGAATTTATTTAAAATAAACAGTCTCAAATGGCGAGAACATATACAGCATTGAAAACTATGTGAAGAGTCTACAGACTACATTTTAATATATCACAACAGTGAACTTTTACAGTACTACAAGAAAGTGCAAATCGAACGTATCGTACCAAAAGTCCATTTTTAAACTCCTGTCTATCTACGACACCATTGTTGTCTTTGTCCATTCTCATTAGTAGATCCAGGGTCCTATATCCATGGTCGTATTTAAACTCGAACATCAGTTCTAGAGGGTCACGTGGTGGTATGGGTGGTGGTACGAATGGTTTCTCCGGTACTTTGCGCACGATTTTTCCGTGAGATACACTAAAATGCCGTGAGCTGGCCAGCCGGTCCAGTACTTCAGCAAAATCTTCATCTACCGAGACATCCTGTTCCAGAAAATAGTGTCAAATGTACTAGAGTTAGATTAATAATGTGGTATATTTTGCTATTTTTAATAGACGTGTATATTGAATCTGGGGTTATATGATAAATGAACGTTTACCAATTTGTGTACCTATTTTAATCATACTTTATTTGTCATGTCAAGAGCTTAACGCTTGTAACATCTTAATATATGCTATTAACAATTTTGCTGTAACACGAATAAAGTAATAACAATTTGAATAAACTGGTCGTCTCTGTTAAGAATCTAATATAGTTGAATGAAGAGCCGTCGTTAATTTTTATAAAAGTGCTAAGTAAAGTTATATCGGAGTAGTTCTTGAACACTGTTTGCTTTTGAGTCAGCATACATTCATTGAGTATCCATAAGATAAAAAACCTGTTCTGTGCAGAATAATAGGATCGATAGGAGACTTCCTACATTTTTTATTAAGATACTAGGAATAATATTAGTTATAATTTAGTGTACCACCGTATATCTACTAATTCGACCCCCCGCTCCTCCACTAACATAACTAATGGTCTTTCGGATGAGACCTAAAACCCAGGTCCGATGTATCGGTGCTCTACACCAGGCATGTTAAAGAACCAGGGGGAAGGGGAGGGGGTTGTTTCTGAAACGGGATGCGTTCTGTATCTAGCACTATCCCCCGAAACATTAAATAACTAAACTCTTCTGGAGGCGTTGGTCATATGGATTATCCGGTACCAACGATAAAACTCTAAAATACATAGACATGCATCTACAAATTTATCGATCGCCCAATTTGAAGTACATTTTGTTCTATAAAAATATTTAAACATAGAACTGAAATGTTCTAATGAATTTAGAATTAGGAAGAACAAAATACGGCGATTTCATTTGATGACAAATAAAGTAGCGAACTATGTGGATGTTGGAAAAAGTTAACATCGTCACTGGTGTGTAATATAACAAATTCAAGTAAAAAAACGTGACATACAGATAGTTCTAGATGTGTTATAGCACATTTCTCATTGGCTTCAATGATAAGGAGAAGGTGTTTAGCTACATCGCTGTGGATGGGGTTCATTCCAAGCTGAAAAAAAATGTGAAAATAAGAACACTTGTTAATGTGCCAGTAAACTGTCAAAACTAAATGATGAATTATTACTTCTTGAAAACACAGAAGTTGAAAGATATTTAAGTAACAGTAGGTCACTTATGACGATGACCCAGAAATGAAGATTACTCCCAAATGTCTTAACTGGGAAACGCAGACACATTTTCACAGAGGCCATTCCTAAACATATGCATATTTTTCTCAAGAAAGCACATGGCATATCACGAACAATGCCCCCTTCAAAGCACACACAATCACCAATCGACAGATTTCAAAGCAAAGCTGAGATTAGAGTATGCGGTGTACTCACCGTATTAAAATATGAAAAGTAGCAGGAGAGATACCAAATTCTAATCAAGTTTTAACCTTGATATAAAAGTTGGTTAATGTCTTCAGGTCATTTTAAATTATTTTGACTACAATGTAACTGTTCAATCTTAATACCTTCAAACTTTGGAGAGTATCGTTCGTCCGCAAACCGAGCATGAACAATGCCATTCCATTGGGTTCTATTCTGTTATTTGTAACATCTAGCTCAGTAAGATTGCTGTTTTCTGGCAGTGCCTCGCCTAGCGCTTTTGCTCCTTCCTTTCCGAAACCATTCCAAGCAATATTCAGTGATCGTAAGTTTTTGTTTGTCTAAAAGAGAAATGCATGTTTAAGGATATTTGAAGTGTTTCAGATACTGGTATGAGCTTGAAACAAACTAGTGTCAGATAAACGACACAGTGCATTACCGTTAGATCAAAACTTTACACGTGTTGAAGCATACCAACCACATTCTTCCTGCAAACTGATTGGCTATCATATACTGATACCATGTTAAACACAGTAATGTAAAACAATCATGTATATTTTCTTTTAGCGTAATTCATTAATATATTGCCAAGAGCTAGCTATTTCTGTTTTTTTCCAGACTCAGTTCATTCTTTTCTTAATTACGTCGAGAATCGTGAGTCAATGTGTTATGTTGGCAAGTGTGACACATGTTTTGGTGAGTAAACGTGTAAACTCGTTCGAAAATATACATTCTTTTGATTTAGTGCGATATTTTGTTAACATTTATATAAAAATATTTATAACCAATGCAAATCATTAAAGTAATACTGAGACATATTGTTTTCCTGTTACTGTTATAGGCAGTTTGAAGTCCTTGTGAACCCCCACCAACCTTAAATATCATTAAACGTATAGCACTAATTTAATTAAAATTATGTACATCCTTCTAAAATAACATTACCAAATTTCCCAGAACCCCCCCCGGTCAATGAAAGGTATACTCTCTATATATATTAAATGCAAAATCTCAAGCATTGAATGAAACTAAATACACATGGGTTGGTGTAGTGACTATAATAAAAATGTTCTGCAAATTGTTTTAATGTAACTACCCATTTTTAGTTTGATATGAGGCTCAGACAAAGATATAAATTATGTTTGTATTTAAATATTACCTATTGTTTTCTCTTTTGATTTTTACCATTGTTCATTTTAACTAAAACTTATTCTATAGAACCATAGAGATTTTGTAAAATATCAGTCTCTTGCTAACTGTGTTGGAGTTATAAAACCATGCACTTATCAAAGGTGCTCATGGGATGCCTCTATGTCTTCAAGCGTTAGACAAAATAAGTACAACATGGACCTACATGTACAAATTGATATATACATAATTACATTGTTATGATGATATATCAAAATATGCAAATATTAAAATAAAGCACAATTGACAGTGTACAGCGTAAAATCGAAGCGATTATAAGCTATTAAATATACTTTCTTAAATCTTCAAATTGAAATCAAAGGATAGTCCTCAACGTTTACAGTACATATACAAGCAGTGTTTTTACAACCAAAACAGGCATAAGTCTAATTCCATGCCCGTATTGGATTGATTTAATCCCATGGATTTTCTAGCTTGAAATTCATATTTCAAATTTATACACAGAGCTGGTAAATATGATTCAGTGAACTATGCAAATTTTTATTGAAATTGCTTAAATATTTTAAGAGATATCTAAGGTTTATGTGGGTTCACATGGAGCTCTAACTGTCTATACCATTTTCAAAGTCAATTCAAAGGAGTTTTACATGTACCCACATAAACTGTCTGGATCCCTGGTATTTAAACATCTTAGAAAAGTTCTTTATAAATTCGTTTATACATGTATATATATATATGCAACTAAATGCTATTTTCTTAAGGAGCTTATCAAAAGCAAAACATAACGGAACTTTTTTTCGCCCAGATTTACAAGATACAACATGAGGTAAAGCGAATTTAATGAAATAATCAGTATTAACCTACACACTTTTGGCATAAGTTAAAAGGACATATCCTACATACAGCCAATTATATTCTCGAAACATAGATAATTTGTTCAATGAACGTAAAATAATTAATAAATACAATTTTAACGAAGAACATATTGCGAAAAATGACTCATTTTACCACAGTTAATCAATATACATGTAGAGGCCTTCTGTAATGAATCGCTATCCGCCCATTAATTATACAACAACAACAACAACAACAACTGTATAAGCATTTAAATCGTTGATTAGATCGATAATGACTTGAACGCATAGCTTAAACTATAAGGTCAAGTTATATTACTTCCAAGTATTCTATTATTCATGTTTTGGAGGTTATTTAGTTTGACATCAGTTATAGGGACATGCCCCTTTAAATAACTTGCCATTTTATGAGACATTAGTGCTAATCGTTTATTTGATACGGTTAATGGTTTAAATACACAGTCATTTTGCTAAGGATAATGACAGTATTTATAAATACATAACTTTGCAAATGTTATAAATAAACATTGATATAGATCTATTATGATTACTTTAATTAAATTTAAAAGTACATTTTTATGATTATTGTAGCCGCTTATTTATTAAGCATTGCAAAGCGATGACGGCATATACATGTTCGAACGTCTTTTATGATAGCACATAGAAAGACTATATGGCATTGCCTGATAATGATGATTGTGTGTCAGGTGGTTCTGGGTTTCTCAAGTAGTTGCACTGCTTCACTCTCGTTTTTACTTTTTTACTTATTTAGAGACGAGATACATTAAATTGAGAAATATAGTTTACTGAAATTGTACCTTTTTATCATTTATATTGTTTTCGCATGAGAAGTTATCGAACGAAGAAAACGTAACTTATATAATGTATAAACGAATATGTTCAACTGACTTGTCTCCCTTACAAATCAACGTGTTACAATTTACTTCCTGTATTATTAAGTTTTCAATGTTGCCTTTCGCTTTCATTAAGATTACTAAACTGAATTAAAACTGAATTTATTCTCAGAGAAAATATTCCTACCTGTAATGTTTATCCTGCCTTTTCATTTCTCTTTTTTCCGTCGGCAAGGATTTGGGATCCGTCATTAATAGATTTTCAAATTGTTATGTTATATAGGAATTATTATGTGATCTTAACTAAATGTTAACATCCGGTTCTTGACATGAAATGGACACTCTGTTAATATATTTTCATTAATTTCAACTGCTTTAATATTGATTTCAACTTTGTACTTCCCTATAATTACACATTGAAGAAAACTTTTAGTGTTTTGGATATCTATATCTAAAATAAACGGGGTAACCCTGATTTAAGATGCCTAGAGGGGGGAAAAGATATGCAATGCTAGTTTTTAAACTCTTATGTTATGTTCATATTTTTTTTTCAACTGTTGTTGTATGCATATTTTGTTTTATCTTTCAATAGTTGAGGGGCATTTTGATATTTATTGTTTCTTTCCCAAGAAGGAACACAATATATTCGTACATACACACTTGACTTAACAATGCATCCGGAAGCTGTTTTACACGTAGTTTTACACGTAGTTGTAGTTACACGTCGTCATATTAATCAAAGCACTGAAAGTGCTGACAACAAGGAGTCCTCTGCAAAATTGGGCACAAGGGGGGTTTTCTTACGGACAATGAGTGATCATTTGTGTCAATTCTTCGCTAGAAGTACGTGATTTTAGTTACTATCCGTTTATTGTAGTTCATTGATAACACATCATGTTGCATTTTTTTTTCAAAAACATAGTTTTGCTTGAGACTTTTTGATGAAGTAAAATACAGTGCTTTTAAATTGTATATATCTGATTATTAACCAGCTTTGTTTATGAGACATCCTTCCTTCAGGAATACGTGACACGACCTACTCAGCACTTTAAAGCTGCTCGCTCTCAGATATTTGTAAAATAAATAATGTTCTTCAAACTGTATACAATAATATATTTTATAGCAGTATACATTCTAGTCAATTATATCTGTACGCTACCAAATGATAAAGCGTTCGAAATAGTGTAGCCACGGGCCTATATACACATGGATTGGCAACTCTCGTATTTTCTTATACAAGTTCAACCTATTTGTCGCGGACTGCGAGACTTTAGCATCGATGAACAATATCCGTTAAACATACCAAATACATGTACTTTTTAAGTGGACGTTTATCACATACAACAACAATATCCTATCAGAAATCATAAAAGAAAGCGTAGATCTACATTAACTTAAAAGTTTCAGCGGATTTTTGAAAACATTTCATTAAAAAAACTAGAAGAAAATTTACAGAATTCAAACTAATATTTTTGTTGATTTTTCACTACCGCACCACATCGGCAGTCCGCGCCCCGCAGTTTGATTTCATCACATTTTGTGTTGGTAAGATAGCAACCCTTGTAAAAAAGTCTATTAACCTTACATTTAAATTTACTTTAAGAAATCCTTTGAAAAGCTAAATGTTAAACACAGCCTATACTACTTTGAAACCTAAGTAGGTTACACATTCACCATTCAGATTCTATGAATGGAAGCGTTGTGAATGAAATACGATTGTTTTGATCACGTGAACGCAGATCTAAAGATAGACTGCATATTGATAACTTGTTTATGTATACATGTTTACGCCGTTCATCTTTTTAAAAAGAGATATTTCTTGTTAGTACTGGCTGATATCTGAGTGAGGGAGACACTTTATAAAGTTTGTATTTCTAGTTGCTGTATTGCAGAATGAGTTTAAACAGTCGATGGCATGTAAACGCTAAGCGTATGCAGTGTCGGATCAGTGTACATTGCTGCTTGATGGTGTAGTAATTTAAATATTCTGAATTTTGCCTACATTAGTGTTACAATGATTTAAACATTTACACGTATATTTGGAAACGGAAATGGCTTTTAATTATTTTTAAGTCGAGATCGCAAACACGATCCCCGCGCGTTTCAGCTAAAGTCGATCTACTTTGCAGGCGAAAGGAGAAACCTATGGCTGTTCAAATTGTCAGGGTTTGTGGGGGATATTCGTTTGACGTATGCCGGCGTACGCCGCTCTATTCGTTTCTAACAGCCAGGATGAATTCGGCGCATTTTGAGAAATGAGGTTTAGATATACCGGCGTCTCTCGCCTTACGCCGCATCCTGCGTCAAACGAATAGGCCCTTCGCTGAGTGTTTTCAAAATTGGCTACTAAAACAAGGAGTCACATGACTCCTTGTTAAAAACGAATTCTGCTCATTGGATGAAACCAACTTACAACCAATAGCCGTTCATTTCCGTACAAGCTTCATGTTAACGTTACTGCGGTTACTTCACTTTATACAATGTATAACAGTATTAATCTTTTACTTGATCAGACATTGCACTTATCGTCCGACAATGCATTTGAGTTTGCATTGCATGTTTGATAGATAGCAAAAATTGAACTGAGAATAAGGATAATTTGAAATGTTAAAACTTGTAATTTACTTTATGTGATAAAATTAATCTACTTCCGTGTTTGGAACTGTAACTACTTGAGCAAAGAAATGAATATGAAACTAAATTACATAGAGCGAATCGAGTTCACGTAACTAGATGTACGTTATTTATGTTTAAAAATGGCGTTGTCAAGTATTGTTGTTGGAGCTATAGACTTTGGCACAACATTTTCGGGATATGCTTTTTCCTTTGCTCACGACTATCAAAACGATCCACTTAAAATTCAGACCAACCACTGGATCGGTGGAGGACATCTCTCACTAAAGGTAAGGTAATAGTTTTAGTGTATACAGGGTATATGCATTTTCTGGACCAATTCATTTGAATTTAAGTTAGTTTAACAGAACTAAGATAGATTTGATCAGGAAATAATTGTGGAAAGGATATTGAGACATGTATTGATTCAAAATACGCGTATTATTGTTGTTAACGAAATAATCTTTTAGGTAGGATTTTATTATCGCTCCGTAAAAGTAGATAATTATGTAAACCTAAATTTAAATTTAAGTTGATCCGGAAAGTTCATACACCTGACCCCAAATGTTCGAAACTTTAATCGGCCGTAAACCTAACAGTCGATTAACTTTAACAATTACAATTCTACATTTTTAAAGACATTGTGAAACAAATGGATCTATTAAAGAAAACAAAACTTCAGATTGTTAAAGGTTCATTAACAGACCGAAACGAATTTCTTTTAAATTTGTAATTGTAACTGCTGTCTTCTAAGACGGAACTATGACATACTGCACCGAATGTGACCATATTGTGTTGAAAATTTGTGTTTAACAAAATAACTAATAAATTCTAGTTTGCCTTTTCAAAAAAGAAACTAAGTTTTCCTACTGATCGAATATCTTTGTAATTTTCCAAAAGTCTCACAGAAAGAGTAAAGGTTGTACATGAAGAAGCATCCTTTTTGAATAAATTAAGGAATATGGATCGTGAAGTATGTCACCCTGATAAGACGCTCGTCAGATTCCAATTTAAAAGCGGGTATAAAGTTACATAACATCCTTGTAATGTCCCTGTTTCTTAACGGTATCAGGTTATAGGCGGTTAAACTAACATTTGTTCCTTGTTCTCTGTTGTTAGAACTAAGCCGGACATTAAATCACTTTTTATTGGGCAAATGTTAATATGAAATTTAAAAGGTAAACGTTCATATAGCCTTTATTTCCTCTTTTCTTACAACTTGATAAACCTAAGATTGCATTTAAATTGGTTATCTATTTAGAGGGAAATTTAAATGATCTGCACAAATAGTATGAACACAAAAACGCATTTAAAACATTGTCATTGATATTGGGCTATCGAGTCTGTTTATTAAGATGGACATCAGACAAGTTTATTTCTACGGACAGGAGGCATGTTAAAATCATTCATAAACTACCAGGTGTTGCGTTGGGCGTGTGGTGGTGGGGGAGGGTGGCGGCCGCTAAATAAAGTATAAAAATAATTTGCCCTACTTATTTTTTACTTTTTTTCCACTTTATTTGTAGGCACCAACGTCAATATTATTTAAACCCGACAGGACTTTTCATTCGTACGGTTACGAAGCAGAAGATAAATTCACAGAGCTTGCTGAAGAAGACATGCACTCGGAGTGGTACTACTTTCGGAGATTTAAAATGATCCTTCACCAAAACAAGGTAAAAATATTTAAATGTTTCAAAATGTTTTTCATATTTGGTTTGTCGATTATATTCATATAGTAACGAATGGCTAAAATTTGAGATAAAGCATGCCTTTCTTCAGCATTCGTTTGTAAAAAGGCAACAAAACTGTTTGAGGACCTCAATGTAGATATTATTATTCCGAAGGTGTTATCAAGAAAGACCTTGTTAGTCGAAGAAAACAAGAAGCTACTACCAGCACTGACAGTGTTCGCTGCAGCCATAGAATACCTGAAGAACCATCTGATGGACACATTAAGGAAGAGGGTAACCGACATTGAACAAGAAGACATTCAATGGGTCTTGACAGTTCCAGCAATATGGTCAGATGCAGCCAAACAGTTTATGCGCGAGGCAGCCGTAAAGGTTAATTTTATAGCTTATTTGATATGATGAAAGTGTTAAAAGCAAAATATGATAACCATGACCGCCTTCGTCATACCGGTATTATATGATTTTTTTGTCAAAAACTAATCTATTGATAAGAATGTCTGTAAAAAATAATTTTAATATTAAATATGCATGAGGTGCTTACTCATACATTCAAAACATTCAAACAGGAGTTTTATTCCAGCACGAACGAAACTGAAAAAGGAGAGACAGACAGAATAAAAGCAAGCCACTTTCTGCTGGATGAGTGTTACAATAAAGCTTTAACCATAAGACTGAAGCCGACATAACGCATTCGACGATCTTTTTCTTTGAGTTTACCAGAAAACTAGCATAACTGCACGGTTATTTTTAACGCGTGTATTCCAGGCTGGTATCGAAGAAAATTGTCTTGAACTTGTTCTGGAACCAGAGGCCGTCTGCCGGTTGACCGTCTGAATGGTGCCCAGTCAACAAGTTTCGACTGTTTTCAGCCGGGAACGTGTTACATTGTCCTTGATCTTGGAGGTTAGTGAAAAGAGAAAATCGTCTTATATTAGCAGTACAGATATTCAAATTTGTACATTCTAACATTAAAGTGACATTATGCGCATCTTACTGCACATAGTGCATTTTTGGTGACATTTTTATAAAAGCAATTTTCGGTTGCTGTGCATTTAAATGTGTTAAACTAATAATAATGCCGCATTAGTATTTGAAGTTGGTGCTTTAGAAATAAAGAAAAATGGACTATCTCTAAGTGATCTCCTTTGTGTTAATAGTGTTGTTGCCGGTAGTGATTTCGGCAGTGGAAGGGAACTAACTCGGGCATGCAGTTGTTTATTTCTTAAATTGACTCTCCCAGTTAAAATAGGAAAATAAATATTTGGAAAAATATTATTTCGTACTGGTAGCAGGAACAGTTTTTTGGGCTAAAGCTATTATTTCCTCTTTACCCTTTGTCTTGTACACCTATTTCGTTGGTTTGTATTTAAAAAAATGTGCATAATTCCACTTTAAGCATCTAACACAAACTGAATTCAGATTTAATTAAATAAATGAATGTTGTTTTTCTCAAATGAAATCAGTACTTTGCTAGATGTGCATATCTTTCATTGACAATGCGAGTATTTTGTTTCTGTCCGGGTCATGTAATACAGCTACATTTTCTTGTCAGTGTTTGCTGATATTTTGTTAAACGTCACTATCCTGATAGAAACAGTTTTACTTATACAGGTGGTACTGTTGATGTGACCGTCCATTCTGTCCAGGACGACGGCAGCCTGTCTGAGATAGCCAAGGCCAGTGGAGGGGCTTGGGGTGGAACACAAGTGGATGATGCTTATATAAGATTATTGGCGGAGGTGTTTGGTTCTAAAGTCGTTGAAAAATTTAGGGACGAAAATACTGGAGATTATCTAGAAATGATGAGAGATTTCGAAGTAAAGAAGAGAACAATAACTAAAGAAAAACAAGGAACCATAAATCTGAGAATGCCAGCAGCCTTTGCTGAATCTTACAAAAGCTTGAACAGAATGCCTATTACGAAGCACAACTTCACAGGAAGTTTGATGGAGAAAGTTCAGATAAAGAGGGACAAGCTATTCATTAGTGTGGATATATTCAAAGATTTTTTCCAAACTTCAATGTCAAATACTGTTGAACACGTAGAGAGGATCCTAGGTGCGTATGAAACCAGCGACATCAGCACAATCCTACTTGTAGGTGGATTTGCAGAATCTGATGTCGTGCAACAAACGATTCGTGAAGCGTTTCCTGCAAAAAGGGTTATCGTTCCTTATGAGTCCGGATTATCCGTCCTAAAAGGAGCAGTTCTAATGGGACATAACCCAAGGATCATGAAGTCCAGAGTAAGCAAATACACATACGGAGTAGAAGTTATTAACACATTTGAACCAGGTCAGCCGGGTGAGTACAAAGTTTTCGAAAATGAAACATTCAAATGCCGTTATTTGTTCGAAAAATTTGTGCGCGCTGGGGAAGCTGTGCCCGTTGGAATGATTGTTGAAAGTGACTTAACTACGGACACATTTGATGTAAAGGAAGGTCTTGGAGTTTATGCATCTACTGCAGAAAATCCACAGTATGTTACAGAAAGCAGTTGTTTTAAAATTGGGACAATAAAATTTGACAAACCTCGCGAGAAATATAGGCTTGAAACGCACTTTGGAGAAACTGAAATAATTCTTAAATTCATATTTGATTCAGGAAAAAGGAAAACTGAGAAAATTAATTTTCTTTGCGACTAGATAACTGCCAACTCGTTGAAAGCAGAGTTTTAAAAGTTGCAACATATTAGGAAACATCTGAATTCATGATTATGTAACAAATGCTGTGCATGTATAAAATTACTTTTAAAATTGATCAAACAGTTTGGTGAAATGAAATACAGAACAATTGAAGTTTAACATTTTTCAAACTGGATTTCAAAAATATGCGACTGAATACAGGATCTATAGAATTTTACGGACAGAAACACGTGAAAACACGCAAGCACGGATATTCCAGGAATTTGCGATAATGACACAATTATGATTTCCTTTATCAGTTTACCTTGAGACTGTGAGCTATAGATGTTGCACCTTTTCCTCGTATATGGTTCCAGCTCAGATCCAGGACGTCTAGTGTTTCATTATTTGCTGCAAATTTGTAAATCGATTGTTTTAACTTTGTCCAGTCCATGCCAGTATAGAAACGAATTGAAAAGTACTATTTCTATACAAAATGTATCAATAAAAGTTTAAAAAACATTCGAGGATGTTTAAAGAAATACAAAGAACTGAATTGCGTATTACATACTAGGTAAATGTATTAATGAATGATCTTTATAGTTAAAATTAAATAAAGACAACATATTAATATTGATATTTTTGACCACTTCTCTTATTATGTCCAGTCATTTATATGGCAAAAGCAAAGCAAACTACTAACTATTTACGCTTAAATAATCCACATACCTAATGCATTGCCTATTGCCATGCCGCCCAACTCGCCGATACTGTTATGATTTGCCCTGAACTCTAACAGACCCGTTCTTGCCTTACATAAGTTGTATAAAAGAAAAGCAAAAAGGCATGATAGACATAATCGAGCAATAATAAAATATATCAAAAATTTGCAAATGGCATTCAAAGACTAGAAGAATGTTTACTACAACCCTAATAAACAAATTAATTCGCACCACGATGCAACATTTGAACAACTAGAATATATAAGAAATAAGTTCTTTTATGACGAAAACTTACTTCTAGCAAGTCTGCAATGATTTTAGCTCCTTCATCTGCGATATCATTTCCTGAAAGACATCCGTTAAAGGAGTTATCTTATTTTGTGCATGTTTGTTCCTTTCAATTATCAAGTAGAATGACACTCTTTCTTTAACATTCATATATCAATGTAAACAAAGAATGATATAGATACAAATATGATAATAAAATTATGTAGTTACGTACTAAGACAGGTTTATAGAAGTGATGTCTTTAGAGTTAAGATATAATCAGCTTCTGGGTTATGTTCTGGTTAAAATAACAAATGTTTTAACGACAATCCCGTGGAAGTTGCTATTCCAGTTATCCGGTATATGTTGTAAACAAAATTACCTGTTCTTTGTTTTATACACCATTACAACATCTTGCTTATTTTGTAATCATGTAGGAATAAACACATTTGAATGTTGGGCCTTCCTAAAGTTACTATCCGACTGGACAACACGTACATGTTTAGAATAAATAAAAGTAACAAGACAAAAGTAAAATGTAGAGAATAAACAAAAGTGACAGGACACATTTAAAGTAAATGTATAGAATAAACAAAAGTGACAAGACAAAAGCAAATGTATATAATAAACAAAAGTGGTCTGTAAATTTAAAGAAACTGGACATCTGTAAGCTTTTGAATTTAGTTTTACCTGAAATATCTAATTTTGAAATGAGGACGTTATCCATGACCATCTGTGATATTGCTTTTAGTCCCGGTATACTGATATTATTCTCTGCCAGATCCTGAAGAAGTATCAGTAATAGAATTTAGAGATTTCTTTAAACCAGTCCGAAATCTTGCTTCTGATTGGTTGGAAATGAGCCAACTTTTTAAAAAGTTACTAATGATAGAAGGTCGGGAAATGAGACGGGTTCAAGATAAATCTTGTCATAATCTTGTGTCCTAAAATATTGATATTGATTTTTCAAACTTAAATAATCGATTAAAGATGTTATACCTATCTCGCGAAGAAGATTTTTGTACTTAATACGAACACAAGCGAAGCTTATATCAATCTTGATCGAATTCCGTACTACCAAACATTAAAATCATCATCATCATCATCATCATCATCATCATCATCATCATCACCATCATCATCCTCATGAATATGAGTATTGAGATCATTGTTATTATAATGAAAAAACATAATAAAGTAAACTACAAATATATCTATTTTGTAAGGTTTACTTATATGTGTGTAGGGGATACTTCATATGTTGTTCTTGTTTTATTTTCATTTCTGAAGCATCTTCAAATGGAGTTTAGCTATTTAGACGGGTAATATTACTTGTTTTCCCGCTTTTCATGATAGAAACTGGCTTTATAGGGAGAGAAAAGCATAATCTTTACTTAAAAATGCAAGTTAAATAAAATTAAGTATACTGCTTGTCGTGTTAATCATAGTGTACAAACGTATCAAAATGGTTATGATGATATGATCGTGTATCCGCATGTACTCGTGTATCCTTAAAGATTTGAAATACTGTGTTAAAACTTACCAGCCGTGTTATAAATACGTTATGCGACAGGAGATCTCCTAGAAGAAACACCCCGTCATCTCCTAAGGTATTATCTCGTAAATTTAGGGCATTTATCCAGTCGTTTTTCTGTAAAGTAAACCAATAAAGTACAAGAACAATGGTCCTTTATTTCATAAATATCACAGTCACATTAGGACTTTGGATACAAAATTACTTGTAACTTTGGATATCGTACCAGCGAAATTGACCGTAACGAATTAAAAAAAAGTCCTAACATTGCTTTATATATTATCGAAAATATATGCCGTAAATAAACCGAGGCATTTTTTTTCAACGATATTAAAGTCCAAGGATCACATTGATTTTACTGATTTAAAAGAATATATTTACTGATGGGATAATGATAGAACCTTGTTCTATTCTCTCTAAAACTATGTTGACATATCATGCCTTTCTTTCGTACTCAAGTAATTTCTTGATGAAAAAGAGTTGCTAGAAAGCCTTTCTTATTTTTTGCAATATCATTGAAAAAATACTGTACTATATTTCTAACAAGTGCATCGATATAAAAAACAAACTTAGCAGTGATCTTGGTAAAAATATATATCATTTTTGCCAGTTAGACATCTTTGTTGGTAAAATAAGAGCTACTTGTAAATGTGATCCTGGGACTTTAACACAGTCGAACAACAAGCGAAAGAAATGTATATATTAACTTTGCTTTACACTAGATGGAACACAGTTCTACTAGCATTCTATATGTTTTTATCTTGCATATGAGAATCTTAAGTGAGGTGATAATTAGACTTTAAATGTAGCTTCTAGTAAACAGCTTCGTAGTAAACATTCTTTAGCAAATTAGGTTATAAGATGTAAACGTTTTAGGCAAAATACGATAATTATAACTGAAGCGCCTGCAACATTCCGTGAGCAAAGACGCTAAAGCACATGTAAAAATAAATCGTCTACAATATTTTCGTGAGCATTAAATCCGTATAAAACACTTCAGAAGCAAAAACGTGCGTAGCATAAATTTTAAATGTAAACCTAACTTGTCCAAGACTTTATGAGAATAAAACATTTTTAAAGACATTGCTAGAAATAAATTACACCAAAAACACTATAAATTCTTAGACACCTTTTACATTGTGAGCACGTATTATGTTTACACTTTTGTTAGCATTAAACATATAAACCATGTTGAAAATTGTTGTTGTATGAGTTTAACACCGGTTTTAACCATATTTCGGTCATTTCTAAAGGCGGACAGATTACCATACAGGCACTAGATTCCTATCCTACGTAAGAAACTGCCAACTTTCTAATATAAAGAGGCGTGGTCGGTAGAAGGGCTCGTATCCATGACCCTCAATATAAGAAGTTATATAGAAGTATTTCAGGACAGCGACTCTAAGCCGTCGCCCACCGAGGCGGACGTCATTGTCAGCATCACGCGTCTAGAATATCTTACAAAAATAATTCCACATTGCCTCTCTTTCTTCGAGGTTGATTCCATCTGGAATGAGTCTCGAGAGCGATTAATATAAGTTGTAAGAACTTGTTTCGCAATCGAGAATAAATAAATTAGTATAGATTAAATCAAAAATAAGATAATTTAACACTGTGTACTAAGCATAAACCTGAGAACAATATATATGCATGCATTGTAAAACAGTAAAAACACGTTCCAGCGAATTTTTGGAATTCCAAAATTTTCCAAAAACTACATTGAAAACTATAATAATAATTCGTAATATAAGTATGTTGATTTATCGATTTTACATGGAATAAATAATTTCTACCTTTCGTCAATAACTTATAAAGACAAACACAAAAATCAAATTCTAAAACATTTGGAAAATAAAAATTCCAATTGGATTCTAAAAATAGTATTAAAATTTTCATTCCAATTGGAATATTTTTCCAATTGGACTCGCCAATTGGAATTCAGACTTCCAATTGGAAGTTCCAATTGGATTCAGTCCAATTGGAATGAATTTTTCCAATTGGATTACCGGTATTCCAATTGGAACTTAATTAGAAACAATCCATTTGGATTAATTCTAAATGAAAATAATTTTGTGTGAAATGAAAATAATTTTGTGTTATTTATTGAGATTGATTTCAAAGTGATTTTAAGTGTGCTGGTCCTACATTTGATATGGAACTGACTATTTTTTAGTAAAATTTATATTAAATGGCGACTTTTTGTGAAATTTACTATGAATCATTGATATTTACTGAATTTTTTAATTTGATTTTACAGTTAGACCGTACTGGTGACCTTTGGCTCTGTGGTAACGGTTTTAGCTTAACATACACAATACGGTCAGTTTGTGTCACTGTTTTATTGACCTTAGCAAATCTATTCATATGCTAAATTTACAACTTAATCGCTCTCGAGACTCATTACAGATGGAATCAATCTCGAAGAGAGACGGGCCGGTATTTAAAAAGTTTTGCCGACTTGTCATGTAGAAGTGACCTTTTTTGAAAACAAAATGCCGTATTACGCAGAAGACAAAACTCCGGTGGGCAGCGGTCGGTAATCCTTATTTTTGTATTGTTAGTGGTGTTTTCTTAACGGCCGTAACTTTCTTAAAACAAAAGACATTTAAACAAGTTTTATATCATTGTAAAGCTAATAAAACGTTTTGTTCAAGATTAAAATTACAGTAAAATACCTACTAAAAGTGCAATAGCAGCAAGTTTCATGTGTTCTTGGCCTATTTTCTTCCCGGAAACGTCAAAGGTTGTGTTCTCAAATTGGTTTAATATACATTTCAGAGGATATTTCTTGGCAACTTTACATGCTCTTTCATATCTTTCTTTAACTTTCCTTGACAGGGCTTTTCTAGAACGATCTTCATCAACGTGCTCTAAAAATAAAAATACAGTTCCATGTAACAATAGTGTATATTATAATCATATTCGTGGATTTGTTTGTATCATGTTTAAGGATTTATCAGGTATATTGGTAGATGCAGAGTTACTGTAACTGTTTCAGTATTTTAAACTGTTTATACTACTAGAGTCCATACGGGCTTATCAGTTTGTGTTTATATATTAGCTACAAACGGCAACAACACTAAAATACTGTGTTGTTGAATACAAGTAAATCAGATATTTTTGTACGTTACATGTATGTGTTATTGGAAGGTAGGCAGACACATTCCTGAAGATTAAAAATGCATGACATGTACAGTCCAACCTCTCTAAACAACACAACCTCTCTACAAAGGCAGGTGTTTTATTTCCCAAAGCAGTTATATCTGAACACATTAACCTCCACAGAGCAACAACCTCTCCTCAACAACAACAAATTGATGTTCCCTTTAGTGTTGTTAAAGAGCTGTTGTACTGTATGTATATTTTGTGTATTGATATAATCTTAATGATAAATATATGTTAACATTGTACATGTTTTCGTATTTTATTTAGTTTTATCGTTGGTACCATATAAAACATAATTCATATCGACCAAAACCACCGGAAGAGATGAAATAGTTTAGGTTTCCGGGGATGCTGCAAGATACAGAAAGTAACCTAGTTCCAGAGACCTGTCACATGTCCAGTGTACAGACCTCGGTATACAGTTTCATTCGAAATACCATCAGTAATATAAATGGTGGAGCATGGGATCGAAGCAGCGACCCATGGATTACAGAATTACATACTGAAGTACCTTGTACGCGTGCAAAATGTCGATCGGATTCGAGATGGATAATAATACAATATAATTTGGTCTCACCATGACTTTGTAACTAGCTGTTTTATTTATTTCAGAAATAAATATATCCAGTTTTGCACCTTAAAAATGCCGAAACTAATTTACTCTAAAAGTATAGGAGAGTAGGTATTGTGTTATGATACCTTATACATTTGTTTAGTAAGTCGTACAATTTGATGGAAAATATTTTGAATTGCCATTTAAATTAGGATTTAAGAAGTCATTGCTAGGTCTTTGAAACCTTAAATGTATACAATTCTAGTGACGTACCTTCTGTGAAATTGTATGAAGATTTACTACAAATGTTCACAAAGGTAGAGCGGAAACTGTGCTAAGTGCTTCAGTTAGCTAAGTACGACAATATGGATGGACCGTCCGACCGACTTCCCGCTCGTCCGACCGACCGACCGACCGACTTCCCGCTCGTCCGACCCACCGGTTGACTGACCCACCGACGGATGACTTACACAAAGTCTAAATTTGCTATCAAAATTCAAATTCTAGCATAAAAATAATTTGAAATGATTAAATAACTTGAAATAAAGATTTTCTTACCTTTTATTTTCGACCAATGTCCTGGTAGTTTTATACTTGGTCGCTTTGGTTCCATATTACCGTCTCAATTTAATTTTATAAGGCAATCAGATTTTTAAAATGATTTCAGATGAAATGTTGTCGTACTACGTAAACATATTTTCTAAATATAATTTTCATTTTTAAAATTTAATCTTTAATTATACCGAAGTGTCAATATATTAATCTGTGGTTGACAAGTCGAAAACAATAGATTATTGACTATATGAAATCAAAACAGTATTAAAGATAAAGTATTGAAGGATTACGTGGATTAAGATTATATGTCACGGATCAACTTCAAATTTTACCATCGAAAAGGTCAAACACAGATTGAAATAAATGACCTTATAAGTGGTGATATAAGACCATTTGTGTTTGACTTCGACCGCGAGTCCTGTACATAGTCATTGGAACCATGAAAAAAAAAAACAAGTTGAACGCTAAATAAGATTAAAACCCGAAGTGGTGAAATTCAACTAAGACACTTAAAACGGAATGGATCGTACTTTTTCATAATGGATGGGGTCTAAATTGAAGGCCTGCGTGGGAATATGAAAACTTGCAGTCTTCAACATTTTGTGTATTTTAGCACAGCTTTCAACCGAAGTCAGATACAAATTGCACTTTAGTGTAAACAAATCCACTTTTGAACGTTATGAAAGCATTGTTTCAAATGAAAACACTTTCAAATTTGTGATAGTTAGGTTTATCAATATTATGTAATTGTTCTGTTGTCTTACTTACATGAAATGATTCTCGATTAATATCAAAATAGAACTATAGTTGCTACAGTAGTTAACTGCTCTACCTTTCTTCACTTTGGGATATTTTCGGGCCTTATGACACTTCCATGACCTCTTTTCTCTTTTTCTATTCATCTTAAAATCGTGTTAAACCCAATTATTATTTAATATCATTTCCATTTGCCAATTTTTAATTAATAAAATATGCTCAAATGAGTTAAAACGCCATCATTGAGTTGCCTCCCTTATATCGCCATGTTAAACTTGGGCAATGCTTATAACCTTCAAAAGTAAAATATTTGAGTGAAATAAGATATAAGAAATTATGATTGTAGATCTACTGTTCACTTGCATTAAGAGAAAAAATTTATGTGGTTAAAAAACGGACAAATCAAATCATTTTCAAATGTTCATTTGCTAGGCGTATAGCAATCGCACCGTCCGTCTGTCTGTCGTTCTGTCTGTAAGTGTGTGCTTACATTTGGATACTTAGGTGGTTATAGGAACAAATAATGTTCAGTTAAATCTGTTCATTCCGTAAGCTCTTACCTGGCTATTGTTTTCTCTTAAGCGGCTAAAAGAACAACAGAGTAGTCAAATAAGTATCATATATTAGAACATCTCTCCGTCCTTCCATCTGTTTTGTTTTCAATTCAGGGTTGTAAGGGAATTTCATATAATATAGAAAATACATCTTACGAAGACGACGTGTGGCGTGCATGATAACGAAATCCTACATATATGCACACATTCGTGTCCTGGCTATATTTTGTCATGCATGATAGGCATACAGCATAAATGGTCAACCCACGTGTCGCGTGAAAGACACATGCCCCTACCTCAAATGTCAAGATCACACCAAGAAGGGCGAGAGGGGAGGGGCGGGGGGGTAGTATTTTTTCAACCCAACCATCATAAAATGTAGTCCTGAAAAAAAATACATGCTTCAACAATCAAAAATGCCAATAAATTACACAGTTCATTTATTAAATAAAATGATGACATCAAAATTTCATAGGACTATTTCCTAGGGTACAAACAACTGTGCGACACCTGGTTGTCTGAATATAAGCGGTTGTATACAGTACTATATGTAATTGACGGGAATGACTGATTATCAATAAAATGGGGATTAAAACTTTCTCGATAAAAGCTAAACTTCAAGTGATTTGTATTTGAAAAAAAATGCTGATGTTTGTGTCAGATACAACTAAAAGTACCCCATGGAAGTAGATGGTGTCATTCGCCTCGTAATTAATAACATAAAGTATCGGATAACATGTAAATATTGCTGTTTTTATTAAGTATTATGGTGATTCCACAATATAAAAGGATGGAATTTGGGAAGTTGCACTCGACCGAAAACTTATTCAATTCTATTTAGCATACTGACATTCACCAGTTTGCATAATTACAATGGCGAAAGTAGGTCTATGTTGTGCCACGATTCCTGCCTGGTCAACCACTTGGTTAAAAGTTGTTTTTTCCGTTAATATATATATAAGAAACATAACACGGTAAACTCGCTAATTTGTATTTATTTTTGTTTGAATGCATAAACATTACGATGCAAAATACTTGCTGTTGTGTTCCTGATAGAGGCGAATATTTATTCCGACTTAAAGAAATATAAGGATTAAATTAATTAAAACCGTGCGTCGCATAGATGCTAGACATGTATTTGTTAGACTACGAAACCGGAGTCCCCGTATCGAATTCTAGCTGGGGCACTGGAGAATTCAGAAACGCTTTGCAGTGTTTCCCAATCATTTAGAGATGAATCGGTTAGAAACCAAGAGGTAGTCTTACGTGTATCAGTGCTATAACCAAGGGGCCTATTCGTAAAGAGCTAGGGTCTGGTACCCGGATTCCATTGTGTCTGCATCTGTTTCTTAATCCTGTGACTGTAAGGGGTCTTGGCAGTTCCACCTGAGGAGAAATCCTTTAAATACAAGCAAAATCACCGTGATATAAAATATGTTTGCAAACGATTAGAACTATTGTTCTTTTTAGAGTATTTGTTATCTTTTCTGAAAACTGTTATTGTTTGTGCTTCAGTTTTCAAATAGGAGATAAAGGTGCCTTGTGTGTCTATATTATATACATATGTGTCTTCACTTCGTTACAGTCATTTAACCCTTCTCCGCTATTTTTGAATGTAATTAAAATCATTTACAGCGTTGGAGAGTTTATTTCACAATCAAAGATTTTGACCTTTTGATTCGTGAGCAAAGTTTCTCATCTGTGTATGGGCATTTAAAAAAAAACAAAGTTCGTGAAACTGCACTTTATATTAATACGATCTTTAATTTTAGAGCAACGCTGCTGAATAAAATTTAAGCAAATATGACATAACATATATTTAAGGATGAATGCACATATCTTGTAACTTATCCTTATTTTGGACATAATATAATATATAATGATTATTAACTGTTACATTATACTTATAGTTAATTTAAAATAGTAATAACAACTTTATATCAAAATTATAAAGATTGCATTTCAAACAAACCTCCGTGTGCTCATTATACGTGTGTCACTGCTGTAAGATCCAATAAAAGCATTGCGATAGTTGTAGTAATGATTTCTTCACCCGCTGACTTGCAAAATCGTTAACAATCCAATAGATCATGCGTTTCCTTGGGTCTTTGTCTAAGGAAGATAACCTAATCAGACAGAGATCATAGTATATCGAGGTAGAATCAAGGGAGATAATCTAGAGTACGTGTTTGATCTGGTCAGCAAAGACTTTTTAAATTTTCTGCTTTTTAACACTAAAGCTGTGTTTCTTTACATCCCGTCAATTTTCCTAATTCTTAATGTTTCGTTTCAATAGCCTATAGTTCAGATGATGCGTATCTAAATAAGGATCAATAGATCGGTATTGACCCACTTCGGACCATCGACATTTTAGACTATCACTTCGGAGCACATTTTACAGACACTTCGGACCAAACTAGTTGGCTATATTTCAGTTTATGATAATTCTGCTTTCATTTTCTACTTATACGTGTTAACGTAGAGACTTCTCAACTTACTCACTTTTCCGTTCCCGATAGTTACGTAACTCATCCCGGGCTTGCAGCTACACCAAAACGTTTTGTTGCATTTTAAACATCACTCCGTGCCTGACGGAACAGTCTTACAAATCTTTAAATTAACTGTATGCTCCTACGCGGTTATCGCCTAACCGATTATTTCTAGACGACATCCAGTATCGGTCGAAGGCGTGTCACTTATGCGTGACATATCCAATACGTCATCTGACAGGTGCTAGCGCGGGAAAATGGTGACAAGTAAACTAATATGGCGTCAGAATTTCATGAAATAAGAAATAATTATGGATTCTTCGAAGGAAGCCACGCAATAGATGAGGCGAACAATTTTCTGTTGGCACACGAGTTGCGGACACTTCAGTGGTATGCTGTAGTGAAGTCAGTACATTTCGAGATTCAAGGTGAGCGAAATAAGTGTTACCCCCCAACCACAGGAACAATATAAAATCTTAGTTTATCGTAGCCTAAGTAGGCTCATTTAGCCACCCTTTTTCTATTTTTATCGTGACTCTACATGTCTTGAGCGTAATGGTTCGAGACCACCAAACACAGACGACCATCAAACCGGACACTTACGAAAATTCTGTTAATATTTATACAGTCTTATATTGTTGATAAAACAGACACTTGATTTCCATCAACAAAGTGCAACAATGTAACTATTTGACCAAAAAATCTCACCATTCATTTTGTCAGTGACTGAAAGCATGTTTACATTGTCGCGGGTGTGTGTGTGTGTGGGGGGGGGGGGTTGAAAGAAACATACTGTACTTGCGCAATATTTCTGTGAGGCCCGGCAAATAAAAATCACAAGTTTTAACTTTTTATGCCCCCGAAGGGTAGCATATTAAAATCGCACCGTCCGTCTGTCCGTCCGTCAGCTTAAATTTAACGTGTCTTTTACAGGGTATGGGTCCTGGTTGAACCAGTTTGAATCTAAAAAATTATTAGATAGGGTTGGGCCAAGCCCAAATTTGGGAAACCTATACATATAAAACTTGATTTTAATTTGGTTATTTTTTAAGGCAAATAAAATGCCATTCCTTGCATAACAATCATACTCTGTAAAATATTTGAACTTTAACGAAGATATATAGTATTATAGATCTAAAGATCATTACTAGAACCTACAGTTTGACAGGTTAATTTATAACTATTTAGCCTACTCTATACCCTACATTTAGTGGTATCTTGCCTGTCGCTAAAAATAAAGATTTTAAAAATATTTAAGGACCGCCCATTTTCGCCTGATACCGGATGTCTTCTAGCTGTAACCGTATAAGCACTAAACAAACAAGTGTACTTTCGGTTTAATCTTATTTTTGGAAAATTTGAATACACAGTTGTACTTTCGATTTGATCAAATTTCTGAAAATTGTTTTCCCCAATTGCTTGAAACCTTAACAAGCATGAGCTCAGAAGAGGAAGCTGACATTGTTGCGCCAAATTCTACTTTAGAATCAGAAGACACACTTGAGCCATTTACGGAAAGTGGAGAAAGTTCTGATGAGATAGTGTTAATTTTCGACGATGAAGATAAACTTTATGTATCGGAAAATTTCTTGAGTTATGCGTCTCCAGTGTTTAAAGCTATGTTTAAACATGATTTTAAAGAAAAAGAAACAAGGGAAGTTGCCATGAAAGAGAAATCATACGATGATTTCCTAGAGTTCTTGCTTTGTCTACATCCCGGCGTACAAAAACCGATTGACTGTAAGTACCACTAAGACTTAGAGTAAATAACACACTTTATATCCAGCAGTTTGAAAATACAAGACACTTTTCAACTGTTTGTAGTTTTACAATTTTGTTTTCAGTTTCAGTAGATCCGAGTCAAAGGTCATAGATCTATGGAACTGTTTACGTTGATCTCAAATATTCAAAGACAAGTTTCTGTTTTGACCGATGATTACATCATTTTTTGTTTTAGAAGACGCTTAAGTTAGACAAATTCCTTAAAGCGATAATTTTTCTTCCAGGTGACAACGTTCTAAGAGTGGTGTCTCTTGCAGAGGAGTATCAAGTGAAGGTTTCTATAACAAGATGCCAAAAGGTAATGAATGTCTGGTTAACAAAGGAAACTGAAGCTGCAACTAGGCAAAAAAACTCCAATAAAGCCACGCATGCGAAGATATGTCTTACTATATTAACAAAGGCTATTGCTTGTAGATATGAAGGTCTTATAACTCATGCTATCCAAACGATTGCTAGATTTGGATACGAAATCTTTACTGGTTCGGATAATCGACTCCAATGTCCACTATTCGGTGGATTCACACCATCATCGGCGCCTCAAATGTTGCCTGTACATACTGTCGGACAACAAACTCCGCTGATTTCTTCATCGATACCGCTCATCAGTTCAAATCCAAAAGAAGACTGTAAAAAGTTGTTTAAACGTCTACCAGAAGAGCGAAAGACGCAACTTCTGTTAGAGCGCTTAAAGTTATGCGACAATGGTAAAATGCAGTTGAATTGATGTTACGCTGAAGATGGTACGCTATGGACTTCAAGTGGCTTGTAATAAGATTCACTGGGTAATTTATGAAAACAATGATAATACACTGCACATGTAAAATGTGTATATAAAAGTCTAGTTATGTTGTATTTATTCCTCTTTAATACACAGATCTTGCCTTTTCATCTTCGGTATTCTTTTAGGACGTACTTAACATTACATAATATATTATGAGGATACGAACAAGGACTTTAATACTATGTAACATTGTATGAGGAAACAAAGAAGTACCACATACCACAAAATTAATGTTGTGAAAAGTTTATTTCGATATCATGTCATTACAAGAACTGAGCTAAAATTATACTCAAGTATTTATTGATATCACAATGTAAGTCTTAAAATAACATTGGACGAGAAAAACTATCTACAATAACTGACATAAAAAGAGGTTAAAGGTGATAACGATATTCATTACGCAGATATGGTTATTAAAATCGATACACGAGTTAATTTGGAATATTTGATACAGAATAGTGTTCAAAATTATTTTATCAATTGGCAATAACAGATCATAGTCAGTAAATACGAGTATGGAGTTACCCCCGCAGCCCCGTTTATCCCCACAGCCCCGTGAAGTAGGCCCCGCAGCACCTAGTTACCCCGCATCCCCGTGAAGTTAGCCCCGTGGCACCTAGTTACCCCGCAGCCCCGTGAAGTTAGCCCCGTAGCACCTAGTTACCCCGCATCCCCGTGAAGTCAGCCCCTGTAGCACCTAGTTACCCCGCATCCCCGTGAAGTTAGCCCCGTAGCACCTAGTTACCCCGCAGCCCCGTGAAGTTAGCCCCGTAGCACCTAGTTACCCCGCAGCCCCGTGAAGTAAGGCCCGTAGCACATAGTTACCCCGCAGCCCCGTGAAGCTAACCGCGTCGCACCTAGATACCCCGCAGCCCCGTCAAATTAGCCCTGTAGCACATAGATACCCCGCTTCCCCGTTAAGTTAGTCGTGTAGCATCTAGTTATCCCGCAGCCCCGCCAAGTTAGCCCTGTGGCACCTAGTTATCTCGTAACCACGCCATGTTAGCCCCATGCCACCATGTCTCAACACGCCTCGTGGCATATGGTTTTCTTAAAGTACCGCTTGAATTAACCTATGCATACACCACAGGACAACGAACAAACCCAGGAGTGTTGATGGGTAAAGATGTCTGCCGCTTATACCGGAGGTTGCGGGTTAGAACCCCACTGGGGTCAAGACCGTTCCTTCTCATATGCCATCAGTTTTATTTTCTCAGTCCCGTGCCCTCTAGTATCAATGCAACCCTGGTGACATCGTTAATATAAGTATCATCCCCGCTTCACATACTCTGTCCCGTGTCCCCTGCACTCAATACAGTTCTACTTATAGTGCTCCCAATCTTTGATAACACCCTCATTCACATGAACTCAGCCCTCAGCCCTGTGCCCTAAGTGCTGAAAACACCGTTTGTAGAAGTAACATCCCCGCCTGAAGGAGTTAGCCCCGTGTCCCCTGCTATCAATACACTTCTTGTATCAGTTATTTCTAGTTTTCAGACATCCTCTATGTGTCCCAGCATTCACATAAACTCAGCCCCGTGTCCTGTAGTATCATTGCAGCCCTGGTGAAACCGTTTAAAGTAGAACCATCCCCGCCTTACTAACTCAGACTCGTTTACCCTGCTATCAATACAGCACTTCTTACACTATTCTCTAAATTTCATACCACCCTTTTGTGTCCCCGCGTTCACATAAACTCAGCCCCGTTTCCTGTAGTATCATTGCAGCCCTGGTAAAACCGTTTAAAGTAGAACCATTCCCGCCTCACTAACTCAGCCGGCGTAGCGCATGTTACCTCGCAGCCCCCCATGTTAGCCCCGTTGCACCGAGTTACCTCGTTGGCCCGCCATGTTAGCCCCATGCCACCATGTCTCAACACGCCTCGTGGCACATGGTTTCGCAGAAGTACCGCTTGCATTGAGCTATGCATACATCACTTCACGACATCGTACACACGCAGTGATGTTGATGGGTTAAAATGTCTGCCGCTCACGCCGGAGGTTGCGTGTTAGAACCCCACTGGGGTCACGACCGTACCTTCTCATAGGTCACCAGTACTATTTTCTCTGCGTATTCTCTCAGTGTTTCCTATATTTTGGTATTTAATGAGGTATGCTTTAACACGTGCATGATGCCGAAAGCAATGAAAGAGTTTGGTGTTTTCATTTTTTAAAAGATCATGAAATAATTGGTATTAGGTCGTAAGTCATGTGTTGTCTTAAATGGCTGTGATATCAGTAGAATCTAAAATCATTCCTAAACACACAACTGCATATGTACATGTTTTTAGTTTTTATTTGTATCGAGGTAAAATAAGAAAATCGGTCACTCCAAAAGTTCATAGGACCATGAAACAGGGCTTATAATTAACGGCGCATGTATCATTTATTAAAACGGAATATAGGAAAGAGAATTATGGTGAGCTTATCATACCGCCTCGTCATACAGTTCAACGTGATGGAGCTCCTTTCAGATTAGAAAAAGTTCAATATAAAGGCCGAAAAATGTTCTTCTGTGACAGGGTAGAGAATGCGAGTCATGTTTCATAGTGGTTTATTGTTATCTGAGGTAAATCTGCTTTGATACATTTCTTAGTGTTGACTGTCACTTAATCAATTCTAAACGAATACTTTTCGGAACATTCTACAGTCCCCTAAACACAGATAGTTACAAACACTCTCGTGTAGAAGGTGGATACCATTATGAATGAGGTGTCGAGAGTGATTAATATAGGTTGGATAACTTATTTCACAATCGACCTAAAATAAATTAGTATAAACTAATAGTAAATGAGAGTTGCAGGGATATAAAAGGAAGCGATGATACCAAGGGTTCCATTTATACTTGGGCATCATTGTCATGTGGGATACTTACAAGACGTTATCACGAGGGCTGCGTTGGCACGTGTCGACACGTGTTTGAGGTCATGCGGCTGCAAGGTGAAATTATCCGGGGCTGTGTTAATCATGGGCATAGCACATGGGGTTGAATGGATATTGCGGGGAGTGATGTTGCCACGGGCGCTATTTTGGTACTTGAACGGACGGACTGTTGACGTAATACGGGGCTGTGTTATGGGGTTAACTTTATGGGGCTGTGTGTAAGAAATACCGTTTTGATGGAAGGGGACACGGGGCAGAATATGTAAGGCGGGGATAATATTTATATAAACATGGCATTGTTACAGGAAGGCACGAGCCTGATTTCATGTGAAGGCGGAACACAAAAGGATAGTATGAACGCTTGATAGTAATGTAGGAAGAAATGTCTTGATAGTCGGGACATGGGGCTGAGTCCTTGAGGCTGGGATAATAATTAAAGAAACTGGGGAATAAGTGCTGTAACGATACTAAAGAACACGAGACTGAGTTTATGTGAACGCATGAATACAAAAGGGTGTTATGAAAGCTAGAGTGTAGTGTAAGAAGTACCGTTTTGATAGCAGGGTTCGTGAGGCGGGGACGATACTAATTGGAACGGTTTTACCAGGGCTGCAATGACACTACATGACACGGGGCTGAATTTATGTGAATGCGGCGAAACATAGAGGTGGTCTGAAAACTAGAAATGTGTGTAACAAGAAGTGTTTTGATACCAGGGGACACGGGACTGACTCTGTGAGGCGGAGATGTTACTTCTACAAACGGTGTTATCAGTGCTGAGGGCACAGGGCTGAGGGCTGAGTTCATGTGAATGGGGGAAGCCAAAGGGGTGTTATCAAAGATTGGCGGCACTATAAGTAGAACTGTATTGAGAGCAAGGTACACGAGGCAGAGTATGTGAAGCGGGGATGATACTTATATGAACGGTGTTACCAGGGTTGCATTGATATTAGAGGGCACGCAGCTGAGTTCATGTTAATGCGGGAACACAAAGGCAATGTCTGAACGTGAGGGAGCAGTGTAAGACACTGTATTGGTAGCAAGGGTCACGGGGATGAGTCCGTTAGGCGGGGATAATAATAATTGAAACGGTGTAACCAGGGCTGCAATAATACTTGAGTACGCTGGAATGAGTTTATGTAAATGCGGGGAGACAAAGGGATGGTATGAAAGGTAGAGAGCATTGTAAGAAATACTTTATTGATATCTAGGGATGTGGGGCTGAGTTCGTGAGGCGGGGATGATACAAATCAAAAACGGTTTTATAAGGGCTGCAACGATACTAAAGGTTACGGGGCTAAATTTATGTGAATGCGGGGACACATAAGTTAGCTATGAAAGCTAGAGAGCAATGTAAGAAGTACTGTACTAATAGCAGGGAACACAGGGCTGAGTTCGTGAGGCTGGCATGAAAACGGTTTTACCGCGGCTGCAATATTACTTCATGACACGGGGATGAATTTATGTGAATACGGGGACACATATTTGTGGTCTGAAAACTTAAAATGAGTGTAACAAGAAGTGTATTGATACCAGGGAACGTGAGGCGGGGATGTTACTTCTACAAACGGTGTTATCAGTGTTGAGCATACAGTTCATGTGAATGAGAGTGTTATCAAAGATTGGGAGCACTATAAGTAGAACTGTATTGAGAGCAGGGTACACGGTGCAGAGTATTTGAAATGGGGATGATATTTATATGAAGGGTGTTTCCTTGGTGCATTGATACTAAATGACAAGGGCTGTGTTCATGAGTCTAGGATGACATTTGTAGAAACACGAACCAGAAATCACATCCATTTGGAATACTTTAAAGACATAATAATGATGACAAGAGGCCGTTTGCATACAAACAAAGATGAAGTTACCCTGGGCTTAGCTAATCCGTAGGGCATGGGTAGGGTTGAATTGGGTTATATGTATATTGTGGGAGGTGACATTAGCTAGCGTTCTCATTTGTAAGTGAGGCTGATGGACCTTAAATCATGGAACAATGGCGATATTAAGGATGTGACATGTGGCTAATTTGACGGGGCTGCGGGGTATCTGTGTGCTATAGGGCTCACTTCACGGGGCTGCGGGGTAACTAGGTGCTACGGGGCTAACTTTACGGGGCTGCGGGGTAACTAGGTGCTACGGGGCTAACTTCACGGGGCTGCGGGGTAACTACGTGCCACGGGGCTAACTTCTCGAGGCTGCGGGGAAACTAGGTGCTGCGGGGCTAACTTCGCGGGGATGCGGGGTAACTAGGGGCTACGGGGCTAACTTCACGGGGCTGTGGGGATAAACGGGGCTGCGGGGCTAACTTCATACTCGTTCAGTAAATAGGGTAATAAAGCTGATTTACAACAATAATTTCAACACTTAAAAGGTTAATTTTCATGTTTACTACAATAAATTGGTCGCGAAATATGAGCCGATCCTGACTAAATGTATCAACATGAACTGTGACTAACCTATACCTAATAAGTTTTAGTTTTTGGAAAATTTAAAACGGGAGGAGGTCAGTAAACCTTTTTTATTATATACCTACTAAGATTTATTTGAATTTTCTTTAGTATTTGTGCAGTGAAATACAATACCCCGTATCCAGTTTTCCGAATCAGATAAATAAGTCGTATCTTAGCTGTCCATCATGTAAGTTGTACACACATGCATATTCATATAATATTCCTACGCTAAAATTTGAAAACTATATCCACATTGCTGAAGTAAAATAGGTTTGTTTTTATTGTCCTTTGTTTTTTTATTTCACATTTTAAGACAAACGAATGCAATGACTTTTTCACATTAAATAAACCAGATAGATGATCTACACTTTCTGTTTACTTTTTCTTGCTGTTGTTTATTTATACACGGAAGACACAAGTGACGTCATGTACGTCATATGAAACGTGACATGAAAAAGTGCGCTACGTTGCCTCTTGTATGATCCGACACTAAACTGCCAACTCAAAAGATCAACCAACTGTTACAATATTCCGTTTATATTTATTTTACAAAATCAAATGTATCATGCTAACATGTCAAGTTCAAATTATATCGTCGTTGCAGAAAAGTGTGCTTCCATATATTGCCAAAACTACCCCTCGAATAGTAATAAAATAGACAAAACTTATTTAAAAGAGTTGCAAAGTTTTTTTTTGTCAATTTAAAACAAGTTCTTTATTAAGCTATCACTGTGCACACTTGTACAAATGAGACCTACCAATATATTTTTAGACATATTTTTTGTAGTTTTCCAACTCTTTTTGGAAGACGTCTATAAGATGCAATCCTCTAATGAACTTGTTCACATCACTTTCAAAGAAGGAGCAACAGCATATCATTCAAATATGACCTACCGTGCAGTAGATAATTATACTTTTTCATGAAAAAACAAGAGCTGTTGCTGTCCCCAAGGTAGTGATGCTTGAAGATGGTTCTTGTGCAGTGCATTACTATTCATTGCAATAAATACTGATACTCAAAGTGTGGAATAAAAGCATAACACATTGAAACAAATTGATCTGACAGAAAATTTACAGAAAGAAAGGCAGATAATATAACAATTAAGAGTCACCGTGTGATGGTTCTTGGGTACTTCTCTTTGACGTCCTGTTTCATTGTATGCAGTTTGAATGAATTTCCTTCAGCACTTCAAGAGTGATACTCGGGGCAAGAAAAATTAGAAAGAAAGATAATTAATAAGTAAGGCAAAAATAATTATGATTCTTGAACACTGCACTTCATCTCATGGAGCTCCATCACAGTACATTTGGAGTTATGTTTTGGACAAGAACATTCTTTAAAGGGAGATCATTCAAAGATGAGGCTATATAGGGTTATAGTTCTTGGGCAGTGCACTTATCCTTATGTCCTCTATCACTGTAAGAAATTTCAATAAAGTTCCTCAAGTACTTTGAAAGTTAAGCGCCGGACAAGAAACTGTAAGTATGGGAGATATTTAGAAATAAAACAGTGGATCTATAGTTCGTGCACACTGCACTGCCTGACATTGTGTTCAATTACTGTATGCCATTTCAAGTAATTTCCTTTAATACTTGTAAAGTCATGCTAGGGATAAGATTCAATGAGGAATATACTTAGAAAATAAGGTTATATTACAGGATTAACTGTTTTCTAATTTTGATATTTACGACTGTATATCATACTAATTTAATGGTCGCAAATATTTTTAACGGCGACGGCATTAGGCCGGAGCTGTTAAAACCTTTTGTGACCATCAAAACCGTATATACGGTCGCAAAAGTCAAAATCACTAGATATGTAACTCTTTCAGAGGAGAAGATTTTAATGTGTTTCCTATTTTATGCCATAGCAACCAGAGTTCTGCATAAAATGGAATTCTTTGAACAATTTTGGATGAACTTCATGCAAAGAAAATCCCTGCATAGTTTCATCAGCATTGGCCAAGTGGTTTCAGAGGAGGTGTCGTTTGAATCAAAATGTTGACGGACAACGGACAATCATCCATTAGCAAAGCTAAACCTGGCAATGTAAAGTTATTGTTCTTTCAAAACTGGTTCTCCATGTGTTGTTACAGTTGATTTCTACAAGTAAATATTCGGGAAAAAGTATATAATAAAAGGTATAATTATTATAACAGACGGTTGATCTGCGTGTGTATCTTTCTCGTTGGCTGCATAGGTCAGGATTACACTCGAGGCTCCGCCTCTCGTGTGATCCGGAACTATACAGTTAACTAAAAAGATACGACGCCTCAGATCAACCGACTGTTATGAAAGTCCGTATGTACAAAACTGTGATATTTATTTAGCATTTTGGCTTAAAAGTTAATAATGGTACTGATTTTTGTCGCTTTTATGAAGCAGTTACCGTGCAGCAAGTTCACACCATTTTATTCCGAAGGCCCAAGAAAACAATTAAGACTCGCAAAAAATTTCAATTACCTGAAATGAAATAAAAAAACCCCAAAGGTTTAAGCATATTTTCCTTCAGTAAATGACTAATATTTAAATCAAAACGACTGTTCTAAATTGAACCGTATCCCGAAATGCGTGGGTCGAATCACTTTGGAAGGAACTGTTTAACTGAGATATAAGGCACGAGTACCATTCTGTTTGCCGAACCATTCAATATCCCAGTCTACTTGTGTTCATGCAAAGTGCCTTATATTCAAATCAAAACGAATATTCTTAAATGTGCCGTCTCCCGACATCAGTGGGTCGAATCACTTTGGAACGAACTGTATAACTGAGATGGAAGGCAAGAGTACCGTTCCGTTTGCCAAACCATTCAATATCCCAGTCTACTTGTGTTCATGCAAAAATATGATTTCCGACCACACACACAGACTAGCAGTAATTTGTTAATATCAAGTATAATAATTTTATTATGTTGAATAGCAAACTTAATGCCAAAAGCTGTATCATGGGAAAAACATATTACCATTTTTCTCAGCGAAGTGTGTCTTTACAAGATGGCGCCTGGAACGTTGTGGAACTCGTAAGGATAATCGATTCATCTCAGAAGTCATTCAGTTTTTCAATGATGAAAGACGCATCTAAATAACGAACGACAACCCAATGCGATTCAAGAAAAATACTGTGTTTATACAGTATTCATCTCAGAAGTACCTCTATTTTTCAATGAAGAGAGACGCATATAATCAAGTTTAGTGCTTAAGGCTCCATTCACCTTTTACACACCCCGTATTTAATATGCTGTTGCCCGCAAAAACTCATAGTAAAACAAAGACCATTTTAGTCAAACAAAGACCATATAAGCAAAATAAAGACCATTTAGTATTTGTGTAAGTGCTGTTTTCAATACGCTTTAAACTGTGACACTTAATTTAATTACTTTGTAACGCATAACAAAAATACGGTATTAAGCTAAATGATGTACATGTTATCCTTACTTTGGTGTATGAAAGTTTTTTTTTCAAATACTAATTTGGTTAATGTTCATTTTGATACATTGACTTAACTAAATAAAATCGTAGTGTCCAATTTATTTTTCTTTAATGCATAACTATTTAAATCAAGTCATTAGATTCAATCTGAAATCAGCTGATGACTTGATAGACTGAAAAAAATGTTTTTAAAAGCTGCCATCTCCGGATCGTGTTGATAACACAGCTGTCATCATGCCACGTAGAACGATAAACGTTTGTATACAATTTATTACTTAAGCTCTCTGTGTTAGATGTCAACATGTCGATTTTTGTTCTGTAGGTTTAGGTCAGATGATCCTGTAGCAGTCCGGTTCAGGTATTGGCTAAGAAAAGTACAGAAAACCCAGAAAGATTTTATGAAACATTACCTGGTTGGTAGAAAATGTTGTGTTTACAAATAAAATATACTTATTTGAAAAATGAAATGCAATGTCTTCTTTACGTGGACTGGTTTTCATAATAAATAACATGAAACCGCCATATAAATAAAAGGTATACACATGCAGTTTAGACCCCTAAATCTCGTCTGACTCAGCGGGGTGTTTGGCTAACATGCAAACTTGTAAAAAAAAATGGGTTGGTTATCCCCATAATTATTATGACAGCTTTTTCTGGTGTCCGAGAGACTAATCTGTTCGAAAAAGAAAATTTCATTGGTCAACACTCGATAGGTTGGTATGATACAGGTTTGCCTATATTAATAATGTAAGTCAATGGGTCAAAAACGGTATGAGAATCGGACCTTTATTTACAAGATACTTAATGTCCACCAGCACTTTAACACCGGATAGCTCCTTTCGAATACAGCTCCCCGGAGAGCTGTATTCGGTGCGCATTAACGAATACAGCTCCCCGAAGAGCTGTATTCGGCGCGCAATAACGAATACAGCTTCCCTAATCAAATGGGTGCTGTATTCGGGGTTCTTGTACCTTTTTTTCGAACAGAGCTCCCCAGTGATCCGATGCAATATAGACGTCGTGTATTTAAGTTGTATCATTGCGGCACGGAATTTATTATAGAATGATAATGATCCATCCCGCTATTCAGGATGCAGTACTTAGCCCTGGGATGTTTGTCTTTTTGTCCGTCCGTGTTGGACGAACGGTTGATCGTTGCTTTCATTTTAGAGGTTTCATGACTTTTTTGTTGGTATTGAAGTAGTAATTTCTGTCAATAAACCTACATGTTTTCCATGCATGACTGTTGCACATAAGTGGTTTTGTGCTTTGTAAATTGTTGACGAAATGAAACACATTAACACCAGAATGTCAGGCCGGACAGACGGACTGATAAGACAACATACAGGGTAGGACAACACACGTATGTTATGATGAACCCAAGCTTTCGAACTACAATTTGGTCATTGACTTAACAGTTTTCGTAACGGCCAAGCTTCTTCCTAAAGTGGAGACATGAATTCATTTGGCCAAAAGACACTTCAGCACGTACTCAGACTTCTGTTATTTCATCATCCGTTTGATCAAACATAGGGAGCTTTATTCGAATGTGCATATGCTTTCGTTCGAATGCAGCTCCGCTACACCAAGGGAGCTGTATTCGTTAATGTGCACCGAATACAGCTCCCCAGGGGGAGCTGTATTCGAAAGGAGCTGTATCCGGTGTTACACAGCACACTGAGAACAGGTTTAAGTTTTATTTACATTGCTGGATGTTCTTGTACATTTCTATATCGTCCCGCAAATGGAGCCTTTCTATCAGTAACTTCTGCTATAAATCTTCTGACAGATCGCTGAATAATCTTTTACAGTCCGCAAGTGGATCATCGTCTTCTGGTTTACAGTTTACATAATATTATTTACGTGTACCATAATCATAATAGCCTGTCATTTGTCGGGAATAAGTTTGCCTCTCGGATACAGTCCCAGTAAAAATGGCATGTCAAACTGACCTAAACTGTTACAAGCCCTTGTTACAGTGTCATCGTACTTAAGGTAATTCAACTGTCGCAAGGATCCACAGACATGATCTGGCTCGTTGAAGCCTCTCTAAAACTGTAGTATGTTCACGTTTGGCAGACTCCACTTCAGATTCAAGCGTTTCTGACATGGCTTTCTTACACTTTTTAACTATCAATTATGCCTGCTATTCTTCCGCTATATTTACAATTTGTATGACATTTTATCTTCAATAATAAAAAATAAAAATTGATAGACTGTAGCCAACAAACCAATTATGGTTGAATTAGCGAGTTAAATAAACTGATAATTCATCGTACAGGCTATATAATGATGTCGTCCTTTTTCAAATCATTAACACATTTATTTTAAAATGTATAACTAGTCCTATATGTTGACTAAAACGGAAAATAAATTTAAGGTACACAATTTTCTTTTCTAAACTCGAAAATAGTTATAAAACACTTCATTTTCTTTGTTCAAACTGGTCTATCGCCATACAAATTCCCGAATATTATACAATATAACAATGTACATGCATTTGCAAAATTTATACAAAAATGGAATTGCTTTCTTTCAATATGTAGACAATAACAATACTAGTTTAAATTTGTTGTATCCTAAACTGAACGGTGATCAAAATGATGGAAATAAGCACAAATTTTTTTGCCGTTGTGGTATTTACGCCTGGTACTTTCTTTTGAAGAGTGATACTTCATCTAAACACTCCCCGGCTGTCGTAAATAGTGTCTTTGTTTCGGTCTCTGCCATTTTCAAATCAACTGGTGAGATATCCAAAGATGAAACAGAAATATTTCATTCCCGATTAAAAACCTATTTATACATGTATCTATTTTCAACAAATAACGATGAAGGCAGTAGTGTGATTTATCAAGTATTATATTTGCGAAACAAAGACACCATTTACGAGGACGAAGTAACATTTGTATTTGACGATAAGAATTTTCTGCATTACGTGTCCCCAGTGTTTAAATCATTGGAAAATATATACAGATTGTTGCACATTTAAAGGTTAAACGTAGCTTGATCAACAAGTCACTTTGAGCAGCTACCACACGATATTTCTTTTGTTTTAAATGACAATTTTATAGTTAGTAACCACATTTCAATGTAAATTTTAATTGACAAAATGTTGTTAACGGTGCCGTATAAGAATGTGTTTAATAAATGCGTTAATAATGTATCTAACAATAGTGTTAAGAATCTGAAAACGAGAATGTGATAAAAATGTAAATTATACAAAATGTTGCACTGAAAGAAAAAAATCAACTGCTTTCAACGAAACTGATGTTTGGTTTTATCAAACATCAGCATGACGTCAAGGGGCGGGCCGATTTCTTATGTTGTAAAAACTTGTGGCCCAACCCTTTTAAATTGTAATAAAAATTATAGCATACACATGCCAACCGTAAACCATATGGTGATGTTTTTTTTGTATTATATATGTATTGTATTCGTTCAGTAAATAGTATTGTATAATAATGCACTGATAGGCTGATTGAACGATGTATTTGTATTCTACTTTTGTATATTTGTGAGTTGTGACAAATATCATAAAATACAATTAAACTAACGAAACTGATACACATTTGTCCAAACTTAACATTCAGTTGTATATGAACCAAATTTGATCCCGCCCCGGGGTCACGCGATGTCACATAGATTTATATATGGAAATGTTGTTGTCATCATAGTTATATAATGTACCCATCTGTATGAAATATAAGATATCATTTATAAACACATTTAACAGTAACGGGTTTAAAAGCACACCACCAATGAACTAACTATATTTACAATTTGTATTTGCTGTTTTCGGCCAGCTAAGTAAGACTGAGAGGGGGCTGATAAGTTGTATGAATTGATGACAATTAGGCTAGAAGGATATTGTGAAGAAGGCAATAAAAGGTCTTATTCAGGACTGCTGCCACATACTTATTTTGTCTAGGTATTGCCTCCAATCCTCAATTTATCCTAATAGTACAGTCTGACAACCATAACCTTTCCTATATAAGGCAAACCTGTGACTCAAATTCAATTCGAAGCACTGATATTATGCTACCCCCTCTTATTCATAACCAGTAACATTATTCTTTTGTAGGTATATCCTATTACTTATACCGTCGTCTACCGTTTTTTTACCCCCTTGGCGCGTGTGGAACAGGAGGTGATGTTACGATTTTGAAATACCCAAAACAACAATCATGCTCGGGGTTCCGTTTTTAAATAAACCGCGATGCACGATGTTACGATGATCAGAAAGCGATGGTACGATGGTGAAAACGCGATGTTGCGATGGCAAACGCAATAGTAGTGTAATATCATGTAACATCGTATTTTCACCACCGTACCACAACAAACTTTCACAACCGTATTTTCATCGCGAAATCGCGTTTTCATCAGCGTACCACCGTGGTATAATCGTCATATCATAGCGTTTTTACCACCGTGCAAAACGGACAAATCAAATCATTTTCTAATGTTCATTTGTTAGGCGTATAGCAATCGCACCGTCCGTCTGTCTGTCATTCTGTCTGTAAGTGTGTGCTTACATTTGGATACTTAGGTGGTTATAGGAACAAGTAACGTTCAGTTAAATCTGTTTGATGCTCTTCATTCCGTAAGCTCTTACATGGCTATTATTTTCTCTTACGTGGCTAAAAGAGCAACAAAATAGTCAAATAAGTATCATATATTAGAACATCTCTCCGTCCTTCCATCTGTTTTATTTTCAATTTCGGGTTGTAACTTTGTCATGTATGAAGGAAATATTTCATATAATATAGATAATACATCTTACGAAGACGACGTGTCGCGTACATGATAACGAAATCCTGTATATATGCACACATTCGTGTCCGGGCTATGATGGGCATACGGCATGAATGTTCAAACAACGTGTCGCGTGAAAGACACATGTCCCTACTTCAAATGTCAAGATCACATCAAGAAGGGGGAGGGGTAGTATTCTTTCAACCCTACCATCATAAAATGTAGTCCTGAAAAACAATACATGTTTCTAAAATCAAAAATGCCAATAAATTACACAGTTAATTTATTAAATAAAATGATGACATCAAAATTTCATAGGACTATTTCCTAGGGTACAAACGACTGTGCGACACTTGGTTGACTGAAAATAAGCGGATGCATACAGTACTATATGTAATTCTGGAATGACTGATTATCAATAAAACGGGGATTAAAACTTTCTGGATAAAAGCTTAATGTCATATGATTTGTATTTGAAAAAAAAGCTGATGTTTTTGTCATACACTGTACAACTAAAAGTACCCCATGGAAGTAGATGGTGTCATTCGCCTCTTTACTTTATTTTACTTTATTTCTTTATATCCTCCTCTTGGGAGATAGAAACATATTTACAAATAACATATTATAGACTAATAAAATGTAGTTAATTAAATAATCGGCAATAAATTTATGGATTACAAACATAATCTTGCATAGATAGTTGCATGCAAACGTACATGCGTGAATATTTATATTTCATGCGTACACTGTACATGCCTTGAACATTCAAGGATACATAGATCTGCACTTATCTACAGTACGTACGTGATCTGTTCATCCGTTTGCGACGGTCAAAAGTTTTTTTTTCTTATATTATAGTGTCATTAAAATAGACAGCATGCGCTTCCTTAACATAAGAGAATGTCAATCTATAAAAAAATCTTAAGGTCTACATTTTGCATTAAACTGTTTTGGCATTTAGCACCGAGTAATATATACTTGAAGTCTTCAGCACTCATGTTTTCTAACAATGTCATTATTTCCCTGCCTATCATATTAAATATATTAGAAAAAAACGTTTCTCTTAATGGCAGCGTGCATAAGCAGATTGACAGAATATGCTTAACTTTATCCGTAAATACTAATTCACAAAGCGGACACACTGTACTAACGAAAGCCGGTCTGGAGATCCAGACATGTGCTATGAAATGAGATAAAGAAAGCTCTGTGCGGTTTGAGGGATGTAACCAAATTATTGCTGGCTCAATTTTATTATGTAAATGTTTAAACTGTCCGACTTCTCGATCAGTGTTCATTCTGTGAATCCAGAGATCATGTTCTTTGGATTGAACTGCTTTTCGGCAAACCGACTTCCAACAATATTTACTGATTTTTACGTCATTCGTAATAAAGTCATCCATGATTGTATTTAACTTGTATTTTGACAACAAGTTACAAATATCGGGCATATAATATGAGGCGGTCTGTTTATACATAGATATGAAAGATACCTTCTGGTAAGTATTTGGCGTGACGTGGTGCCTGCGGGAAGTGTTATTATTTTGTGCAACAATGCAAGTCTTCGGATTTCAACCTGACTCATTAAGCGGTTAGCCCCTACCATCGACTCGCACATATCAGACCGAGTTAACCTCGTAAACCCTTGAATTGACTTCATAATATAGTGTTGAGTTCTATTTATAAGATCCACGTCCGCAACTTGAAGATGTGATTCCACAACATAAAAGGATGAAATTTTGGAAGTTAAACTCGACCGAAAACTTATTCAATTCTTATAGCAATCATATACCAGTTTGCATAATTACAATGTAGAAAGTAGGTCTAGGTTGTGTCACGATTCCTGGACCACTATTTGGTTAAAAGTCGTTTCATATCAACCGTTAATATATATATAAGATACATAACACAGAAAACTCGCTACTATGTATTTATTTTTGTTTGAATGCTTAAACATTAAGTTGCAAAATACCTGATAGAGGCAAATATTTATATCCAGTGGATATAAATCTAATGATTAGTTAAATTAAAACTGTGCATCGCATAGATGCTAGGCATGCATTTAATGGACTATCAATCTGGAGGTCCCCGATGCGAATCCCGACCTGGACACTGGAGACTTCAGAAACAACGCTTTTCAGTGTTTCCCATCCATTTAGAGATGTACTAATTAGAAACCAAGAGGTAGTCTTATTTATATCAGCGCTATAACCAAGGGGTCTATTCGTAAAGAGCTAGTTTCTGGTACCCGGATTCCCTTGTAGCTGCATCTGTCTCTTCATCCTGCACCTGTCAGGAGTCTTGACAGTTTCACTTGAGGATAAATCCAAGGGTCGATCTTGACCATAATTTAAAAATAAAAACTGCCCCCAGGGGAGCAGGTATACGAGAAAAGTCCGATGCCCTTATCCGTCATAAATACAACGCTAAAGGAAAATTAGCCCTTACAATATTTTTTCATAATTAAGAATCATTTTAGTTTGACCTTTTGATTCATATTCAAAGTTTCTCATCTGTGTAATGGCATCTTAAAAAATCAAAGTTCGTGAAATTACACTTTATATTAAGACCATCTTTAAATTAATTTTATGTTCCAACGCGGTTATAAGTATGATAACCCCACTTATCGTATACATTGGTAAGTGTACTTTCAATTTAATCTTATTTTTGGAAAATTTGAATACAGTTTCACTTTCGATTTGAACTTATTTTCTGAAAATCATTTTTTGTTCCAGTTGCTTTAAACCTTAACAAGCATGAGCTCAGAGGAGGAAGTTGACGCTGTTGTGCAAAAATCTGTTACTTTGGAACCTAAAGTCTCATTTGAGCCATTTACGGAAAGTGGGGACAGTTCTGATGAGATAGTGTTAATTTTCGACGATGGAAAGAAACTTTATGTATCAGAAAACTTCTTGAGTTATGCATCTCCAGTGTTTAAAGCCATGTTTAAACATGATTTTAAAGAAAAAGAAACAAGAGAAGTTGAAATGAAAGAGAAATCATACAAGGATTTCCTGGAGTTTCTGCTTTGTCTACATCCCGGCGTACAAAAACCGATTGGCTGTAAGTACCGCTAAGACGCAGAGTAAATAGCACATTTTATATCCATCATTAAGAAAATATATGATAAATTAAGGGCACTTTCATCTATAGTCAAGACCCCTTTCAACTGTTTGTAGATTTGTGCTAGGCAATTTTGTTTTCAGTTTCAGCAGATCCGAGTCAAAGGTCATTGATCTATGGAACTGTGTACGTTATTCTTCACTAGATCTCTAATATGTAAAGACAATTTTCAGTCTTGACCGATGTCAGAGTACATTATTTTGTTTTTTGAGAAGTCACTTAAGTTAGACAAATTCGTATAGATCTAAAGAAACTATGATTGATCTCTAAGCGTACATTTTATCTTCCAGTTAACAACGTTCTAAGAGTGGTGTCTCTTGCAGAGGAGTATCAAGTGAGTGTTTCAATTAAAAGATGCCAAAATGTAATGAAGACCTGGCTAACAAAGGAAACCGAGGCTGCAACTGGGCCACAACATTCCAACAAAGCCGCGCATGCGAAAATATGTCTTACTATATTAACAAAGGCCATTGCTTGTGGTTATGAAGATCTTATCACTCATGCTATCCAAATGATTGCTAGATTTGGATACGAAGTCTTTACTGGTTCGGATAATCGACTCCAAAGTTTAGCAGTTGGATTTTCCTTTACGCCGATGCATCCACCGACGCCAGTGTTTGTTCAGCCTGCCAGACAACCACCTCCACCGGTGACAGCATCGATAACAGACTTCAGTTCAAATCCAAAACCAGCCATCGTTTCAAATCCAAAGAAAGACTGTAAAAAGCTGTTTAAAAGTCTACCAGAAGAGCGAAAGACGCAACTACTGTTAGAGCGCTTAAAGTTATGCGACAATGGTAAAATGCAGATGAATTGATGTTACGCTCAAGGTGTTACACAAGTGGACTTCTGGTGGCATGTAATAAAATTCACGCAGTAACTTATTGAAATGATTATGCACTGCACATAAAAAATCTAAATATTTATACTGAGACAGTTAATAAGAGCATAAAGTTGATTTACAAAAATAATTTCATACACTATGTAGGGGTTAATGTTCATTTTTGATACATTTACTACAATCAGTTGAACAGCGTTTGACCGATTGCATCAAAATGAACTAACCTTTACCTACTATGTATTGGTTTTTTGGAAATTGTAAAACGAAAGTAGGTCCCCTTTAAGGTAGTAATCCTTTATATTTACTTCATAAAATCAAATTTATCGTGCATACTCGTCGAGTCCAAATTATATCTTTGTTGCAGAATTGTGTGCTTCCATATATTATTGTCAAAGCAGTCCGTCGAATCGTAATAAAATATAAAAGTCATGGTAAAACCAATCTCGTTAAAATCAGATCCTAATTTACGCTCCTCTACTTAGGCAGTTAGCGAAGCGAAGATACTGAGTCTGATTTTAATGTGAACATCATTTAGTATCAATGTTCATGATTTTCAATACGCTATAAATTGTGACACTTATTTTTCAATGCATAACCGTTACCATAACAGTATAAAACTAAATGGTGTACATGAACATGTAATTCTTAAAGTGACATTATGCGCATCGTACTGCACATAGTGTATTTTTGGTAACAGTTTTATAAAAGCAATTTTTGGTTGCTGTTCATTTAAATGTGTTAAATTAATGATTATGCCGCATTAGTATTTGAAGTTGGTGCTTTAGATATAAAAAAGTCGGAATGATAAAATGATTGTTGATTGTGTCGTTGTTGATGTTGGTAGAGATTTCGGCAGTGGAAGGGAAGCAACTCCTGCCTGCAGTTGTTCTTCTCTTAAATTGACTCTCCCAGTCAAATAAGAAAATCAATATTTGGGAAGTTATTATTTCATACTGGTAGCGTGAAGAGTTAAGTGTTTTGGGTTAAAAGCTATTATTTCCTCTATGCTTTTGTACACACACCATATTCAGCTGGATTTTTACAAAAAGTGCATAATCCTTACTTAGTGTTTAGGTAAGTGTTATTTTGGCTAAATTTTTTTGGGGGAAATTTTTTTTTTTTTTTGATAAAAAAGAAAATTTAACTTTTTTGTGTTTGTAATTATTTTCGTAAATCAGCATTGTTCCCCTATTTAGTTAATAAAGGAATAATGTTGTTTTTTTCTAAACACTAAATAGGTTGATGTTCATTTTGACACATTTACAAAGTATAGGATATTGTTCATTTTGATGCATTTACGAAAATAAATTGGTCCGGTGCAGCACATGCCTTTCAAATGATGACGTCCTTTTTCAAAGCAGTAATACATTTATTTAAAAAAAGTATAAGTAGTCCAATATGTTGACTAAAACGATATAGAAATTTATGGTAAACATTGTTTTATTCTAAGCTCGAAAATAGTTATAAGAAGCATGTCATGTTCTTTGTTCCAAATGGTCCATCGCCATACAATTTGCAAATATTATAAAACTGAAATGCAAACAATGTACATGCATTTACAAAATTTAGATAAAAATGAAATTACTTCCTTAAATAGACAATAACAATACTAGTTTAAAATGTGTTGTATCCTAAAATGCATGGTGGTCAAAAGGATATGAAATAAGCACACTACTTGTTCTGCCGTTGTGGTATTTACACCTGGTACTTTCTTTTGAAGAGTGATACAATATCAAAACTATCTTACCGTCGACAGATTTTTGTTCGTCTGAATGTAAACACTGCAAAAATTCCAGAAAATCGTCTAATCGTTTCCCTGTTAGTTTCACAACGAAGTTTAGGGGGTATAGAGGACTCACCCGGTGGTTGGTCGGTCGGTCGGTCGGGCGGGCGGGCGGTTCGTTGCATTTTCCTTGTCCGGAGCATAACTTGAAAACTACTACTTGGAATTCCATACAATTTCATACAATGGTCAAGCACATGGAGGAAAGTGCAGTGCACAAGAACCATAACTCCATCTTGACTTATTACAGAGTTATTGCCCTTTGTTACTTTTCCTTGTCCGGAGCATAATTCAAAAACTACTGGTTGGAATTCAATACAACTTCATACAATGGTCAAGTACATTGAGAGAAAATGCAGTGCAAAAGAACAATAACTCTATCTTGACTCATTACAGAGTTATTGCCCTTTGTTACTTTTCCTTGTCCGGAGCATAATTCGAAAACTTCTGGTTGGAATTCAAAACAACTTCATACAATGGTCAAGCACAATGAGAGAAAGTGCAGTGCACAAGAACCATAACTCCATCTTGACTAATTACAGAGTTATTGCCCTTTACTTTTCCTTGTCCAGAGCATAACTTGAAAACTACTGGTTGGAATTCAATACAACTTCATACACTGGTCAAGTACATTAAGTGCAGTGCATAGGAACCATAACTATATCTTGAGTTATTGCCAAGAACAATGTCTCTTTTTTAGTTCTTTTTTGCAAGGTATTCTGTTACTATGAACTTCCTCAGTTTATAAAGCAGTCTTTCGGGGGTATTAATCACATTTAGTGATAGGTCTAGTTTTTCCTTAAAGTCATTCCAAAATATTGCTTTAAACATTTGGTACACGTAATGCAGAAAATTCTGCGAAACGTACAACTTTTGTTTATCGTGAAATACAAATGTTACTTCATCTAAACATCCCCCGGCTGTCGTAAATGGTGTCTTTGTTTCGGTCTCCGCCATTTTAAAATCTGCTCGAGAGATATCCAAAGATAAAGCAGGAATTTTATTCCAGATTAAAAACCCATTTATATCTGTTTTCAACAAATAACAATGAAGGCAGTAGGGATGTATATCAAGTATTATATCAAATTATTGGAAAAGATATACAGATTGTTGCACATTTAAAGGTTTAACGTAACTTGATCAAGTAGTCACATTGAGGAGCTACCACACGATATTTCTTTTGTTTTAAAGTACCTACATTTCAATGTAAATGTTAATGGACAAAATGTTCTTAACGGTGCCGTGTCAGAATGTGTTTAATAAATGCGTTAATAATGTATTTAACAATAGTGTTAAGAATCTGAAAACGAGAATGTGATAAAAAATGTAAATTATACAAAATGTTGCACTGAAAGAAAAAAAAGCAACTGCTTTCAACGAAACTGATGTTTGGTTTTATCAAACATCAGCATGACGTCAAGGGGCGGGCCGATTTCTTATGTTGTAAAACTTGTGGCCCAACCACAAAAATAAAAATCATGCCAACCGTAAACCATATAGTGATGTTCTTTTGTATTATATATGTATTGTATTCGTTCAGTAAATAGAATTGTGTAATAATGCACTGATAAGCTGATTAAACTATGTATTTGTATTCTAGTTTTGTACATTTGTGAGTTGTGCCAAATATCATAAAATACAATTAAACTAACGAAACTGATGACACACATTTGTCCAAACGTAACATTCAGTTGTAAATGAACCATGCCTAGTTCTCTTTTAAGTTAATCTGACACGGAGTGCCAAGGTGAGCCTTTAGGATCCCGCTGTGTCCGCCGAATGTTCATTGGATGATTCCTCTATCACAGTTTTTCAAAGAATTCCATTCAATGCAGAACTCTATGGCAACAAATACGAAATACTTTACAAAAATCTTCTGGTAAAAAAAAACGAAAAGCCAATAGCTTACATATTTAGCAATGTCTAGCAGACCTCTACCAAGATTGGTGAAATCATGACCCCGGGTCAAAACTGACCACGCCCTGGAGATCACTTGATTTTACATATGTGTCTACAGAACAAACGTTTAAAAATCTTGTCTTAAACTACAATGCCTATAGCTTATATATTTGGAATGTTAAATTGTGAAGTGGACCTCTACCAAGAATTTTCAAATAATGAACTCGGATCAAATTTGATCCCACCTCGGGGTCACGCGATGTCACATAGATTTATATATGGAAGTGTTTCAAAATCTTCTCCAAAATCAAAATGCCCAGAGCTTACACATTCGCCAAGTAGCATCGTCTTGTGAACCTTTACCAAGTATTTTCAAATCATGATACCCGGGTCAAAAATGACTCTGCTCTTTAGTTCACTGGTTTTTATATAGGATTATATAAGAAACTCTTTAAAAAGTATCTTGCCTCAAACTAAGAGCTTTGGCAGATAACATTGCCTAAATGTCCTCTACCAATAATGTTCAAATCATGATATCCGGTGGAAATCGATCCCGCAAAGGGCTCACTTGATTTTGCCTAATGATATACTGGTATAACAAAATCTTAAAAAGTCTTCATGTCTCAGACCACATGGCTTAGAGCTTAGATATTCGACTTGTAGCATTGCCTAGTGGTCCTTTACCATGATTGTAAATACCATACCCCTTGGGTCCAATTTGGTCCCGCCCCGGGGACTTACTGAGCTACTGTTTTGTTTTTGAAGCTACAACAATAAAATTGAACAATAAGGTTCTGCATGCATATGCTAATTTTTGACCTGGCTGACCTAGATATTGACCTACTGAACTATTTTCTGTTTTGAAACCACATCAATGAAATGTGAATTATGTATACTGTTTTGCATGTTGATTCTATATTCATCTACTTTGACATACTGACCTACTTTCTTGTTTTTGAAGTCACAGCAATACAATTGTACAGTTTTAAATACTGATTTCAACTTTGGCTTTGATTTTGACTGACCTTGACCTTTGGCCTTACTTATGATTTTCATGTTAGAGAGATGAAATGTGGACAATTTGTGCGGACTAATTTCCAAAATTCATATGACTGACCTTGACTATGACCTTTTGACCTGCTTTCTTGTTTTAAAGTGAAATCATAGGGCCAAAAAAAAAAAAAAAAATTTTTCTTTTTTTTTTTTAGGGAAAAATTTTAAAAAAAATTATATATAAATTTTTTTTTAACTTAAACGTTTATTGGCCTTTGAGGGGGGGGGCAACTTATAAGGACCGGCAAGGAAAAAGGTCATGATGGTACTCAGAGAGAATCATTTTAGATGTTTGTTTTCTCTTAAAGTTGCCATAGTACTAGTAGTCAGATAACTGTGCTGAGTTGAACATCCCTTGAATTGTACATATCTGATAACAAGGAAACCAGGCTTATTCCACCAAGTCCCAAGGTGTCATCTAGATTTTAAATTACCGATTTGTCGACTGAAGTAAAGAGGTAATACTCTGGATGTTTCAAAAATGATTTTTTTCCTACTGCTTTAGACTGAAATTTGTCTGTGTTGGCTTGCATTATGTTAAGTTTCAACAAGCCATAAGTACATTTTTTATGCTAACTAATTAAATACTGAGTTCTGTCACTAAAATATAGAGTGGTGAAATGGATATCATATCAGTCACAGATCTGCCGGAACTATTTTTTCACTGGTGCATAATGCATAATTTAGCTTTTGTGTTAATAGTTAGCATAAAATAAAAAGAATATGTTATTTTTGTTTTAAGTGGATATGGAATATATCTCAACTCAAAGTGATACAATTTTCATTCGTGCTTGGCTCTCGTGAAAATATAAAAGTCATATCACTTTTGGTACAGATATATTCCATATCAACTAAAACTAACATAAAATATCTTATACATCTTTCATTTCGTAAACCTGGAAAACAATGTATTAATTCATCAAAGTTTAGCGAATGAAATGACAAGGTGTTGTCGTCAGCATAGTTACGTAATGTAGCCATCTGTATGAAATATAAGATATCATTTATAAACACATTTAATTAACAGTAACGGGTTTAAAAGCACACCGCCAATGAACTTACTATATTTACAATTTGTATTTGCTGTTTGCGGCCAGCTAAGTAAGACTGAGAGACGGCTGATAAGTCGTATGAATTGATGACAATTTGGCTAGAAAGATATTGTGAAGAAGTCAATCAAATGTCTTTTTCAGGACTGCTGCCACATACTCATTTTTGTCTAGGTATTGCCTCCCATCCTCAATTTATCCTAATAGTACAGTCTGACAACCATAACCTTTCCTATATAAGGCAAACCTGTGACTCAAATTCAATTCGAAGCACTGATATTATGCTACCCCTCTGATCCATAACCAGAAACATTATTCTTTTGTAGGTATATCCTATTACTTATACCGTCGTCTACCGTTTTTTTACCCCCTTGGCGCGTGTGGAACAGGAGGCGATGTTACGATATTGAAATACCCGAAACAACAATCATGCTCGGGGTTCTGTTTTTAAATAAACCGCGATGCACGATGTTACGATGATCAGAAAGCGATCGTACGATGGTAAAAGCACGAAACAACGATGCCACCATGCTGAAACTATGATGGTACGATGGTGAAAACGCGATGTTGCGATGGCAAAAGCAATAGTAGTGTAATATCATGTAACATCGTATTTTCGAACTTTCACAACCGTATTTTCATCGTCGCGAAATCGCGTTTTCATCATCGTACCACCGTGGTATAACCGTCATATCATAGCGTTTTTACCACCGTGCCATCGCGTTTTCATTATAGTGCCATCGTGAATTCGTCATTGCAAGATCACCTTCTAGTTAGGCATGCGTCCTGTGTTCAAAGCATGTACGAATTCAAAGTATTAAACACATTTTGATCGAGGATAGAGTTATCAGGATACAGTTGTGTTTGTGCCTCTGACCGAGTGATTAAGTGGTTCCTCCTGTCATAACCTATTGCCTTAACTACTGTATGATCGAGTTGTACTGGATTTAGATTATTTTATGTAAGACCTATCCAGCTAGCTTACGGAAAGTCAGTAATGGTCATTTTCTGAAAAATAAGCGTCGGCGCACAACGTAAAGTCTTACTGGTAGAACCATAATACTATTATACTGTAGCAATGCGCATGACGAGCGGAAGGCAAACACACGATGGCACGATGATGAAAAAGCGATGGCACGATGATGAAAACGCTATGGCACGGTGTTGAAACCACAATGATACAATGATTAAAACGCGATGCTACGATGGTGAAACCACGATGTTACGATAATGAAAAGGTAATGCTATGATGGTAGAATCACGACGGTACGATGATGTAGCACAATGGTGAAAGTATGATGGTGAAAACGCGATGGCACGATGGTAAAATCACGATGACACGATAGTAAAAATGTAATGTTACATCACTATTTCAACATCGTGAGTCTATCGTGCCATCGTGCTGTCGCCTTCGCAACATTGCGTTTCCATCATCGTGGCATTGAGGATAAAAATGCTATGACCTTAAAGCAACAACGTACAACTACGATGTTGAAAAAGCCGAAACCACGATGTTGATAAAAGTCAAAACAACAAAGGTGAAAAGTCAAAATCACGATGATAAAAGTCGAAACTAAGATGGTGAAAATTCAAAACCACGATGGTGAAAAGTCGAAACTACGGTGGTAAGAACTCAAATCAACGATAGTGAAAAGTCGTAACAACAATGGTGAAATGTCGAAACCATGATCTTGAAAACTAAAAACCACAATCGTAATAATTTGAAAATACGATGCTGGAAAGTCGTAGCCATGATGTTGAAAGTCGATACTACGAAACCATAATGATAAAAAGTCGAAACTGCGATGATTAAAGTACGAAATAATATAGAGTTTTCACCAATGTAGTCTCGAGTTTCATCGTTGTTTTTTTCTTTCGACTTTTCAACATCGTAGTTGATTATATCGTGTTTTCGTAGTTTCGAGTTTATTTTGTGTAGCGACTGCCATTACGGGACACCGTAGTTAGTAAAATAAATCAGTTTATGATAATTCTGCTAATACGTGTTAACGTACGGACTTCTCATCTAATTCAATTTTCCATCCCAGGTGTGCGTTAAACGTAAAGGCCTTTCGAACCTGGTAGTCGACGTAACTCATTCCTTAATACGAGAGTCGTCAAAGATCAATATCCAAATTCTATCGTAAACATATATTTAATCGCATTATTACATACGTTCAAAATGTAAATGCATTACAGTGTTGGCCCGCCTAGCGTATGTTAATAACAGATAACAGACTACTTTAAATTTCCCAATATTCAATATCTTTTTCGGAAAATTTGATTACAGTTATACTTTCGATTTGACCTTATTTTCTGAAAATTACTTTTTTCAACTTTCTTTAAAAGACTTTACAAGCATGGTCGTAGAGCAGGAAGCTGACATTGTTGTGCAAAATTTTACTTTAGAATCAGAAGACTCATTTGAGCCATTTACGGAAAGTGGAGAAAGTTCTGATGAGATAGTGTTAATTTTCGACGATGGAAAGAAACTTTATGTATCGGAAAATTTCTTAAGTTATGCATCTCCAGTGTTTAAAGCCATGTTTAAACATGATTTTAAAGAAAAAGAAACAAGGGAAGTTGCCATGAAAGAGAAATCATACGAGGATTTCCTGGAGTTCCAGCTGTGTCTACATCCCGGCGTTCAAAAACCGATTGACAGTATGTACCATTATATGTGTAAATTAAGAGTAATGCGTGAATCATCTGGACACATTTTCCCAATTTGTCGGAAACTCGCGATAACTTTGGAACACTGTCACCCATAGTCTTAAATACAATTCTAATGTTTAGGATTTGTTTTTAGTTTCAGTAGATCATAGTCAAAGGTCATAGGAAACCACATGTTTACGTTATTCACCACTCGATCTTCGATATTGAAGTCAAATTTGTGTTTTCTTTTGACCTATGACTACATTTTTTGTTACTTCGAGGGGTGCTTAATTAGGCAAATTCATATAAAGAAACTAATTGAAAGATGGATCTGTAAACATATAATCTATCCAGATGACAACGTTCTAAGAGTGGTGTCTCTTGCAGAAGAGTACCAAGTGAAGGTTTTTGTAACAAGATGCCAGGAGGTAATGAAGACCTGGCTAACAAAGGAAACTATGGATGCCGCCGGACCAAAAAATTTCAAGAAAGCCACAAATGCTAAAAACTGTCTAACCATATTAACAAAAGCTATTGCCTGTGGTTATGAAGATCTTATAACTTATGCAATCCACATGATTGCTAGATTTGGATACGAAATCTTTACTGGTTATGACCGGCCCGCTGGTTTTGCATTTGGAACACTGGCTACCAATAAGCCACATCCATCGCAACCGCTCGGCATTTTAAAACCACTCAGTATTTCGAACCCAACAGAAGATTGTAAAAGACTGTTTGAAAGTCTGCCAGAGGAGCGAAAGACGCAACTACTGTTAGAGAGGGTAAAGTTATGCGACAATGGTAAAATGCAGTTGAATTGATGTTACAAAAGTACGTTCATTCTGTTTTTTGTAGATTGGTAGCACATTTAACATTTCGATTATGAAATCATTTTATGAATACGTGTATACACTTAACTGTGTAAATAGTGTTGTTTAAAGATTGTATAAAATTCATGCGGCAACTCAAAACAACTACAGTATAATGTTTAAAGTCCCATGATCAGTTTGAATGTTAAAACTTGTATCATCAAGGCATACGTCAACATTGTGTAATCTACTAAATCAAACAGTAATAATTTTATGTTGAGTAATGGACTTTAAATAAAATATATAGTACAATTATAGTCAAGTTATTTGTTTTTGTGTTATACGCTTACCTCGCATACTTATCTCCAGTATAATCATCATGCACGCTTTCAACAGGTCAGAAAGGGTAACAAGAAGTTAAGTTGGGGTTAGAGTATTTTGAATGTTTTCTTTGTACAAAAATCAATATCTGCTTCTATGCTGGTCTTATTTGGAATGATACATTTACAAACAGTACCTAGTCCTAAAGCATTGTGTAGTAGACCTCTATCAAGTTTGTTCAAAACCATGCCCCTGCAGTCAAGACTGGCACTAACCCAGGGGTCACTTTGATTTGTGTAGACTTGTATAAAAAATGCTTTGAAAATATTCTTATTTAATACCGTTAGTCAGTCCTGGATTTTATTTATGTTGTGTAGCATCACCTCACATAATAGTCATCTTTAAAGGTTGTTCAATTTATACCCCCGTCTGGATCAAAATTGTTCCCGCACCAAGGTTCAAAGAATTACAATTAAGCGATGAGTAAGATAGTTGGTGTCTAGCATTGCCTACTGGACATCTACCAAGATTATTCAAGTAATTCCCCAGGGGTCGAAAGTAGGGCTTATTTAATATGTTGCATTGCCTAGATATCAACCAAAATTGTTCTAATTATGCCCTCGGGTTAAAATTGGCCACACCCCGGGTAGAATATTTTACGTAAATTATACAGAAAATTTTAGAAAATGTTCTTCAATCTCCATAATTGTAAGACCAAGAGCTTAGATTTTTGGGATATAGCATTTTCTTTTGGTCACCTCCAAAGGCTGTTCCAAATATGACCGGCCCTTTTGCCCAACTTTATTGTTTTTGAAGCTACATTGCTGAAATCTGGACTAATCGTACAGTTTTGCAAACATATTTCAACGCTCACCAGAGATAACATTGAACTTTACTAGTTGACCTACTTTATTGTTTTTGAGGCTTCAGCAATAAAAATAAGACTATATATTCAGCTTTGGAAACAAGTTTCAATATTTAACCTGGATGACCTTGACTATGACCTTTTGACCTAATAGTTCTTGTTTTTAAAACATTTGTCTAAACTTTGGACCATGTGAACAGTTGCAAAGTTCATTTTTCACCTTTTTCAATGATGATATTGAGCTTGATGTATTTGCCTCCATTAAAACAACACGTAGCCTTTCCGTAGACTTGAAAACAAAACAATAACTGTATACAGGGAGAATTGCCCCATATGTGGGGATACCAGGGTTGGGGAGGGGCCAATGGGGGTCATTAACCCACGCCTGGTATCTGTTGAAAAAGGAAGAACCATTAAATTTTTATCATATGAAAAACACATGATAATTACTTCATGTTTAACATATGAAAACTAATCCATATGAAAAACATGTGATAACCATGAGTTTAACATAAGTTTGTTGACATATGTTTTTCATGTGGTACTGGTTTCCATATGTCATTTTACATGTATATGAAAAACATGTGTTTGCATACACATGTTTTTCCTTACATATGAAACACACATGTTTTCCATATGGAAAACAGGTGGTGTTTCACACATATGTTTAACATATGGGGCAATTCTTCCTGTGTAATTTCACTTTTATTTAGTACTAAATAAATGTTTGATATCGATAAAACTGAAAGTTCATATAGGAAACAGTAAGAGACAATCAATTAACTAGTTCGTACTAGTTTTTTTTATCGAAATTGTAGATTATATCCACTGCTCATAGAATGTAACTTTGATATCCATCACTTTTTTCAAGTTTAACGTGGTACTTATATCGCTTCCATTGAAATTTCGCGAGCGACGCTAAAATTGCAATATGCATAAACATATGAACAATTTTACGTATATTTACAATTGCATCTGCATTGATTATAGTAATATCAAAATTGTAGATAGCTGATAAAATATTTTTTATTTTTTAACTGTATATGTAAAAGCTTAACGTGTAAGTTTTTGAGTTAAGTACATGCTAAAGTTTTTATTAAAATTGATGTAACTCACGTTTTAAGTCGAGACACTTATTTGTAACGCATAGCAAAAGGAAAGTAAAACTGCGGTTATATTGCTTAAAATGATTTATTCATGAAATCGGTATCATTCTATCATCATACATCCACAAATTAAGACAGTATATTTAAATATGTCGACCCAATCTAATAACTTTTTTCAAAATAAAATAGTTAAAGCCCATGGATCACATTTACAAGTATACATATAGCTCTCATTTTATCAGCAAGGATGTCTACCTTTATTTGTACCAAAAGCATTCCTTTGCTTTTTAAATGGATAAGTACATATAGCAAATAAAGCGCAGTACTTTTATCAATGATATTGAAAAAAATAACAAATGCTTTCTAGCAACTCTTTTTTCTTGAAGAAAGAACTTGAAAACGAATGAAAGGCATATGTCAACATTATTTTAGAGTGAACAGAACATGATTCTATCATTATCCTATCAATACATTTATGTTACTATATCAGTAAATTCAAAGCGATCCTGGGACTTGAAGCCCAATACGTAAATACAATCTCCGGATCTCTCTGATTTACTTGTGTTTGATAACACAACTATCAGTATGCCTCTCGTATAGAAAAACATTTGTATACCATGTATTACTTCAGCTCTGTTGACATAGGTGTGGGCATTTTTCTTACGTCAAAATGGCGACTTTCGTTCGGTTCATTCGTCATAAAGTAGTCACATAATTGTCTGCCAGCTACTTTAGAACAGATCTTATCGTTTTTTTATACTGCTGATTTTTTTTGTGGCCGATTCCTTGTACATTTCTAAATCGTCTCGCAGACGGAGCCTTTCCATCAGCAACTTGTGTTTTAAATCTTCGGAGAGATCGTTAAATAACTGTTTACAGTCCGAAAGAGGATCATCGCTTTTTTGTTGAGAGCTTGCATAACCGTTACGGTAATAGCCTGTCCATTCATTAACTTGCGTCTCTGAAACAGTCCCAGTAAATATAGCATGTCCAAACTGACCTAAAGTTTTACAAGCTCTTGTTACGGTCTCATCGTACTTAAGATATTCAGCTGTCGTAAGGATCCGAAGACATGTCCTGGCTCGTTGAAGCCTTACTAAAACTGTAGTATATTCACGGTTGGCAGACTCTAGTTCAGATTCAAGCATTTCTGACATAGCTTTCTTACAGTTTTTCACTATCGATCTTGCCTGGTATTCATCCGCTATATTGACGATCTGTAGGGCATTTTCATCTAAAATAAGGATAAACAAAGGTTGATTGTTGCAAACAACCATCTTTGGTTAAATAAAGTAATTTTAATATTCAGTTAAATATTTATAAAGTGATGACGTCCTTTTAAAATAATTGAAACATTTATTTAAACAAGTATAAGTCGTCCAATATGTTGAATAGAACGGTAAAGACATTTGAGATACACATTATATCTAACTTAAATCTAAACTCGAATCCATAATTTTTATTACAATTTACACTTATATGTTTTAAACTGGTCTACCACTATACGAATTCCAAGTATAATTTAGATGTGTTATCAAACTGAAATACAAACAATGTATTAATAAACATGTATACAAAACGGAATTGCTTTTATGGTTCGAAACCTATAAATGTAGTTTCTATTGTTTTCTTTATAAAATTGCTTAAATACAGCTACTTTTTATCATGATTTCCAGTCTTTCATGTCTTGTAATACTATCCTTATTTTGAAGATCTGCATACAAACAAATATAGCGAAAACACAGCATGTTAGCCATGATTCAAGAAAGTCCTGTTCACGTGACTGGAACATGTGCTATAAACAAAAAATATCTGCTTGTAGGAATGCAAGAATACCCCCACATACTTTCGTTTTAACTGACATTTTTTAGTCCTAAAAACCTTTAATATGTAACGACTGAATATCAAACAAAAGAAAATCTGACATCAAAGTGGCTTTTAAACACGGAGGAAAATGACACATTGTTTTAATAGGGAGAACGTTTGAGTTGACCGCGGAGGAACACCGGTAATTTGCAGTATGCATACCTTTTTAAACATATAGAAAACATAGACAATTGTTTAAATTTTGTGGTATCCTAAAATGCACGGTAATCAAGAAGATGGACACAAGCACGTTCTTTTTCTCCCATTGAGATGTTTACGCCAGGTACTTTCTTTTGAAGAGATATACAATATCTTATCGTCGACAGGTTTTTGTTCGTCTGGATGCAAACACAGCAAAAATTCCAGAAAATCGTCATATCGTTTCCCTTTTAGTTTCACAACCCGTGTTTCTTTTTCCTTGAAGTCATGCTCGAACATTGCTTTAAACACTGGGGACACATAATGCAGAAAATTCTGCGAAACGTACAACTTTTGCTCATCGTCAAATACAAATGTTATTTCATCTAAACACTCCCCGGCTTCCGTAAATGGTGTCTTTGTTTCGGTCTCATCCATTTCAAATCCGCTGGAGATATATCCAAAAATAAAATGGAATTCCACTTTCGGTTTAAAACCTATTTTAAGATAATAACATTGAAGGATCAAATAAACCAATTGTTGCACATTTAAAGATTTAGATCACAATTTAAGTCGTTTGTGGTAGTAGAAGACGGTGAGATAAAATGACAATTTTATAGAAGGTAACCACACTTTAACGTAACTTTTAATGGACAAAAATGTTCTTAACGATGGCGTGTAAGAACGTTCTTAATAAATGCGTTAATAATGCATTCAACAATAGTGTTAATGTGTTGCACTGACTGAAACAATCCATTCAACGATACGGATGACAAATACTTGCCGAGACTATTTCATATTATTTCAACAATCTCTCTTTCTTAAAGAGCTAGCTACATGTATATAAAGAATACTATAAACTTAAATGTGAAATGTCTATGGCTCTTAAAATGAGGATCATAATTTCTCTCTCGCTTAAGTCAAAAGAGAAGTTCAGCTAGGCATGATATGAAGAAAATAAATTCGTAAAGATACACCTTTTTAAAGTTCTTTTCTCTTTTAGTTGCCATAGCAAGCATATTACTGTGCTAAACTGAATACATCGGTTAATTTATTAAGCAATCTTTGTTTATCCAATGTTGTTATCCTTTTACAAAGCGAAACGAAATTAATTTCTGGCTGCGTTTCAGACATGAAGAGTTTTTAGCCAATTCTACATTTTGATATAAAGAACGCAGCCATATTTCACCAGGACTCAAGGTTTTGTAAGGGAAACGTCCAAGTGCATTCTGAAATTGCAAAAGATAGGAACATACATTTGTATGTAGTCTCATTTAACTTTATGGAAACAGTCAAAGACAAAACAGGAGTTAAATAAAACGGACATCGCTTATGTACTCATATAGTCAACATAAACACATACTGTTCTTGCTAACTGTTAGTTTATACTGATTTATTTTAGCTCGATAGTGAAGAAAGCTTGTAGCTTATCGAGTCACTTTCGAGTCCCCTTCCTGGAAGTATCAGTACTGGTATCATATGAGGAGGTACGATCGTGACCTCAGTGGGGCTCGAACCCGCAAACTTCGGAACTGTTGATAGTTAAAGGTTTAAAACTATCAGTAACTAAGCTAATGTTCTCTGCATTTCTATTCGCTGAACAGTTTGTTTATTATCAACATATGGAAACCTGATCTAGGAATAGTCGGAATATTTGTTTCAGTGTATGTTTCATTCACAAGTTAATTTAGGTCCGGAAGATGAGAACTACTTCTGCCATTGTTTTTGTTTTTTTGTGAATTTTGAATTTTCTACTTTTCAGAGTGCATTAATTGTGTAAAAATTAAACAAGAGGGTCATGATGGCCCTATATAATTGCTCACCTGACTACCATTGGCTATAATACAAGGGGTCATGATTCTTACATAATTTGTAACAACATTCCCAATATCTATTATCAGCCTGTTGGCCTTTTTTTAAAGTTTTCCCTATATAAGCCTATGTGAAATCAAGTGACCTCCCCCCTCCCGGGAAGGGTTAATTTTGACCAGGGGGTGGGGGGGGAATCTTGGTAGAGGGCCACTTAACAATGCCACATGCTAGATATCTAAGCTCTAGGCCTTGTGGTTTCAGAGAAGATGTTTTACGATTTTCCTTTTCGTTGCCATATCAACCAGAATTCTGCATTGAATAGATTTGATAGAGCTTTATGCAAGGAACATCCCTGCTAAGTTTCATTAACATTGGCCTAATGTTTTCAGAGGAGATGTCGTTTGAAGGAAATGGTGGATGGACGGACGGACGACGGACGATAGACCCCGGATGGTGAGTGATCCTTATAGCTCACTCTGGCACTTTTTGCCATATGAGCTAAAAGCCACCTTTGATCCACAGTTGATAGGCTGTTTATTGTATTTTATGCATTACATGTATGTCACTACTTTTATGTTTCTCACTTAAGAATTGAAGTGTTTTTCTGCGTTTCATCTGGGTATGAACTGTCAGAAGTGTTACACCTAATTTGCATATACACCGAAGGTTTTTATGTTAAAATTAGGTGTTATACTTCTGATAGTTCATAACTCGATGAAATGCAGAAAAAAACTCATTCAATTCTTATAATTACAACTCACTATAATTAAAGACATTCGTTTAAATTATTTAGTGATCACTTACCCGGATTCTATTTTAATATTTCGTCGTACATTAATTTGGTTATCATAACGCCACTACTCATTAGCATAATGCAAATTGCGGACAGCAGCCAGCTGTGGAACGAAGTTTTTTTTTGGACATATCTCAACCCGAGGTAGGATTTCCTTATCCACAACTCAATGGACATGATAGATTTATTTTCTCACCGTTTGAATCGCATTTTCACACAAGTAAGAAGAAATAAGTGTAAATACTATCCATCTATAGCAGTTTTGAAGCAAAATTTTCATTTTTCATCCCCATTTCCTGTTTTCACACTTATTTCTTGTTACTTGTGCGATGAAAATGCGATTAAAACGGTGAGAAAAGAAGTGTACCATGTTCGTTGAGTTGTGGATAAGAAATATCATACCCTCAGGTTGGTATACGTCTAAAAAAACTTGGCAGAGCCTCGTTTTTGGGACGTATCTCAATCCTCGGTGGGATTTCCTTATCCACAACTCATGAACATGATAGATTCACTTTGTCTTGTAATTCTACATTGTGCCTAAAAAGGCTGGCTCCTTATTATTACGACGTAATTTTTAGTGCAGAATGTTGCTTGATGAATTTAATTTAGGAGCCACTGAGCTATAAGTATTATTGTTGAATACTTGGATTTGTTCAGGGACTAATCACACAGTAACTGTAAAGCTGGAAGATTTTCAAAAAATATATACATCTAACTGGACAATACTGACTTTGGAAAGGTACACTTTTTGTGAAATATGCTTAATAAAATTAAGAAATCTATTGTTATGTGAACATGTTAAACTTCCATATGATTGCTTATCAAAAGTATTATACTGGAATAAGACATATTGTCAACAAGTATGAAATGTTTATACAATGTAAAGAAGATTCCATTACATAGGCTGAGTCTTACTTCTAAGACTTTTAAAGGCGCTATAACAGTGTATGTCGTTGCATTTTTGTATAGATTCTAAACAGACTCTTAAAGCAGAGCGGTGATTTCATTACACCAGCGATTGCACATATAGTAAATTGTAGCATCAAACATGGTATATTTCCAGATACTCTTAAACAAGCCTTCGTTATTCCAATTTTCAAACAAGGTGAAAAATCTGATCCACATAATTACAGGCCTATATCAATTTTAAACACAATTTCTAAAGTATTTGAGCGCCATATTGCTAATCAAATTCACAATTATTTCAAAGACACAGACGTCTTACATATAACACAGTCTGGGTTTAGAAAACAGCATTCCTGTCAAACGGCACTTACACATTTAATAGATAATTGGTTGAGTGATATTGATTCCGGTAAACATGTTGGTGCAGTCTTTCTTGACCTCAGAAAAGCATTTGATCTTGTTGACCACGAAATATTATTATATAAGCTTAAATTATATCACTTTTCAGACAAGTCATTAAAACTATTTGAATCATATCTAAGTAACCGGACACAGACAATTAAAGTAAGCAATATATTCTCTAAAACCAGATTTGTAAAATCAGGTGTTCCGCAAGGATCCATACTTGGCCCCCTTCTATTTCTTATTTATATCAATGATATTGCACTGACAGCCAAGTCTGCTAATATTGATCTTTATGCAGACGACTCAACACTTTATAAATCAAGTTATGATGTATCTGACATAGAAAATAATCTTCAAAAAAGTCTAAACAGTATAAATGAATGGTGTATACTGAATAATATGTCTTTGCACCCTACAAAATCAAAATGTATGGTGTTATCTTCAAAACATAAAATCAAAACAGTAAGAGAGTTAAAATTGAAAATAGGACGAACTCTGATAGAAAATGTTATCACTCAAAAACTCCTAGGAATATGTATTAATAACACACTTTCATGGAAATATCAAATATCAAAAGTATGTAGTAAACTTAACTCAAAAGTAGCATTATTAAAACATATTATATACTTCTTGTCTGAGGACATGAAGCGAATGTATTATAACGCATATATTATGCCATTATTTGACTATTGTTGTACTGTATGGGGAAAGGGAATAAATTGCAAATCGGATATTAATAAAATAACGAAAATTCAAAAGAGAGCGGCTAGAATTATATTAAATAAACCATTACGAACTAACTCATGTGATATGTTCAGAGAATTAAAATGGCTTTCGTTTGAAAATAGATGTGTTTATCACATGGGGCTACTTATTTACAAGTGTAAAAATAGCCAAGTTCCAAATTATATTTCAAATCTTATAACTTTTTCAACCAATAGCAGATATAATCTACGTTCAACTGAACGTCTTGATATTGTTCCACCGAAACCAAGATCAGTTTATTTAAAAGATTCATTCACATACAGCAGCGCAAATATATGGAGAACCATACCACCAAGTATCAGAAATCTTCCTTCACTTAATTCATTTAAACACAACTACAAAAACATGCTATTAGACGAACAGACCAAAGCTTAAACTGTTTATTGTATTCATCGACTGTTTTATCGTGCTTCGTATTATAGCATTTATGTCAGTTACTTAAATGTTTTTCTTACTGTTACATTTGTGATACTATTGTGTACTTGCCATTGAATTTAAAATCTAAAATTAAGGAGTGTTTGTCGGGTGTACATAATTCTTATGTCTGTTTCTGACATGTGTGTTTTTAATTATGTGTTTATTCCACTTGATAGTTTTGTATTTGCTTTATTTTCTTTTTAGTTTTATCGATGGCCACATTGTAAATAAGAATATGTAATTTGTTACATAACTTAATGTGTAATACCTTCGTAAAATAAAGAAATTATTATTATTATTATTATTATAGACGCATGATTCACTTGTGTTAAAGTGACGCAAATACTCATTATGCGGTGTGTCTTACCTGCAGTGGTCGATGCTTTCGAAAAGAACGATCAAAGCATCTACACATTTGTGTGTGAGATCATAGGGCGTGACTGCACATACATATGGATTATCCACAGTGAGGGCTTACATACATACTAGTAATACTCGCTGACACCGACGTCCTCGACTACAAGGGAATCGGCTTCATAGATGCGTTAAGATGCGAGGTAATTACCTCTTTATATCCTAAATTGGGGCAAGAAGTTTTAGCCAATTGAAATCCTATTTTAAGACAGTATATTGTAGTTCTTTTAAAGATTTTGTTGCCAAATTAATCACTATTGTGCATCGAAAATAACACAGCTTAAGCATGAAAGAGTCCAACTACTAGTGGGCAATATTCATGCCAAGTTTCAACAACTTCCATCCTGTGGACTCAGAGGCGAAGTGGACGGACGGCCTCTGGACGCATGGTAAGCGGTGAGCCTTAATAGCCCGAACTTAGTACCAGGGCTTAGATAAGCCGAAAAAATCCACTTACCAAGAACTATTCTTAAAAAATGAAATGTGACAAAAAGGTTCGCGCTACTTCGTCTTTTTTATCTAATCAAATCTAGAAATGAAAGTTACTGTGACTATACTGGAGGGCTAACTTCTGGTCACGACCGTACCTCCTCATATGACACAAGTACTGGTTTTTCCAGGAAGCGGACTCGAGAGTGGCTCGGTAAGCTAAAAACTTTCTTCACAATCGAGTATAAACTAAACTAACTTCTTGTATTGTGTTAGTGAAAATGCAATACAATATTTATGGACACTTGTATTGAATTTCACTTGTGGAATTTTCTTGCAAAACATTATACATAAGCTTCTGGGGAATAATTTCTGAAATTAGTATTATACTTGAATACTGAGGCAATAGGGAGCTGAACCAAACTAATGTAAAACTCTAATTAACATTACACTCGGGATTTATTACACTGTAATAATAAAATAACATGTATACATTGATTATGACTCAAAGAATTTACTGTTTAATATTTCTAAGACAATAAAAACTAGAGAAATATTCGTTATTTTTAAACACAAAATATTTAAAAACAATTAAAAAGTTACATATCTAGAATTATGAACAATCCACATTTAAATTTTAACACTTATATAGTATCTGTAATGTTCCAAAAGCTAGATGCAACTTATATTTGTGTTTGTTCTGTACTTTGTGTGTATCTGTTGCCCTTTACCTTTTAACTTGCCGAAAGTAAAAGCCCATATTAAGTTAATATTTTTTTACACTTTCAAGTTGAGATGTAGATCTGTGGTCAACAACATGATTTTAATTAATTTTCTTTTTTCACGTGGCTGTTGTTTTGTTTCCTTTCTGTTTGTATGCAGATATAACTGACTAATAAGAACTTCTTGATAAAAGACAAGTTTGAAGCACATGATCTGCGAATTTCAAAGATGAGTTATCTATTAAGACACAAATTTCATGATAATGTATAGATTTACTATCTATGAATATTTTTTTTATTGATTTTACTTTGATAAACGTATCAATAATCAGTGTTGAACTAATTTGTGACAGTTTGTTTCACACGAAAACATTCCTTATTATAATACGATGTGGGACCCGTGAGAAAGGACGTTGCAATGGGAAAGGGCGTTACAAGAAGAAATTGAATAAACATATATCCAAACGATGTCATCAATATTATTTGGAAACTTAGGCGCTGATTTTGATAGATGATTCTTTTGTGACTTCTGAAAGTTCCAAGACCGGTTGTAGTTTCATTGTTTATCAGCACGATTTTTTCTTATTATGTTCAAAATCACATAAGGAATGTGTGTTGTACAAATAACGGTCATTTTCGAAGGTAAAACATATATCCGAGAACAGAAAACTAAAAGCTAAGTTGGATCCGTTTTGCTTAGTACGCGAATAACATCATTTGGATTACGTTAATGTTATCACTATATTTGATATGTTTGAAATAGAACATCAATATCTGCAACTTCTTTCTTCAGTATTTAAAACAGATATAGTGAAGATCATGTTTTATTGTACATACACACATTCATACACACAATGTTCATACATCATATGAATACAAATAAGGAACAAATACATACAACATTTTGCGTAAAATTGTGTGTCAACATTGTCAAGAACCCTCCCAAGAACAGACATACTACAAATACCTGAAAACTAAAGTAATGTTGTTTTCTTTTTAGTCGATTGTTGCAAAGCATTGTTCACCATTTAAGGATTATACATTTCAAATGCATAAGAAATAATTTTACATTTAGTTGTTCATCAGCTAGTATAACATGATGAGTACGAACACCTAAGCGCATTGTAATAGTTAAACTGAAAGTTATTTAGGTTAAACCTTACAATTATTTTTAGATGACTGCTGCAGCTACAATAAACATGGTTCAAACTTATGACATATTCCATTTATTTGATTATTAATTGTTTTTTCCGATTGGTATAACTTTTGCGTAAACACAGCATGCCCGTTTACCGATTAATAAGCCCTGTGGTACTTCTTCTTTTGGATAAATTTAAGAGATAAAATGATATGATTATAAGACTGCTCATTGCAAGTTATACGAACTTAGTTTGGTACTTTTTTGAGTGTGTCTATCGTTGTAAGAAACAATACATGCGCCTCAAAGGAAAATATGCCATCTTCAGTTAAACCTAATATCAAATGAAGCTTGTTTTACGATGTTACGTAACCGTGATAACAAAATTTAGAAACGTAGAAACGTGGCTTACAACGCTACCCGTAAAAATATTTAAACTTCTTATCTACTTTCCTCACATTGGCAGCGTATGGAGCTCGACCTAAGATTGACATCAGCAATAAATTGTTCATTTTGAGATGGATTGCATGTAAGATGCATAAACGCAATGTCACTCAATAATCTAGACAACCCGATAGAAATCTTCTTCAATGTTAAAATCTAAAGTCAATACCGTCAAATATTATTTCATATCTGTGTCGTCTTTCAAACGCAGTCTTTTAAGTATCAAGTCATGTTTTAGATGTTGGGGGAGCTCATCAAAAAGACTTCTGCAATCTGCAAGAGGATCATCGTCGGGCTTTATTGGTGTTCTGGTATCGTATGAGTATACTGATGGATATGCATCATTTTCCCGCATTGTTCCTGTAAAAATAGTGTGTCCAAACTTCGATAATACGTCACAAGCACGCTTTACAGTTTCCTCATAATTCAAGCTTTGTGCTGCTGTGAGAATTGTTAGACATGTTCTCGCTCGCTGAAGTTTTTGTATGTTATTGCAATTTAGCTTGGCTTTTTTCAATTCAGACTGAAGCCATTCCAACATGGTCTGTTTACATCTTTTGATTATCAAATCTGCTTGGTATTCGTCAGCCAGATGCACAATTTGTAAGACGTTGTCGTCTGGAAAAATTGAAATATATGTTTGTAAGTACGGTACATGTAATGTATAATCATTTATTTACCGTCATACTTCACGTATTACTGCATACATCACCCTACACCTACATAACTATATTCATTTTCATGTTTGTGTCGCCGTCTAGAACGATTTTTTTATAGTGTAGATTTTATAAGACGGCGGACGTACATCTATGAAAACGTAAGTACATGGTTTTCAAGTTCAAACAAGCTCATTTGTCTGTACAGTCGTTGTTGCCTAAAACTTCTGCATACGCTAGTATCTATCATTGGCAACAAAACGGGCTTGTTTCCTTGCATGCACGTACATAAGACAGTGTGTTTTGTAAGCAAAACTTGAAGCGAAAGCGACACGTGGTTGCTTCTTAATATTGTGTCTCGGTAATGCAATACCATAGGTAATTGGGAAAGTTGTCAAAACAGAAAAGAACAGATCATTTAAACACATAAGTATAACATCTGAAAAGAAAAGTATTTTACACAAATTTAAATGTTTCCTGTTGTTGAGTCATATTCAGGAAATTATTCGGGTATTGAGTAATGTTAAAGAACACTTCAAAATATTCTATATGGCATAAATGTTACATTTATATGACGAATACACTAAAAATAATTCAATAAAGATGGAGAGAGAATGGTACAAATTGTTTTTATTTTTCAGATTCGGTGGTCGTTTTACCCCACCCACTCTTACAGTTATCATATTTAGCATATGCCACATAATCGTCTCTTACAACGCTTGAAAACTAGAACTTGGTCCATTTTATCATTTTGTATGATATTGCAGGTGGTATATCAATATGTGTGAGTTATAACGGAAATGAAAGTAGGTATATCTTTAAAAGCACTGAATTTGTTTTACCTATTTTTCGTTGGATAAAGTCAAAAAGTCATTTTATTCAAGCATTTACATCCTTCAGACATAATAACGAGGAATAAAATATAACTCCAGACCAAAATTCAAAAAGAATTCCTCCCTTTATGGATAATTCGGTACTTTTCTAAATTTTCGCGGCTATCTTGGATTCTCAGCGTTTATGAAATTTTTTTTTTTTAAGAAATGGGTTTTCGTAAACTTTGGACATATTTATGTCAAATAAAACTTGTTACAGATCTGAACAAGAATTGTCAATAAATAGGGTCTATCTCTTGGACTATAAGGACGTTGCTTATGTATGCGTCCAAACGCATTTCGCCTTTAAAGTTACAATTATGTACTGTTACACGTTCAATAAAGTTCGGGGTAGTTTGAAAGAAATTACGTATTAGAATAAAAAAGATCGAAACCTCCCAGTATTTTATCGTTCAATAAAACACAGTCAGTCGTTTTGATGCGAAAAAATTAAAATCACTCGTGTTTCGCACTCTTGATTAAATTTCTACGCATCCGAACTCCTTTATTGTATTTTATTCGACGATAAGATACAGTGACACTTTTATTATTTCTTAACCATACGACGATGACATCGTTAAAATGACGTAGTTCCCGTAGTCACATATTTATGATTAATTCTTCTTAGGTTTGCCAATTAAAATGGCAGCTACATTGTACGTAATGCAAAGGGAGTTAATTAGTGTATGTATTAGGAACTCTTAATTTTATGATAGACACATATTTACATCTCAAATACATAAAAACTAACTTACAGCTAACAGGTTTTTGCTCATTGGGATGCAAACAAAGCAAAAACTCCAGAAAAATTTGATAATCCTTTCCTTTCAGTTCCACAATTCGTGTTTCTTTTTCCCTCCATTCATGTTGGAACATAGCTGTAAACACCGGAGATACATAATTCAAAAAGTTTTGTGAAACATACAACTTCTGTCCATCTTCGAATTCAAATGTTACCTCATCTAAACATTGTCCTTGTTCAGTAAACGGCTGTTTTTTATTTTCTAATTTGCTTGATAATCCAGTCTGTTCGTGTTCCTCCATGTTTACTTGGTTTATGCAAAAATAGATTGTATGAACATAGATTTATGGAAAATACAATAATCCTACTTTCGGTTTAGAAAGATATAAATAGTAGCGTTTATGATAACAGTGTCCTAGATTATGTTGGAATGTTAATTCTTTTTAGGGAGTTTATACAACATTCATTAGCACGTAAGTATTGATCATCGTGTCGTGTGCAAGACCGTGTGTAAATCAGACGATATAGAACTTGTTATGTTTCTATTTATAAAACATGTATATTAAAACCTCTCATATGAAACGCCGTTGCTGTCATATGTTAAGACTGACTTAGCTGTCTTGTTAACTGAGTGCACTGACTTGTTAAAATGGATCACAAATAGTTGTGATGTCTTGTTAATGAACTGTTATATCTTCCTAGTGTTATAGTATCTTGTCAAAATGCCGTGTCATATATCTATTTCATATACTATCTTCTTCTTACTTATATTATATAAACAAGTGACAGGAAATTGTCACAAAACCAGGTTTTCATTTTCCAGTCTGCTGGCCGAGCGCAAATGTGTTTTTAAAGTCAGTAGATATACATATAAATGTGAAAAAGAAACAAAGGTCTTCTTCTATATACTACATGCGTAAAAAAAGCAAAGAGCCATAATTCAGGCAAAATTGATCCAAACACAAAACCCAGACAATATGCACGAGGGCACTTGATGACAACAGTTGTGTGAGAGTTTGGTTTAAATATCTTGAGAAATGTAGGAGGAAGTGGGCACGTGACAGTATTCTTCTATATATAACATATGTGGAAAAAAAAGCAAAGGGCCATAATTCAGGCAAAAATTATAAAAAAAACGAAAACAAAGAAAAAAAAACAAAACAAACCTTGCTCTGTGTGGGGTTTGAACCGCTGGTCTCATGAGAAATTTTGTCATCTTACTGTAACAGAATACTCCAAAGTATACAGGACTGGTAATCTATTCTAAAAATAGACAGTAATAACAGTGTATTCTCCCTTTTATAATAACAGAGTATTCTCCCTTTCATATATACTTAAATAAGGAGACACAAAATTGCTAACGGACGGACGGACGACCAAGGGCAGAACATTATATATTCAAAATTCTTTAGTTCACAATTATAGTTCTGTGAAAGTTTGGTTGTAATCCCTTGAGAAATGTAGGAGTTGCACACAGAAGAGTATTTCTCTATATATATTACATTATGTGGAAAAAAACAAAGGCCCATGATTCTGTCAAAAATGATCAAATCACAAAACCCCGACAATGTGCGCCAGGGCACTTGGTGACAATAATTCTGTGAAAGTTTGGTTGAAATCACTTGAGAAGTGTAGAAAGAGTTGCGCACAGAAGAAATACATATGTGAAAAAAACAAAGGCACATAATTCTGTCGAAAATGACCAAATCACAAAACCCCGACAATATGCGCCAGGGCACTTCATGACAATACTTCTGTAAAAAGTTTGGTTGAAATCCGTTGAGAAATGTAGGAGGAGTTGCGCACAGAAGAATTACATTATGTGAAAAAAACAAAGGGCCATAATTCTGTCAAAAATGACCAAATCACAAAACCCCGACAATATGCGCCAGCGCACTTCATGACAATACTTCTGTGAAAGTTTGGTTGAAATCCGTTGAGAAATGTAGGAGGAGTTGCGCACAGAAGAAATTGTTTACGCCCGCCCGCCGACATACCCCAATCTAATAACCAGGATTTTTCCTTCGGAAAACCTGGTTAAAAATACATTATGTCTTGTCTAATTACCACATTATCGTCTCTTCGTGTCCTGCTATTATGTCAGACTGTCATGTTATCTCGCCGAAATACCGTCTGTTACAATTTGTTAAAAATAGTACTATTTTGTCCAATGAACGTAGTCTCATAGTGAATGTAAATGATATCTTGTCTTATTGACGTGTTATTCTGTCAACCAGTCATTCTATCTTCTTAAAGTCGTTTCCTATCTTGCCGTAGTAACGTGATATTATGGCAAACAGTCATGCTATCTTCTTCAAGTCTTGTACTACCTTGTCTAAGTGACGCGTTATTATATCAAACATAACAGAAACATAAATATGATATGACAGTTTACTTGAAAGAAGCAAAAGAAATCAGCCTAATAATTATATGTTTAAATCATAAATGATGATAAGAGTAAAGAACCCACTAACTAGTCCAAAAAGTATAGGTAGCCTACCTAACCGTTTCCTTTAATAAAGGTGTTTACAGTACAATCATCCTCACGTGGTTAATGTTTCCAATTGTCCCTTAAGCCCTGTAGGAAAGAGTATATAACTCCTCCGCTGTCTTATGTCACGTTGTCGTGTTAAGAGAGTGTCTTGTATTGTTAAAGTGGTTTTCTATACTCAATAAAACGTAATCAAATGCATTGAAATTTTGACCTTGTCCCAACAAATGTAACAGTGTAAACGAATCGAGCAAGGTTTCCTCAAGTAAGCGTGAGTCCTTAGAAATTGCCGTACTATGAGGCGTATTCATTAAGTCTTAAAGCTGGCCTTTCAAATATCCTTTTTTCTATTCGAGATATCTATTTGCTGAAAGTCATAGACAGTCTGCCCTTGGTATACTTTGCAGACATGCCAAGAGCGCCTCCGGAGTTGTAGCAGACTTGTTTTTCAGTACTTGAAAGAGGAAGAGGTCACAGGGACTAATGTCTAGCGAGTATAGAAGGTGCCGCAATGATTTGTCTGGTTGGTTGCGTAGGAGCTGCTGCACAAAATTGTTCTTGTGTGCAGATGCATTGTCATCGATAAGACAGAAACCTCATAAAGCAATTAGTGGGCTAGGTTTAACGTAATGCTTTCTCATTGATTTTAATACCATATCTCCATTTCAAGAACCAGATTTGCCATGTGCACTTGTTATTTGCACAATTTTCGTTTAATGAATGCCTTTACATTTGTGTTTTTACTTATTAATTGCATTTTACACTGTCTGCATTCACCTATATACACTTACTGTATTTTTTCACTTTACCACTGTTATCTTATGCCTATATTTAGGGTTTGTTACTTACTGGTACGATTTGTGACGATCACGTGAGATACCAAAGAACACCCTATGATAGGTCGGGGATGATCTCAATGTAATTCCATAATAATAAACTTAGCACAGCATGGTAATTTGAGCTAATCGAAGCACGAAATACACCAAATTGAATGTGAGTTATTATGATCAACCGATGGTCGTCGTCTGTCTGTCGCCCGTCATCTGTCCACTATAACTCTACACTCTTGAGACAACAATTTAAGTTATGACCATGACTATTAGTCAGAATGTTTGTCTTGGTAATCTCTAGGCCAAAGTCGAAACTGGGTCACATGGGGTCACAAATAGATTACTAGTTTTGATAATTTATAGAGACACGTGGCGTCAAATACTCAGATCATAGAAATACCTTGTGAACATTCTAGATTCCACATTTCATACCCATTTATCTTGAAAATTAGTCGGTATATATGTTTTGATGCACCCTAAAACAATTTGAAACTGTAATACTGCACCAACTGCTTCGCAAGAAGGACATCATAATCAAGGACCTTCGGATCGAGGACATCAGATTCCAGGGTCTCTGCATCGAGGACAGAATCAATGACCTCCGCATCAGAATTAAAGACTTCCAGATAAAGGTCATCAAAATCAAAGATCTCCCGATTAAGGACATCAGGAACCACCGGATAAATAACCCACAGAAAAATGGCCTCAAGTTCAAGGACAAAAGAACCTGAGAACCTGAGGACCAATTACCTCAGAAGAAAGTTACCCAGAGAACAGTGTAAAATACTTGATAAATTCTTTCAAATATTTCTCAGGGAAATATAAGTATAACTGTTTTTCTAAGTTGTTTTAAATAAAATACTTGAGCTTCACTATCGTAGCAGACATCTTAAAGACAGCTAGCTGTAGATATATACGATTCATTAGGAAGACACGACAACTATTACCAGCTAGATTCCGATTATTTCTCAAACAACTAGTAGCCATCCTTTACCAGATACCGACATATCAAATTGTTTGGCCTTGTTTATGAATGCATAACTATTTTGAAACAATCCCACTTTATTTAAGGTGTAACGGTTACTATCGTCGCAACAGTAGTAAAAAATGGCTCATATGTAAAGTGAAAAATGTTCAAATATATTTAAAATAAAATGTCGGATTCCGATCCACAGCAGAGCAAAAAGCCTTTTACGGAAAGCGGAAAATGTAGGGATGAAGTAAAGCTAATCTTTGACGACCGAAACATATTATATGCTTCTGAAAGCTTTCTAAGTTATGCTTCACCAGTATTGGGGGGGGGGGGGGTGTGGGGGTTTTTTTGTTTTTATTTTTTATTTTATTTTTATTTTTTTTTTTTTTTTTTTTTTTTTTTTTTTTTTTTTTTTTTTTTTTTATTATTTTTTAATTTTTATTTTTAAATATAAAAATATTAATTTTAATTTTTATTATTATATAATATTGTATATGATTTTTTTTTTTTTTAATTTTGAGGGGAAGATAGAAAGTATTTTAAGGGTTAAGAGTTGATAAATATAATTTTTAGGGTGTAGGGGTTTTTTTTTTTTTTTTTTTTTTTTTTTTTTTTTTTATTTTTTTTTTTTTATTTTTTTTTTTTTTTTTTTTTTTATTTTTTTTTTTTTTTTTTTTTTGTTGGGGGGGGGGGGGGGGTTTTTTTTTTTTTTTTTTTTTTTTTTTTTTTTTTTTTTTTTTTTTTTTTTTTTTGGGGGGTTTTATTTGGGTGGGGGGGGGGTATTTATTTTGGGATGAAAAATTTTTTTTTTTAAAATATAATTTAATAAAAAAAAAAAAAAAAAAAAAAAAAAAAAAAAAAGAAAAAAAAAAAAAAAAAAGGAAAGGAAAAGGGGGGGGGGGGGGGGGGAGGGGGGGGGGGGGGGGGGGGGGGGGGGGGGGGGGGGGGAGAGAAGGGGGGGGGGGGAAAAAAAAAGGAGGGAGAGAGAAAAGAAAGGGGAGGAGAGAAAAAAAAAAAATTAAAAAAAAAAAAAAAAAAAAAAAAAAAAAAAAAAAAAAAAAAAAAAAAATGAAAAAGGTAGGGGGAGAGAAAAAAAAAAGGGGGAGAAGAAAAATAAAAAAAAAAAAAAAAAGAAAAAAGGGGGAGAATGGGGGGGGAGGGGGGGGGGGGGTGGGGGGGGAAAAAAATAGGGAAATATAAATTTATGTGGGTATTTAAATATATTTATTTTTATTTATTATAAAATGAAAAAAAATAATTATATTTTTTTTTTTTTTTTAGTGGAGAAAAGAAAAAAAAAGAGGGGGGGGGGGGGGGGGGGTTTATTTTATTAAAAAAAAAATTAATTATTTAGGGGGGGGGGAAAAAGGTTTTGGGGTTAGAAAGGGGGGGGGGGGGGGGGGGGGGGGGGGAAAAAAAAAATTTTTTAAAGAGGTAAATATATGTTTTTTTTTTTTTGGGGGGGGGGGGAGAGGGGGGAAAAAAAAAAATAAATTTTTTTTTGGGGGGGAGGGAAAAAAAAAAAATAAATTTATTTTGGTGTTTTTTTATAATAATTTTTAAAAAAAAAAAAATTATAAAAAAAAAAAAAAAAAAAATTTTATATATTTAATATTTTTGGTTTTTTCCAAAAAAATGTTAAAAATCTGCCATTCACTATCGCCTTCCGACTTACCTCGCAAATGTCTATTTCAGGCAATGTTTGAGCATGAATTCACCGAGAAGGAAAGTAGAGAAGTGAAACTACCAGGAAAGAAATACGAGCAATTTCTGGAATTTCTACTTACGATACACCCGGCTTTACAGAAATCGGTAGACAGTAAGTGCATTAGGTGTTTTTCATATGTTTAATTATAAGGACGATTTAATCATTTTCATCTAAACACCGATGAATTCCAGCTTGTGTGTCGAGAGCCAAAACTATAAATTTGCTATAATTTTAATTAAGTATCAATTTTATGAAAACTATGTATCGGTCCGCTTCCCGTCTTAACGAACCGGAGAAATAAGAACATGCAGATTAACCAACTGTTATGATGCTCCGTATTTGTAATAAACATGTATGAAGGTTTATCTGAACAAAGATTATCAGATGATTTTAGCTAAGGTCACAGTACGTTGTATATTATGTTCATGTACTGTAGTTTATACAATGACTACTTTTTCATTTAACACACTGTGCATGTTTCTTGTTGAAATTGCAAAGACCTGTAAACTGTTAATGAATTTCTAAAATGTGCAAACCTATACATACGCCAAATAAAGATACACTGTAACATTCGCTTAATATTTCGGTTCTATCTTTTCTTGCGGGACACGTTGTGTTTTATTACACACGAGACTTGTCTTGTTCTTGCACGACTTTCAAAACGATTCAATCCTGTGTACTAACCGACGAAGTTCATGCATATCAGCAGTTACTTCAGGTTTAGAGTTACAAAACTTTAAGTTTCTTTCTGTGAGATAAACCTAAATAACGCTATTGAAATGAACAACAATATAAACTGTTTACGTTTTGATGTAATTTAAATTATGCATAGTGGTTTGATTCGGTAATGCAACTTTTTGATTTGTTTTGTGACGTTTACCTAATAAATTCTCCATTTCAGAACGTAGTAATTAGAATACGCATTTATTTCATTTTCTATGATGCCTGAAAATCTATTTTCTTTGAACGTTTCGCTTGAAAGTAGTATTAATACTGACACATAAAACGTAATGTCAAATGAAGACATATGTATTGTTACAAGGATTACGCTAGAGACTTTTATTGTTGTAAATATAATCAATTTCTGGCTGTTGGCTGACTTTGCCAATTTATTTTAACAGCATTGTGTCATGTTTTATTTCTCATATTCTTGATCCGAAATTACCAAGTGATCGTTATCTAAGGACATAATATCCAATATTCCCAGGTTTTCGTTTTCAATGACATAAACCCTTTTCAGTTACTTTTACTTGTGTTATATTTGCGACGGACACATGGTTTATGGAATTCTAAATTGGCAAATATAGGTAAAATTCGCTATTTGTGTGCGTTTCATGTTTATATTATGGTTGTTATGGATTTCACGCATGAATGAATTCGTAACGGGTACCAATGTGAAAAAGTGTACTTGTCCTAAATGGAAAAACTTATAGTAATCTCACTTGGTAACTTATGGAACAGTTTTGATGCAAAAATTACATGGAGCTTTCTGACATCCCATCTTGCATTGTTGCATATGTATTAAAACATTTTGTCCATCTGATATTACATGTTTCTTTTTGATATGTTCTATGCTTAAAACTGGAGAAATGATTACACCTTTCTGAGAGATGAATTGTTGTATTCTACATTATTTCATATATCAGTGTTCTGTATTTGCTATTAAACTGAACTTTTCAGTCTATTTAAAGATGATTGAGTAAACTGTCGAAATTAAGTTGAACAAACTGACTGCATTGTTTGGCTGTCATTCATACCCTCATCATAACATTCTATAAATGATACTGGATCGAAATGTATTTCTTAATAACTGCGTTTGTCATACTTGAAATGTATGATTTTAACGTCTTTTAACATATTAGCCAACTGCTAATATAGACCAATATAGCTACGTTATACTGACATAGGCATACTACAAACATGTATATCTATGCAAAACAACGCATGCCAGTTGGACGAACAACGCATGTCATCACGCACTGTTGAAATGTGCACTCGCATTATTACACCAGATGGCGCGTTTGCATAATCATCGACAATTTTCGGCACCTACGTCATAGTCGGTACTTTAAGGAGAATTATGTCTTGGGGAGATGTATTGTTTTTGTCATGTCTGTCTGTCTGTTTGTATGTCCGGCAAAATAGTGTCCGCTCCATATCTCCTAAACCTCTCGAAGGATTTTCATGAAACTTGGGTCAGATGTTCATCTCAACTACGCGATGTGCAGAGCCTGTTAACAAAATGCGCCGGCTCAAGGTCAAGGTCAAGGTCTATATATCGAAAGATATCCCATACATACGTAGGCCTGATATTGAACAAAACGAAATAGAATCACTATGGACACAAATTAATTTCCCTAACATCAAACCGTTTTTAGTGAATTTTGTGTACAGACCGCCTGCCTCAAAACAAACATGGATCGAAATATACGAAACGCAAATAGATACGGCTGATCGGTTGAACTACGAAACATACATATTAGGCGACATGAATATTAATTATTTACAAGCAAATTCAGCAAGTAAATATAATAACAAAAAATGGGAATCGTTTACTCAAAAATTTGGATTGATGCAATTTGTAAACTTTCCAACTAGGGTTACAAAATCGAGCTCCACCATAATTGATCATATATATAGCACAAGTCCGAACTTAATTAAAAGATGTCTATGTCTCGTCATATAGTGTAAGTGATCACTACCCAGTGAGTTTTACACGTGTTAGTAAACGCACTAACCATCAAAATAACAAACATGAATACATAAGTTATCGTTCTTATAAAAACTTTGATGAAACCCATTTCAGAAATACATTGGCCAATGCGACATTTTCAATCATTGAAACCATAAATAACCCGAATGATCAACTTGATTTATTTTATAACATTATTAATGAAATATTATCCAAACAAGCACCTGTCAAATTAAAAAAGAGTAAAACGCAATACACAACCAGGATGGTTCAACGAAGAAATAAAAATTGCAATTTTTGAAAGGAATAAACTTCAGAAGCAGAAGAATTTCCCCAAATATAAAGAAATGAGGAACAAGGTAACATCGTTGATAAAGAAAAAGCAGGAAATTATTTTATAATAAAAGTAGTGAATGAAAATAAAACTACAGCGTTTATATGGAAAACATTAAAAAACATTGCTAATAAGACAACTCTGTTTGTGACGGTATTCATTTGCCCAAAACGCTACGGTATGGTAATGAAACTATACAGGGCGACATAAAATATTTTAAATGCTTTAAATGAACATTTTATCAATGTGTCTAACATTATACAGAAAACCAAGCTTGATAAAGACCACTTTTCCCATTTAAAACAATACTTAGATGAAAAAATTAAAAACATAATTATTTTGATATAGATTTTATTTCACCATTTGAAGTTAAAACAATTATTGAAAATTTGGATGCTACTAAATCTACGGGGCTCGATGGAATAGGACCAAAGCTACTGAAAAACTGTGGGGACTACATTACCCAAGCTGTAGCCAATATAATAAACACTAGTATTTTACAAAGGAATATTTCCAGATTCACTGAAAGAAGCATATGTCATTCCTCTATTCAAAAGAAGGAAATAAAAGCAGATCCATGCAATTATCGACCTATATCAATTTTATCAACACTATCAAAAATATTTGAACGCCATATTTCTAAACAATTACATACGTTCTTCAGTAAGACAAATATTTTACATACAACACAATCTGGTTTCAGACAACAGCACTCTTGTCATACTGCCCTTACACGACTAGTAACACTTGGCTGAAAGACATTGACTGTGGAAAGTATGTGGGGACAGTGTTTCTTGACTTGAGAAAGGCTTTTGATCTTGTTGATCACCAAATATTATTGCATAAATTAAATCTGTACCATTTCTCTGACAGAACAATTAAACTTTTCGAGTCATATCTAAGTAACAGGAAACAAAAAGTTAAGGTAAACAATTCTTATTCAGAAACGTTACCCATCCACTCCGGTGTTCCACAGGGTTCGATCCTTGTCCTTTATTATTCCTTATTTATATAAATGACATAGCTTTATCCTCACAGAGAATTAACATTGACCTATATGCAGACGATTCGACTTTGTATAAATCAGACTGCAGCATACATAATATCGAAGCTAATCTCCAAGAAAATTTAAATGAAATTACTAGGTGGTGCAAACTAAACAATATGTCTTTACACCCAGGTAAATCAAAGTGTATGCTTATCTCAACAAAATACAAAATAATGAATGCCCAAGAATTGCATTTGTCGATAGAAAATATTACTCTTGAAAATGTTAAAGTGCACAAAGTTCTTGGTGTTTTAATTGACAATACTTTGTCATGGAAAATCAAATATCCAAGGTATGCAGTAAACTAAATTCTAAAATAGCACTGTTAAAAGGAATACTTTTTACTTGTCTGATGATATGAAGAAGATGTATTATAATGCATACATATTGCCATGTTTTGACTTCTGTTGTACAGTTTGGGGCAAGGGGATAAGTTCAAAATCAGATGTAAAACAAAATTCTAAAAGATTCAAAAAGGGGGCGCGAGGATTATCTTAAATAAGCCGGTTTTAACGTGTTCCTTGGATATGTTTCGTGAATTAAACTGGCTACGTTTGAACACAGATGTGCATATCATATGGGTTTGCTTATTTTTAAATGTAAAAAGCAGCTCTTACCGATTTATATGTCAGAATTAATAACATTTTCAAGTAATAGTACTTACAGACTCCGTTCTTCAGAACGAAATGAACTCATTCAATTGAAACCACGTACAAATTATTTAAAAAGATACATTTAGCTACAGCAGCAATGAAGTGTGGAAAAAGATACCCACTGAAATAAGAAACTGTACAACAGTCATATCTTTTAAACGGAACTATAAGAAATTCCTATTACAACTTCAAAACCCAAATTAAACTGATATTACTGTAATTTTGCGGCCGGATATATAATGAATGCTGATGTTTAAAATCTTTTTACTATTGTGTTTAACTGTTTAACTGAAACATGTGTGACTGATTAGGAATTTTTCCACTGTATAAATGCATCCATCATTAATTAAAAAGATGAGTGTTTGTCGGGTTCATTTATGTCATTTATGTTTTGTTTCATAAGCCATTTTTATTTCAGGATTGTTTCTTTTTCTTTTTTCTTTTCTTTTTGAAGGCCACATTGAAAATAAGTTAATGTTTCGCATGTCTTAATGTGTTAACCTTCAGTAAATAAAGATATTATTATTATTATTATTATTATTATTACAGTTAGAGATCAAAGGTTACATGACTATATTCAGTGTCCATTCCATATCTCTTGAACCCCTTGTAGGATTTAAGAATAACTCAACACAAATCTTCACCATACTGACACAATGTGCAGAGTGCATGTAACAACCTCCTTGGTGCAAGGTCAAGGTCACTGTTACTAAAAATAGAAAAATGGTGCCATGGGGGAGACATATGTTTTCGTGACAAAAACAACCATCTAGTTCGAAACTGCGACTGATATTAGTTTTATGACATTACATTAGTGTAGATTGTGACCCTTTGTACTTGTCAAGCATTTACAAGAAACGTCGTTTGAAAACGTCATTTACACTGTTTAGAGGCGAGGAGGTCTTCATATATAAACCAAGTTCGATTTCTACGACACGTTCTGGTAGCCTTTTCCCTAGATGGTTGTTTTTGTCACAAAACATATGTGTCCTCCATGGCAGTTTGTCAATAATAATGCTGAAACATGCTAAAATAACACACAAAAATAGTAACGTGTTGCTTAAAACACTTTAAAAACAAAACAATTTTTTATTAATCTATTTTTAGTTAGAGTGACCTTGACCTTACTTAAACACATTAAAACACACAAAAAAAGTTTTTTTAGTAAAAGTGACACTGAACTTAAAAATATTTTTGGCTTAAAACACATTTATAGCCAACATATTTTTTTATACAAATTTATTTTTCAGTAGCAATGACCTTGACCTTGACCTCCGATTCAACCGCAAGCTTCCTTTCCATGTAAGCTACATATACATTTCATTGCAATTGGTCACTCCTAACTGGAGTTATTGAGCAGAAACCATTTTCCATTTTTAGTAACAGTAACCTTGACCTTGAACCAATGTGGTTTTCATGCGCTTTGCCAACGTGTCAGTATGGTGAAGATTTGTGTTGAGTTATTCTTAAAACCTACAAGGGGTTCAAGAGATATGGAGTGGGCACGAAATATAGTCACATGACCTTTGATCTCTAACTGTGACTTTGACCTTGAGCCATTGCAGTTAGTTCATGGGTTCTGCACATCGCGTGGTTGATGTGAACATCTGACCCAAGTTTAATGAAAATCCTTCGAGGGGTTTAGGAGATATGGAGCGGACGCTAAATACAAGGTTCAAACCTTTGACCTTGAGCTGTGATCTTGAGCAGGCGTGGTTGGTTCATGGGTTCTGCACGTCTTCTAGTTGCGGTGAACATCTGACCCAAGTTTCATGAAAATCCTTAGAGGGGTTTTGGAGATATGGAGCGGACACTAATTTGGCAGGCAGGCAGGCAGGCCTTGAGCAGGCGTGGTTCGTTCATGGGTTCTGCACATCGTCTAGTTGAGGTGAACATCTGACCCAAGTTTCATGAAAATACTTCGAGGGGTTTAGGAGATATGGAGCGGACACAAAAAACAAGGTTCAAACATTTGACCTTGAGCTGTGACCTTATGCAGGCGTGGTTGGTTCATGGTTTCTGCACATCTTCTAGTTGCGGTGAATATCTGACCCAAATTTCAAGAAAAACCTTAAAGGGGTTTAGGAGATATGGAGCGGACACTATTTTGCCGAACAGGCAGACAGACAGAGAGACAGACATGACAAAAACAATACATCTCCCCAAGGCATAATTCTCCTTAAAGTACCGATTATGACTTAGGTGCCGAAAATTGTCGATGATTATGCAAACGCGCCATCTGGTGTAATAATGCGAATGCACATTTCAACAGTGCGTGATGACATGCGTTGTTCGTCCAACTGGCATGCGTTGTTTTGCATAGATATACATGTTTGTAGTATGCCTATGTCAGTATAACGTAGCTATATTGGTCTATATTAGCAGTTGGCTAATATGTTAAAAGACGTTAAAATCATACATTTCAAGTATGACAAACGCAGTTATTAAGAAATACATTTCGATCCAGTATCATTTATAGAATGTTATGATGAGGGTATGAATGACAGCCAAACAATGCAGTCAGTTTGTTCAACTTAATTTCGACAGTTTACTCAATCATCTTTAAATAGAAGTTCAGTTTAATAGCAAATACAGAACACTGATATATGAAATAATGTAGAATACAACAATTCATCTCTCAGAAAGGTGTAATCATTTCTCCAGTTTTAAGCATAGAACATATCAAAAAGAAACATGTAATATCAAATGGACAAATACACATGTAATAATGCAAGATGGGATGTCAGAAAGCTCCATGTAATTTTTGCATCAAAACTGTTCCATAGTAACTGAGGGACTGTCTGCAAACCAACCTCACACTACAAATTTAAACTTTTTACTTTTCAGATGGGAATGTGTTTGATGTTGCTGCAATAGCGCACGAATATCAAGTATCATCTATTGTCACTAAATGCAAAACTGTGATCATGAATTGGCTTTGTAGCGAATATAATCATACACAACAATCGACTGATGCAGAATTACGCAAGCGTGTTTCCGCCTGTCTTACAATCCTTCACAACTCACTTCAATGCAAATTTGATGATACAGTGGAATACGCTATCAAAAATGTAATGTGCAAATTTGGATACGGTGTGTTAACCGGTAAGTTTAAACTACAAGACTCCAGCGTAAACAATATCAATAGCTACAGGGAGAGTCAACACATAACATATGTTAAGTATAACTACGTCTCTGAAAACGAGGAAGCTGCTGACGCAGTTTGTCATAAGTTATTTTCTGAACTTCCTGATGACATCAAAGTGAAAATGCTGGCTGAAAGGCTGGTGCTCTGTGACAAAAATGTAACATTGTAAACAAAAATATTAGTAGGGTATGAAGCGAAGTGCTGTTAAAGTGGTGGCAAATAGACCAATTATGACAATTCTTTAAATGTTAGATGTAGAAAAATTACAACATTATTAGATAAAATATATTAGTTTGCCCTAAGATATTTTTAGCTCGATTGTGAAGAAAGCTTGCAGCTTATCGAATCACTCTGAGTCTGCTTTCTGGTGTCATATGAGGAAGATCAGTCGTGATCCCAGTTGGGCTCGAACCCGCAACCTCCGGGATTATCGGCCGACACCTTAACATCTACACCACCGCTCCCCTGTAAAATATAATATTGCACTAGTATATATGGTATGCCTATATAACATTTCAGCTAACAATATAAGAGCAACACATGTCTAAAATCGTTATTTATTTGTTTCTTTAAGTTTAGATATGCATTGCACTTTTTTTATCGGATAAGCTATTAGAGGTGGCAAAATGGCTATGTAAATATCTTAAGATATATTGAAATAAAACGTTTTCGATAAATTTACATACAGTTTTCTTATATTTTATTTTGATATATTTTGACATCAGTAGGCCTACGTTAAATCTGAAATGCTTTAACATCTAGGTATATGTATGTTAGAATTCGTTTAAAGTATTTTAGTGTTTTTCATTCAATTCAAGATGGCCAACCGGATGGGTGAGCATTTGAAGCCATGGACTGAGGTCGAAACCAATTCGTCTTAAGCAGAAGTTAATAAGATATACACGCACATGTATTAAATTTTATATTTTCAAGACAAAAACTTAATCGTTTTGCTTTATTGATGTTGTGCCTAGTGCTTTTCGCTTTTTATTGAGATAGAGACGCTATTACAGAATAGCTGTTTCATCTAAGCACACTCCTACTTCTTAAAAGGTGTTTTTGATTCAGAAAAAAAGTAATTTTTAAATCGTCTAATGATTTGCAATTGATGCAATGTACCTCCGTATACATCTGCATCTGATTATTTTAAATGACTGTCCTTATTCTGCAATGGTCTCTCTACAAATATAGCCCAACAAATTGTGCGCCAGGGCTTTTTGTTATGTACGACGGCCGCCATTCGCGCACAACCCACTTATAATTCCAAACAATGCGGAACGTTTTCTTTCTGTGTGTATATGCCGGCGATCAGAATCTCGTCGCCAACTTTGACGGCTTCAAATATTTATTGAAACTCATATATCTTGAAAAAAAATGCATACATGTTAAGCTTATTTAAAATAGAATCAATAAATTAAGTGAAAATTGATCAGAAACTTGTACGTTTTTTATGCATAACACTTATAATCTCTACACATGTCAACGTGTTTTTGTTTACACCGTTAAACTCTACCTCACGATAGTTTATCGGTAGATATTATATTTTTAAACCTCACCCGCTTGAAATATGTACTGCGGAAAATCCTTTGTTTACGCAGCCATACATTATGCGAGTCGTTAATAATGTCATTTTGATAGGTATGTAATCTTTATTTCCTCCAATGGATGAGTAAACATTTATGCATATTTATTGAATAGTACATATCTGTAAGGTCGTGAAAAGTACATCAAAGTAAATGGGGCTTTTCCATTTTGTATCTTGCGAAAGGCTGTCAGTATACCGTGTTAAAACAGGAAAACTCTATTCCTGGTTAAAAGTATTACCTTTGTCACGAACCTATATAATATAGATCCGTGCCTATTCCCAGCAAGCAAGCACAAATGGGACCCATATGGGCTGTACCTGGGCAAACCCTGTATTGGTTACCGATGTGGGACCCATCTGGGACCCATATTAGAAAGTTTTGCCCTTGTTGGGCCCACATGGGACCCATGACATAGAAACCTTTCATAAATATATAAAATCTACGTCATGTACGTTGAAAAACATAAACGCGGGTCTTTTTTCTGTAATTGTATGAATATTCTTTTAAAATATTATATTTTCCCATTGAAAGATGTGTGTTGGTAACTAATATGGGACCCTTGTGGGACCCATGTTGAAATATTTTGCCGTTATAGGACCCACGTGGGACCTATATGAAGAAATTCTTCCTTTTTAAACTTTATAAAATACGATATACATTGAAGTTTTTAAAAGCTGATCTTTTTTAGTCATTTTACGAATGTTCTTCTGTCGCACTGTAAGTCCTGAGTTGATTACATATGTCGGACCCATGTAGGACCCACATGGGACCTATACATGTATATGAAGGAAGGTCGTTGTTTAATAGTATAATTAAGATACGATATACATTGACAGACGGTAAAAGCGGATCTGTTTTGTGTAATTTTATGATCTACCTGTAGTTCTTTGATATAATTGTACACATTTAGTTTGTATAATATTGAAAGCTGTGCCTTGATTACCAATGTGGGCCCATTTTGGATCCATATTAGAAGGTTTTGCCCTCGATGTTTGGAAGTATAGTATATATGTCTTAAAATAAATAAAACACGATGTTCGGTGAAAGATGATAAATAAAAGATATTTTTCTGTATTTTTATGAATATATGTGTGTACATTAAAAGTCCTTGCTATCATAGTGAATCCATGGTTTTGCCCATATGAGACCCATATGGGACCAATGAGGGAATATCTTTAAACAGATAAAATGAATGCGATCCACAGAAAAACAGTCAAATTTTGCCATAGTATAACAGAAATGTTAATCCTAAATTAGCAGGTTGGTGCCATTTGTGTGCATAAGTGTTTACATTTTAAACTGTAATTAGGGACCTACTCAACACTGCCTAATAGTGGACCCATATTGGTCGCACAGCGTGCACCAGCTACTTTAGGGTTAATTTTTTTATTTGAAACAGATGCCAGTTGGACCTTTTCATAACTGCTTTACGATATACTGCAGCATAGAATATATTTTATTATCCAATCAAGGGTCATATAATGACATTGTAATCACAAATACAGTAGGAAATAAAGTTCAAATGTAAAGAAGGCTTGTGTTCATTATCTTTACCGCTCACACCAGTATTGGAAAGGAACGACAACTCTGAACAAGACATAGCGCCATTTTCGAAGGATTGAATGAGAGGTAAATTAAACAGAAATCTTGTTTTGATTATTATAGGAATACAATAAACGGTAAAACTGTTCAAATAGATGATCAAAATTGGTAATTTCTTTGGGATTTGTGAGCATATGTAAAACCTTGGTTATTCCGAAGCTGATTGTATTTGTTTACAGTTTTGTCATATTATTTCGCGAGGAAATTTATAGGTTTTGCTAAAGATATTTATTTTTACGGAAAGTCGGATGTCTTAACAATATAATATAAGCTCTGTAGAGATTTTGACACCGACATGCTTCTGTTACATGAGCTGATTATTTTAAAACCGTGCATCTATACGTAAGCTTACCTATGAGATAAACTAAAGATTTTTTTAATTCTATGCACAATTGCGATGACATGTTATTTAAAGCTGTGGTACTGGTCAAGTTCCGGTGAATCACTTGAAAGTAAAACCTATTTCCGAAATTATGTATGCTCATGTTTGTATTTAACTATCAATCCTTTCTTATTTCATCAAGCACGACTGATGCTCAGTTCCTGACACTGCTCGAAAAGATCACCGAGGAGCAAAAGGAGCAGCGACGACTCCTACAGCTATTACTTACAAGGGGACCAGCAGTTGAGGAAAATAGTTCCTCACTTCCAGAAGAGGTTTCTTTCCCCATTACAACGGTGAAAGACATAGACTCCAATTACTGAAGGAGTCTGACAAATATTCATGTGTGGTGAGCATAATTAAGATTAAGTTACTTATTTTGTACAAACTTATTTTTTCGTCCTAGAGGAATGGTTTAAAAAGCCGCATGTTAATTGAAAACTAGATTTAAGAGTAATTACTCTCTTTATTGTACATTATATTCACCATCGTCAATTGATGCCACTATTATACTAAAGAACCTAACACTTACTTTTTTACCGATTCTTTTTCACTTTCCTAAGTAACTATAAATGAAGTGTTGGATACTCGCCCTTTTGCAGAGTCAGTATGACCCTTCAAATATATGTGCTTCATTTTTGATTGCTGTGGTGAATAATTTAATATTATTACAGGTGAAGTATCTCTCATTGTTTTGGAGGGAGGAACGCTCGAGAAACAGTGAACAGACTAATAAAAAGAAGTCATGACAAATGAACTTGCAGTTCAGTACAATCTGCAAGGACAGAAAGGCAAACTCCCATTGAATACTCTTCATATCATGGGTGTTCTGTTTAGTAAGTAGTTTTGCCATAGATTTGGTACTTCATTAACAGAGAAGCATACCGGTAGCTGTTCAGAATACCATATTAATTTAACCTTGATCTAGGTTGCCTTGGAATGAGGTTGATATTAGGTCCATAATTTTTTTATTTACCAAAATAATCATTATGTGTTCTTTATTCAAATTTGAATGAATTTGTAAGTGACCCTCAACATCTTGCAGCAATAGCACAACATGGATATTTGACAAAGTCAATTGTATTATAATAATCAATATCTTAAAAGAGACTCACTTTTTAATCTTTCATTGTTATTTGTACTGAAAAACAATTACCATCTCATTATCGAAGTACTTAATGGTACATGGTTTACAGGAATAACCATCCAGTGCAGACATATACATGTACCAAGTCATGTCACTTAAGACAAACCCGTCACAATGCATGATTAATCAGGTAGTCATACAATCATGTTTTTTAAGTTTAGATACCTAGTGTAATAAGTCAATAACATAATATAATGTATATTTTTGTTGTTTCAGCACCTGGAGCTGGAAGTAAGAAAATGGTTGTCTGGTGCCCGTGACAGGGATGGGGGCAGAAAAGAAAAACCAAACTAGTAAATCCACCACAAAATGATACGGACAATTCCGATGGAGAAACACAGGATGAATAATCCTGCTAACCTAACGTCTATCCCTTGGAGATATTGCTGTGAAACTTGGAAGACTTGCTTTTATTTTATATACCTTAAAATTTTTATCTGAAATTTCTTTAGTACTTTCACTAAAGAAGTTGGGTTTTTATGTATTGCATGTGCCAGGTTACAGTGCAACATTACTGTGCCAAAATATTGTTTTCATTTTTTGGATCTCATGTTAAATATGCCATACTAGTCTCACAGTATTAGGAATATATTTGTTTGCGACTTAGGTTTTTATCCCACTGAATAATGGCCTTCTTATTTTAAATTGATGTTTCATTTTGTGTCATATTTTTACAGAGGAGTAATCTTTATTTTCATACTCCAATGTTGTATGTTTGTTTTGTATTTTGAAATTATCATCACACTCAGACTAATCAGACTGTCAGTGCACCATGGCATTGAGGTCTGTGACAGGATTATTTTATTTTCAAAAAGTTTGTTTATGTCAAACTCATTACTTTTTAGCTCACCAGTGAACAAATAATTTTAAGTGCTGAATGTACGTTATTCAGACATTATAATAAGATACATGTTTTATACAAGAAAAAAGTCCCACATAGACCACCTTTAAGGTCAAGGTTACAGTGCATGATTGTATCTTAATTAAATTTTGTTGTGTAAAATGGACTTGAAGGTGTTCAATCACATTTAAGCAACATTTGATGACAATTTTGACTTTTTGTATATTCTGTTAGAGATTTATTTAAGGAACAAAATTGACCCATTACATAGAGTTAGATCCCTGTTAGAAATTTACATTTTATTAACTTTTATAAAAGAATGTTATTACTCCCCTTTGATATGGAAGTATTTAAAAAGTATTTCTTTTTTATTTCAATATAATTTCTACTTTTACATTTGCATTGGATAGATATACAAATATGTTAACACTCTGAACCAAAAGGCAAGTTTTAAAAGTATGTGTAGCTTTTGAATTCATTTATTTCCAATCTATCTTAGTTGCACAACCAAGATAGGTAAAGGGAGGTAATAATAATTTTTCAAACTTGCATTTCTAATGAATTCCATCTAAATATATAATTGTTAATGCAAATATTTTACAAATATAATACAACAGGTCTTGTATTTTTATCTTTCCTTAGGCAAAGTATGTGTATCAAATTTGTACTTATGATAAAATAACTCTATCTTGGTTGGGCAACAAGGATAGGAAAATCAAATTTTAAAAATTCCTCCAGTGAAAATCTTACTTGAATTAAGCGCTAAGTGAACATAAATGAGTGTGAATGATCAGATGTTAAAGTTTCAAACAAATCTGTTAAATTGCCAAAATCTGATTATCCACCTTTAAAAGCCTTTTCGAAACTGTCTAGTATTTTTAGACTTTTTGCAGCCGTTGCTAATATTTTTAGAGTAATTTACTCTGGTCAAATGCTTGGGTAGTAGGCAAAACTCTATTACTCTATCATGGGCCTTATAAACACATTTTGTTTTTATATAAATAATATTTTGTTGCTTAAATTTGAAACAAATATTAATAAGAACCACTATAAATAAGCCAGGTGTGTAAGTTTGTATAACTATGAATGCATAGTATTGTGTGCTGTCTATGGTCTGCTATTGTTACAAATTGTCATTTTGTCAGGTTGCATAATGAAATGTTTTGTAATAAATTATCTGTTTTAAAAATCCTATTAAGTAGTTTGTTAGAATATACCTTAATATCACCTTTAGACACTGTGTCCCTGTGAAGAACAAACGACATGAGAAGTGTGGTCAGACTTAAGGATGAAGATGCAGAGGGCATGTTATTCTCTACGTTCTGGCAATATGCTCAAATGGGACCCATCATTGGTTGCCCATTATGGTCCCATAAATTCTTTCCCATAATGATCCGATGTGTGTTTGCCCACAATGGTCCGATATCTGTTTGCCCACAATGGTCCGATATCTGTTTGCCCACAATGGTCCGATATCTGTTTGCCCACAATGGTCCCATGTTGAGCCCACCTGGGTCCCATGTCGGACCCATATCTTATCCCATATGGGACCCATGTCAATCCCGGTTGCACTTTCCATGTGGGCCCCACATTGACTACCCAAGTGGGGCCCATATAGAAATCTACATGGGGCCCATAAGGGTCCCATATATTTTGCTAGCTGGGTTGTAGTGTGTTTCTGAACTTAATAACATAAATGGGAATTTAGAACAGATGTGGGTATTTCCGGACGTTATTAAAGTTTTTTATAAAACCTTTTGCTAATCTCCTATTGAAAGCACGTGGCTTTCTGGTATTTGGCGGGAATATTTTGCGAGGGAACTCAAAAGATACCGATAATCAAATGTTTTGAGAGAAAAATGTCATATGTGATATGTATATGCCATATTAATAACTTCATTGCCAGCCGAGTGTTCGTTGCTGCATAACTTTTCATATACCAGAGTCCCTCGCTGCAGGTCAGTTAGACGTACTATACAGGTACTCCAGACAGTTTTTTTAACCGCACGGATATATTGCGTGAATCATTTCTATAAAATGAAGATAATCGAAGGTCATGACAGATAATTTACGAGGCAATCTGATCTGATGATGCCTCAACCTTTGTTAAACATGCTGTAAATCAAACAATATCCAGAATATTTGATAGTAAAATTTAATGTTTGACTTTCGACAGAAGCTGTCTGTCATATAACATTTGAAATATATTAAAGCTTCGGCATGTATATTCTCATACATTGTATATAAAACTTTATTAAAAATTAAGATTCCTGATGTATGTAATAAAATCGTCCTTTTTGGATCGATTGGATTTTCAATCGGTCCAATGTAAACAGAGTATAACGAGGGGTCAAAGCAAAACTAGTCTAAGTGTATATGAAAATAAAAGCAGATAAGATAGTCCTCGAAACGCTTCCTTACGGCCGAACGCTTTACATACAAACAAGTAGTTCCATATATTCAGATGTTTCGAATTAAACTGTCTCCTGTTTTAGAAATTATACAGTAACATATCTAAATAATATAAAAACATTTCAGAATAGCATAATATTATATTGTTCTTTTTCTTCTAATTTGAAACTAAAATCAACGAGGTATCTGTTTTGTATAGAACTATTTTCCTACGCGGTTTTGATCACAGCAGTTTTCTAGTTAGACCGGAAACTCTAGAAGACAACTAGTCATGCCGAATAATGTTATGTCTTTTATCCGATATTGTGTCCGTAAACTATCGGAACATCGTAATACGTTATGGAACCACTAGGTACTCTTGAATTTTAAATTACAAAACTCGGAATTCAACATAAAAAACAACGATGTTTTTGTAACTTGCCAACGCCTCTATCATCAAAAGTGCTCGGCCTGACTAGTTGTCATTTAGTGTCTTAAAAGATATGCCGAAACACTTGTCTAAAATACCCTTTTATGCGTTTAGGTATAAAACTGAAACTTATCAGCAATTTAACTTTACAGAGGCACTTGTAAATGTCTTTTTGAAATATGACAACATATTGTTATGCTTTAAACACGTTGTAATTGTTACATTTTAGTAAATGCGTGGTTCGAAAATGGTACGAAAATGTCCGCATTTTGCCGAAGTCGGTTCGTACCTGGGTACGAATAACTGTAAGAAATCACATAGATCTACATGTCTTAAATACGATTTTTAAATGTAGACAGAAATGCAATAATCTAAAGGGAAAATCAAATTCGTTTCTCTGGATCATGCTGTCATTTACAAAGAACAGATATTAACTCAATATAAATACAAATAGAATTTATTGTATTGTAACTAAAACTTTCAAACTTTACCATGATTCTTTTGCTACACTAAATTTTGGCGGGTACATTCATACAAACATTAAAATTATATAGTATCATAATTACCATTATCATCTTCATCATCATCATCATAATCATCATCATTATTACTTGTTACGAAATACTACTAGAGTCTAGTATATGTTAAATATGAAAGATAATAGCCTGCTATTAAAACATTCAGTTGTTGTTTTAGAAAAGTTATGAAAATTCAAAACAGTATGGTAGAAAGGCTGGTAATAACTAGGGGTGCACAATAGACCCGGTATATTATAATTCGCAGTATTATGAAAGCACTCACGGGGAAAGTTAATGTAAGCTGCAAGTAAATGTTCTACAATAGGTATATACTGAATCAATTTATAACAAAAGATTGATTTATCAATTTTTAGCTTTTCTTTGAAAAACAGAAGAGCCATTGTCATAACCTTCTTGACGTCTTGAATCTGATTAAGCTTTCTTAAAATTCACTTTCTCGGTAACCATTAAAGCCTTGAAACTTCAGACAATTGCTTGGCATCATACAATGGCATCTGTGGCCGAGTGGTTAAGGTCACTGACTGATGTTTACATGTCCCTCACCGCTGTAGGTTCGTGCCCTACTTGGGTCAAATTTTATGTCTGGGAGCTATCTAGGCTCTACCCAGGTGCCCGCTCGTGATTGAAATAATGCCAGAATTGGCACACAGGGTCTTCCTCTCCCATGAAAGCTGGACGTGTTGCAATATGACCTTAGCTGTTAAATGCGACGTTAAATCCGAATCAATCAATTGGCACAATACAATCAACCCTATGGGCATATCCCATAACTTCTGAATGACATTAAAAGTTGTTCAAAATATGAATTTTCAGTTCAGTTTTGTCAAAATCCATTTCACAGTTACCATTCACAGCTTAATACTTCATAGGGTAGTTGAACATAGTCACTGAATGCAAAATGTAAGCACATGGGTTCCTATCTCAAAAGTAAAGTTTACACAAATGGTTAAAGGTCAAAATTTGTGGACAGTTGTGTCTCCAGTTTATAACTCGTGCAAGGGTTGTCCTGATATTTACACATGTATGTGTAAAATCTGTGTTGTCCTGATATTACAACTCTTTGTCGAAAGTAATGGATAAATATGTTGGTATGCATGCATGTTAAATACTTTGAGAAACTGTGAACTTTTGTGTGTGTGAGAATATGAAAGATATTTTTAAAGTTAAAAATGAAGGCCATACTGGAAATAAGCAGTATGAAACTTTTTGTACACTTAGTATGTAACCTTCACAAAATAAAGTTATTGTTGTTGTTGTTGTTGTTGTTGTTGTTGTTGTTGTTCAGAGACAATCGATCCTCCAGCACTTTCAGTTCTTTGATTTAGTAATGTAGCACTCGTAAGTAAAGTGAACTTGAAAGATCTGCAACATGCATGTGTTTTGTTTCATTGATGCTTATTTTCTCTCGAGTACTTTACCAAAATAATACAGTTACTGTATGAAATCATGTTTTCCAGCTACGGTTAAATAAAAACAAAATGTTGGTGGGTTGTATGTCAGTAAAGTAAAGTTTTTATAACAATTTGACAGTCTTCCAAATTTCGTGTCTAAAATGCTTTTGAAAGCGCACTTGATTCTTGTTACTAACCGTACAAAGCTGTGTTCACGTCAAATATTCCATATCGGCTGTGAAAAGTAGAAGTTTTGCACACAAAGTATGATGTGATGAGTATGATTGTCCCTAAGATGGAACACGTCAATGCTAAGCATTTGTGGAATTAATTCACGCAAAATAAGAACGTGGATGTTTGGCCATTCAGGTACGAAAAAAAACCCGATTGATCAATGTTTCAGAAACGTAGACTAATACCAGACAGTTTTATGAAAGGTTTGTTTTTAATCCAGTAAGTATTTGAATTTGTCTGGTATCTGTTAGAATATGTGACTTCATGATTTCTGTGCCGCTCCTTTGATGTTCGGCACGGCGAGTCTTGCTTTGAAAATAGCTGATCGCTTCAATATACAACCTCAATATTTTTTTTAAAGTTACTTCAAGTGTACGGTATGACTGTTTCCGCGTGCAGCCTCCCGCGGTGTAAAAATAAGCTTGAATTCAAGGAAACGTTTTCATTGGTTATCACGTTTACACATCAACATGTAAACGGCAGGTAAGAAGTATTTTTAGTTAATATTTGTCATTTTATTAATATTTTAAGGACTATTTATGGTTAATAACAACAAATGAACATGCCAGTGTGAAAAAAATCCATCTTGCAGTGAAAAAATGAATTTAAATCAGTTCGATTTCCACCACAGTTTTGAATCTAACTGGTTGAGACGTAAAGACAGACATCATCAGTTTGTAAAATCGGTCGGTCTTGCAGTCGAAATATTGAGGCTACCCGACAATTTGCAAAGTATATGAAATATATTTATTTCATGCAAAACGATATAATCCCGATTGCGAAACAAGTTTTTGCAATTTATATTAATCGGTCTCGAGACTCACTCTAGATTGTATTTTACCCGCAGTGCAATTACACATGCCGACGTAGACGGTATTTATCGTGACACATTCTTTTTCCATACCGGCCATTATCTTCGCTCCATGAAGCGGTTACTTCCCTTTAAACATAATATTTCTAAAGGAAGATCACTGGGTATGACAGTTTAATTGAAGTTTTGGCATTAAACTTTCAGAAATCGTTCGACAATGCGTTTGATTTTGATTTGAAAATTTGACAAAAAGCTAAATACACGTGCAAGTGCTTTGTCAGCCTGTAACCTTATTCAACAAAATGTTTCTTAACAAACATGTACATATTGATTTTGCACACATTTTTGTATATTTCTGGGAAATGGAAAACATTAAAATCTCACTTCTTCTTTTGCTTCTTATACCTACTTATTGCAGTTAAAACATTGTTTCCTGCTCTAATTGGTTCATAATAGTCTACAATTTATAGAATTTCACTAGCGTATACAGTTTATTACAGCTGCAAATCACACTTGATAAGCTAAAACAATACCTTACTTTATCTAAATGAAATTGCCCTTTGCACCAATACAGCTCTTGGTCAAGCCCTTACAGAAATCATCAAATTATTGCTAATGCCTAAATTTGCTTGGGCTGTCTTTTATTTGTGCTTCAACTATATATAGACAGAGATGTGCCCTAGAATGATAATAGAAGAAAATGAAAACTGGTCTATAATGTTAATCAAAGCACTGAAGACGCTGGATTTGTTTGTGTATTCAAAATATTTGTCCTTTGTTGTGACGGCTATTTCAGTCTGTAATCTTCATTAGTGAAGGCTATACCAGTTGGTAATAAGATATGAACAGAATGTAACAGTTATAAATCGTATTTTAGATCGAATTGTCTCTGTTTCTATTCCCGGTACACATAGACAGCAGGAATTTTTTCTGTACCAAACTAAAGTTCTACTGTCTAAAATCAGACACTGATCGAGCAGCTAGTTAGTGGTTACAGCGTTTCGATAGCACCGATCAATAAGGGGATCAATTTATTGTGCGGACCGACAAAGTAAAAATGCGTATCTATAATGCTCCAATATACATTTATAGAACGAATATGGTTGAGACCAGGAAGTAACGATGTTCAAATGTTTTTCTGCAGTCATTGATATGTATTTTAACAAAATAGCTCATTCGATGCGTTTCAAGATAACGAGGCCTACAGTCGAATATAGGGTAAATTGCCTTCTACTTAAAACAATCACCACCTATGAAATATAACAAATCGTTTAAACGTCGACATTAACGTATCCTTACATTTGTTTTCTGCTTAATGTGCTTACTCGTATTTCTAATACATGTAGGAACGCAGACTAGCTCGCGCCAGCTCCGCAGGATAAACATATCAGCAATATGGAAAGTTATAATTACGTCCCTTGAATAAAATTTATGAATGGATGGATATAATCGTAAAAAGAGAATGTGTTACATGCGCGTAAATATTCCTGGCTGTTCAAAATATTTCATTCTTTAAACTGACGATCAGGAGGGTTAGACATTTTGTTGTGACAGAAACTCCAAAACATATGTTTTCTTTCCGCACAAGGTTTAAGAAATGGCCGGCGGGTTAAGAAATCGGAACTATTTCTATAGGGTATTTATATATAGTAAATCGTCCCGACTTTTTACGCATCATTGTAAAATGAAATACATCCGCGATTCTTATTCGAAAACAGTTTACTTTAGTTATATTTACAAAATTTAGCTGATGCTGCATGAGTTTATAACATTATATATTTAAACAATACAACTTTCATGTCTGCAATGGCCATATGGTTTCAAATGAAGAGTCATAATTTGGGATATTATATTGTTTTTAAGTTAAAGCGAAAGTCAGCCGGCTATGTGATTTTGTTCAAAACTTGGTTAACAAAACTATTACGCTGTGCATTATTTCGATAAGATTTATGCGATATTATAATAGACCAAACCTTGAAGTGTATTTTGTATTCATATTAGCATTTAAAAAAAAGCAAAATGTAAACATAAAATCAGATAAATCGGGATATAGTTTAACCAATTCAATTTACCGCAGTTAATTATTTCGCATATACATAGAATAGATAAACTACGCATTAAACACACAAAAGGAAAATGTCGGCCCCAGACACAAATCAGGATAAGAAGTACTTCACAGAAAGCGGAGAGTGCAAGGATGAAATCAAACTGATCTTTGACGACGGGAATATATTGTATGTTTCCGAAAACTTTCTTACTTATGCCTCACCGGTATTCAAGGCAATGTTTGAGTATGCGTTCACTGAGAAGATAACTAGAGAAGTGAAACTACCAGGAAAGAAGTACGAGCATTTTCTGGAATTCCTTCTTACGTTACATCCAGCTGTACAGAAACAAGTACACAGTAAGTAAGTTCTGATTGTTTAGTAGTTGAAATTGAGAGCATCTTTTATACATAAATCAATCATAGTTTGTGTCGGAACCCAATGACGCTAGACAATTAAATCACTTTCTGTCGGCGCATTATCAGTTTGGGTATTAAACTGAAGCTTAGCATCTTAAATGCGCTCATCTGAGCATAACATGCTCCTTGGTCCTGTTGAAAACATGATTAGAATATTTTTCTTGTTTCCGAGCACGCTTACGATGACTCGACACAGTTGTCCCATTGACGGCTCGGTGTATGTGCGTGCTTCAATCTAAATGCGCTTTTCGGGGTTGTAGTTTTCTGATAGATTGAATGTTGTTAAATTGACTTCGCAAAGACATTGGCACACGACTTTGTCTGGGCTGAAACTTCATACTGCTTTGAACAATTTTCAGCCGACATGGAAAAACTGTTCTCCACATTAAGACGCTAAGTAGCCTACAAGACACACCATTTTAGAGGATGTGTTGCCTACAATACCTTATTTTGTTTCATTCAATAACAGTTGGTAGGCTCGACATGTTGCCATTGTGAATCTGGGATTCTGCAGAAATAATCACAGCGCTGAGCATTGGGGAGAAAAACGCTTTTCTAGCGACTGTAGTATCATTTTCTACAGTCAAACCTCTTACATGGCTCTACCCATTTTTCAGCAAAACGAAGAAGAAAATTAAACATTGCAACTTATGAATGAACCGAACAATTTGACTCGCGGACCGGTAAGAGAAAATCGCAGTGTTCAAAATGATGCCATGTGTGTCAAATGACACAGTACCAAGTAAATATGTTGTTGCAATTTAGTTTTTATTGGATTTATTCCTAGAATCATTTCCGAAGTGTTCCATTAAGCTTTTCTACGTCTCGGGATTCATTCCTTCAACCCCGGAAGAGGGGTGCCATTTGATAATTCTGAAATGATACCTAGAAGCACTTCTGGAGCGTTCGAATAAAACTTGGAACATCTCGGGAATAATTCCTTTAATTCCGGATTTCTAGCAGAATTAATGCAGTCACATATTCCTTATCAGAAACTTGGCGTCCAGCAGCGTTACATGTATCCCCACATGTGAAAACAAAATTGGGTGTATTTTTAAAAATTATTTCGTTGATACATTTTATCCTAGTGCTGTAATCTGTAAATAGTTTTAAACTTTTTTATTATCTCCTTAATGATGAACTTAGCTTATTCCAAAAAGAAATCGTTCGATTCAGAATCACTTCTGTCACATGACATTCTGATTCTAGAAGCACCAAAGCGCGCACGTCTAATGTCAAAGTATAAGTTTATCCCATGTATTTCTTTCACGTTTGTGATATTTCATCATACATATGTACTAGAATCGAAATGATATCGTTTTGAGCGGTGATTATTATATATTCTTATTTATCAATATCATAAACCTTTCAGATGGGAATGTATTGGATATTGCTCAAATTGCAGAAGAATATCAAGTGACGTTGATTATCAGGAGATGCAAAATAGTGATGAAGAAATGGCTTAAAGGCGAGTATGAATACATACAGCAAAATTCAATTACGGATGATAACTTACGGAGACATGTTTCTTTCTGTCTTCAAATCTTACACAAGTCTCTTCAGTGCAAATTTGAAGACGTTACCGAGTATGCTATTAAAACTGTGTGCAAATTTGGATATGGTGTATTTACCGGTAAGTTAAGAAGCGTAGACAATAGTAATATCAATTACTACCGAGAGAAACAGGGAATATTTCGAAATAACTACGTCTCTGAAGATGAGGAAGCTGCAGACACTGTGTGTCACAACTTATTTTCTGATCTCCCCGAAGACATCAAATACAAACTACTCGCTGAAAGATTGATGCTTTGCGATAAAAATTCAACACTGTAAAAAAGTGAAATCTAAGCAAAATAGTGTTAAATGAAATGAACTGGAGCCAAAATATGAATGACTTACAAGATCAGATATCAGAGACTGGTTGTAAAAACATCTCTTTTATATACAATGTTTGCAGAAAACTATCAAATTTAAGATACAACAATATGCAAAATATGGTTTTACCTATCAGTGCTAAAATATTTTCAGATGTAATGGTACTTTAATTTTGACTAATATCTCATCAAATAAATGCAAACAATATCAGTGTTTTATGTTTTGAACTCCTTTCAACTTTAAATTTGATAAATATTGAGACCAGATTACCCTTTCCATAAATAAAGAGACAACTACATAACAATTATATAGAGGATAATTGTTGGTTTCGGTGTCATATCACGTTATAGTTTCACCGAGTGGGTACCAAAAGTGTGCGCAGATACGAGTGAAAATAACTATTTTTGGTGTTCACGAGTGAATATAACGTGATATAACATCGATTTCAACATTGTTTCTGTTTATTTTATGTTAAAAACTCTGCTGTTCCGGCATTTATTACGCTCGGATTACTTTATGACGTCAGTCCGGGTTGAATATTGTGATATTTTCACTGCTTTGAAACTTTGAAAATTTCAATCTTATTTCACTGATAAATTTCAGTATTTCACTGAAAAGCATAAAATAAATTTGTGTATTCATGGACCTGTATTGGGACCTTCCTTGCGTGGTCAGGCATTTTGTTTGTTTATTGGTCACACTATCAATATTAATGTATGACATGTATTTTACTATATATCTAATACATGCTCTACAATGAGGGAAATAATCGGGTAGATTTCAATAAAGAATTTTGCGCTAGATATTCACCCTTTAAAATGTTTACATATATACCACTTTAGTAGTGGAAACAAACAAAACCCCGTTGTACAAATGGCCAAAAGTCTCATATATGATTTAACATCACATTGTCACGTAGATCTACCATCTCATCCCCTTCATTAAAAGTGGGTCAATATTTCAGATAACAAATATCTGAGGCTGAACCTGTCTTATCGGTTGATGAAGCGGCGCTTTATCACCGCGTAAGAGGCAAATATTGTCCATGACTTAAAGATCAAGACTTGACAAACAATGCAATGCAACCGGACAAAGTCCAAAACAAACCGCAACAAGAAAACTTGAAGTCCAGGAACGATTTTGTTAAGACTTGCTTTTGGAGAGTGTTGTGTTCGATGGTGTAAAACGATCACTTTACTTAATATATCTTTAAGGTATTCTACGGCTAGTCACCGACAGTGATGAAATAACACAGTTCGTTAGCCCTTTGTTTCTTACCATATATTAGCATACATTCTGAAGAGTTATCCTGTGGCATGCACTCCTTTATACAACGAGCAGAAGAAATTTCAATTGTAAAACATTTCAAAACTTCTTTTCAATAAGTCAGTAAAATTACATGAAATTATTGTACAGTCTATCTTCAGTATGGAGCAGATTTGTATTTGTACATTTAGCACTGCCTCAAGACGAGTATAGATCATATATGTTTACCATGTTTATCATCTTGAAGTATTAATAATTACAGTTTTTATTGTTATTATTATTATCATCATGTCAATGATCCTATATCAAAGCACCACCATGTGTGAGAAAACGCTACCAAGTCACAGAAAAACGTATACTGACCATATATAATTTAAAGAGTTCATGTATTTCAAATTTTCATATTCAGTCGTCATGGAAACTGAACACCCATCATTGAAAAGACTAACATAAATTACAGAGCTTGTTTCGAACGTCTGCTTGAGGAAACAGAAATCGAGTTTTTGACGTTTCGACTAAACATTTGAGTTTACTCTATTTCATTGCCCAAAAAGGTGCGTACCATTCGTCAGTTCTTTAATCATCGCACTTCCGTGCCCCTATTATAGGTTATGACATATTTTTATATCGAGCCATTATAGAATAATAATTCGCAAATGCGACACTTCTTAGGAAACTTAAACCTATTATCAACGTGCTGTCGGAAGGGGTAAAGAGGAAAGCCCGAACAAATAATTCCATGCATTGTTCACATGAGCAAAATCTGCAGCATTCAGTACATTATATAAAGAATGCAGTTAAATAAGAAACTGCATGAGAGGAACATATATGCTTCATTCGTCAATAGCGGGGTAAAACTCGTGAATCACCAACCAAAGTATAATATGCATCAAGATAACATAAAACACACATTTCTATTCTATTTTGTGTGGAGCTTTGGAATAAAAACGCAACATCAAATGTGCTTTTACGAGTTTCCGTTGTCAGTGTTCCGTTAAGGGTAAGACAGAATTTCGTCTTTTTTGACAGACTTGTGCAAAGAAAACTTCCATCTGTTTTTTTTTTTTTTGTCTGAAAGCTGTAAAAAAGTTGAGGTAAGACTAGAATAAAAAAGTAATAAATAAGAGGAAAAGAAATACAAAGGACAAGGTAAAGAAGTTTTAAATAATGTAGTTAGAAGTAAAGAAGGTTTGAGGTAGACTTCAGGAATATTTAAGCCTAAAGTTAATCCAATGCTTCAAATGTGCAGCATCACTGGGAAATGGATCAAGTGTGTATTAATTTATATAACTGTTGCTGATGGTTTTGTACTAATCACAAACAGTCTGAGCAAGGAAAGTGACCGCTTATTGCCAGGTCGTCACCCCCTGGACGGCATAATTTTGTCACCGGAGTACATCTAGGTCCATACAGCACTCGTGTTGTTATCCGATCATGTTCTAAAAAATGTAGTGTTTTTTGTTATACTAGATGTAACTAACGTTTCGCATGTGGAAATCACGTACATGCCTAGGTTAGCAACTCGAATTTTACCTGTTGTGTATCAATTACAAATGTACACATGTTACCGATACCTATCGACGATGATTGGCTAGCGGTTATACAGTATTTCTGTACATATTGATTTTGCATTCAAACTTTTTGTGTATTTTCGAAATGTTAGGTCTTTTGTCGATGGTGGTCATAATATCAATTGGTCTTAATAGCGGAACTTTACTATATTTCAAAATGGTAAGATTTAAAATGTGAAACCAGGATTTTTTAAATTAAACTCAAGCGAACGTTAGATACAAGGATTTGCCTGGCTATGTGATTTTGTTCGAAACTTGGTCAAAGTCCCAGGACCACATTGACAAGTAGCTTTTATTTTACCAAGAAAGATGTCTTGCCGGGGAAATCTCCTTTATTTGTACCAAATATATTCATAACTTTACTTTTTAAATCGATGTACATGTTAGAAATATAGAGCAGTATTTTTTCAATGATATTGCAAATAATAACAAATGCTTCTCTTTTTCGTGAATAAGCGGCTTGTCGTGAATACATAAGAAATGAATGTGTCAACATTGTTTAACATAAAATCATTATCCTTTCAGTATATTTATTTTACAATATCAGTTAATTCAGATCCTGGGACTTCAACAAAACTAATACACTGTTCATTATTTCGATAATATTTATGCGATAAGGTAGAACAAACATTGAAGTGTATTTTGTATTCATATTCATAATTATTCTAAAGCATTCATTAAAGACTTTAATTGGCATTGTAGTTAGGTTCGTACATTAAAAAATCAGATAATCGGTGTACAATTTAACCATTTACAATTTACTAGATTGCCGCAGTTAATTATTGTTGTCATAGTAGTGCCGGCGTACAGATAAACTACGCATTAAACACACACGTACAATGTCGGCTTCAGACTTAGATCAGGAGAAAAAGTACTTCACAGAAAGCGGAGAGTGCAAGGATGAAATCAAACTGATCTTTGACGACGGGAATATATTGTATGTTTCTGAAAACTTTCTTACTTATGCCTCACCGGTATTCAAGGCAATGTTTGAGCATGAATTCACTGAGAAGGTAACTAGAGAAGTGAAACTACCAGGGAAGAAGTACGAGCATTTTCTGGAGTTCCTACTTACGTTACATCCAGCGGTACAGAAACCAGTAGACTGTAAGTAAGTCTAATTGTTTAGTAGTAGAAATTGAGAGCATCCTTTATACAAAAAACCGATCATAGCTTGTGTACGAACCTAACTACAATGCCAATTAAAACTCTTTCTCTCTGTCGGCACATTATCAGTGTGTGGATTCAACCGAAGCTTTAATGCGCTCATCTGAGCATAACATGCTCATTTGTCATCTTGAAAACTTTCGAGTTGCCGAGCACGATGACGATGAGTCGACATTGCTATCCCAATGACGGTAGGTGCATGTGCGTGCGGTTTTCTGATCACCTCAATGGGACGACGTGTCGCCTGCCAAACACAATCCCGCAGGATTCAAAGGTCATTATCACAGTAAGAAGTCAAAGGTAAAAACGATGGTCACATGAGACCTTGTCTGGGCTGAAGCTTTCTTATGCCTTGACGGATTTTCAATTGACTTAGGACAACTTGTATCCATATAAAACAGTATGGCGCCTACAAGACATCCCCAACGAGCCGGTGTTGACATTGTTTTCGTCATTCAATAACAGTTGGCATGCTTGACATGTTGCCTCTGGGTCTCTATAGACATAATTCTAACATGGCTCTACCCGTTTGTCAGCTAAACGAAGAAGTTAATTAAACATAGCAACTTATAGAATGAACAACATTTTGACTCGCGGACCGGTAAAAGAACCTAGTATAATACCATTATAGTAACATAGTACTTAGTCGATATTGGGTTCATATTTTTTATATTATTCAATTGATACATTTATCACTAGTGCTGTAATATTTAAAAACATTTTAAAACTTTTTGATTATCTTCTTAGTAAAGAGCTTTGCTTACTTCGAAAAATAAATCGTTCAATTCAGAATCTGTTCTGTCACATGACATTCTGATTCTAGAAACACCAAAGCGCACCCGTGTTAAGTCCACGTATAAGTTTTCCTTTGATTTCTTTCCCGTTTGTGATATTTCGTCATACCAGAATCGAAATGATATCCTTTTAAGCGTTGTTTACAATGTATTTTTATCTAACTATACTATAAACTTTTCAGATGAGAATGTATTGGATATTACTGCAATTGTAGACGAATATCAAGTAACGTTGCTGATCAACAAATGCAAAACAGTGATGAAGAAATGGCTTAAAAGCGAGTATGAATACATAAAGCAAACGTCAATGAAGGATGAAGAATTACGAGAACGTGTTTCCTCCTGTCTTCTAATTCTTTGCAAATCTCTTCAGTGCAAATTTGAAGATGTTACTGAATATGCTATTAAAGCTGTGAGCAGATTTGGATATGGTGTATTTACCGGTAAGTTGAAAAAAGTATTTACTACTAATAATATCAATGTCTACCGACATAATCAGAGCATAAATCGAGATAACTACGTCACCGAAGATGAGGAAGCTGCAGATACTGTGTGTCACAACTTATTTTCCGACCTTCCCGAAGACATCAAAAACAAACTAATCGCTGAAAGAATGATGGTTTGCGATAAAAATACAACACTGTAAAAAGTAAAATCTGAGCAATGTATTGTTAAATTAAATTAACTGGAGCTAAAATATAAATGAATAACGTATTCATGGATAATAATTTGGGCCTTCCTAGCATGACCAGGCTTGTTGGGTGGATATTGGACAATTGTGATACATCTTCTCGGAACACTGAGACACTTTTTACTGTTATTTCAAACATTCGTTTCAGGTTTTTTCTTTGAAACCTGATAAGAAATAGCAAATGTTCTTAAATCGTTTTCTACACAAGCTTGAGCTTTCTCGTAAACTTGTCTCATGTACGACAACATGCGCAATGCACTAATCTACCAACACAAAACACATGCAATTTGTTTATCACTTCTAGTCTATTTGTACTACATGTATTCACATAAATATCTATAGCAGGCACTTCTAAGTGGAAAATAATCGGATATATTTTAATAAAGGATATCGTGCTAGATATTTCCCCCTTTTAATTGTTTACATATTTACCATTTTAGTAGAAACTTCACCCTTATACAAATGTCAACAAGTCTAACACACTATTTTCCATAACAATGTCACATAGATTCAAGATTTTAGATAACAGATATCTAAGGGTGAGCCTGTCTTATCGGTCGTTGAAGCGACGCTTTGGACCGTATTCTAAGTCAGAACTCAACATCATGCTCTACTTGAACTCAATGGAGGAATGCTCTAGGAAAGCTCAAGGAACACTCAAGTGAGCGGCCGTCAAGTATAAAGTCGTATTCACTTTCGCCACTCAAAAAGAAATCGGAGTTGCACACTGCTTGCGTGTTAATATTTCTAAGTAGACTCCCTGAATCTAATGAAATATTATACATCGTAACTTGTATTGACTCTTAGTACAACACATTTTGTTCTTAAATGATTCAGTTTGGACTCAACACTAGCGGCCCCTTTATGCAACAGGTTTCTTACTGCACGTGGTAATCATCATCATCATCATCATCTTTATTTAAAGTCAGCAATGTACAGTAAACAACAAATAAATGTTCATGCGAACTTTTGAACCGACCTGCATTTGGTGGCGTATAGTGAGTGATATTGGTAAAACGCGAGCCCTCATCGGTCTCTCCAGAAAGTTTGACTGTATCAGAAAGTTGTATTACAAAGTAAAACGTGAGTATAATTTTGCAAATAAGACAAAATACAGCTATGGTGTATTTGTTTAAGCATACTTAGTTAATTTTAGCATATATGTATACGAGTACAATCAATGCTTCCAATGACGTCTGGAAATCATCCAATGTCTTGAAAACTTCCTTTGCACCTGAGCACAATCCTGTCTGGCCGGAAGGACAACAAGTTCCTATTGCAGCAAAGACACGTCAGATTATTTTCCTCATTGTGGGTTGTGAGATAGACAGAAGATCACCAACAACTTCCTGTTATCAACATTGAAATGCCTCGGTTAGGATAGCATTTAGTGCGTTTCAATCCGTCCAATAATAAATGTGACACCATATTTACTAAAACGCAACTTTTCGTATAATCGTACGTCTTCCATATATTCTGTGGGATTACGTACGCTTCGAGCATGGAAAGTGATACCCTACTGCTAGGTCCCCATCCCAGCTGACTGGCTTAATTTTGTCACAAGAGTACATCTAGGGCAATCAATCATACAAAGTGTATTGTTGTTACCCGAGCATGCTCTACAAATTCAAAATGTTCGCTAATCAGCCTGATAATATAGAAAATATAAATGTTTGCCATGTGATGGAATTCTGTCGGCAGCAGAAAAACTGTGGTACAGGCATGCACGTCATCTTGAAGACCTTCTGCGCCGCGAGAGACCGGTTACATATGTAATGGCTGCAACACGGGTAAATACGAGTTGATAACCATTTCAAAATGGCAAACATTTACATTTTGTATATTACAAGGTAAGCGAAATTATTAAATTATTAAGCGAAACTTTTAAATTAAGAATATTTATCGTATTCACAAACAATACTTGAGTGCAACTGAAGTGACCGTGCTAGCCACTCAACAAAACCTAACTATTCCGAGTGAACTCCAGCGTAACTAACCTTTACATGTATGAATACCAACTATGACTTACCTGAGCGATCCATGGTACCGTTAGGCAAGTATACCTACTTATAACTACTTAAATCACTGAGGGTTAGTTAGAGTTGTGACTTAGAATACGGGCCTTAGTTAGCGCGAAAGCTTTAAGGTACCTACATTTGTATGCGTTTAGCATTTATTAAACATGTCCGCGGGGCAAGGATTGTTCATGACTTAAAGACTTTACAAACAATTCATCTGGGTTCTTAGCAAGTAATTGCTTATTAAAGTTCAAAACAACGCGCGTCAAGAACAAATTCAGCATCGTTTTTGTTAAGACTTGCAGTAGGAGAGTGATGTGTTTGATGCTGTAAATGGATCACTTTTCTTAATTTATCCTTAATGTGTTCTACAGGCCAGGCACACCTGCTATGTAGAAAAACACATTTTCCTTGCACTTTTTCTGACCAGATAGTAGCATATTTGAAGAGTTTTCCTGTCGAATACATTGCACTCGTTTATACAAAGAGCTAAAGAAATTATTAACTATAAATAACTATAAAACATTTCAAAACTTCTTTTCAATAATATGTTAGTAAAATTACATTTAATTATACTACGCTCTATCTCCAGTGTGGAACAAAGTATTTTTCAAATCGATCACTCATATTTGCAGCACAGCATTTAGAATTTAAAAATGGTCTGTCGCATGTTTGCATGGAAAATATCAGAATACTGTAGGTTTGACTGGATGTCATCACTGAAAATGACAAGGCATGTACGATGTACATGTAATCCAATGTAAATAAAATGTTCTTGAAGTAAGTTATATTTTATTTATACACGATATTTTGAAGAAAGCAAAGCACATTGGGCAATCAATTATAAACGGGGAAATTAAAATATTAATGCATAACATAGCGCTTTCTAAACAAGCATTATACAAGATCTAAATGTTGTACACTTGGTGAAAAAAAACGTAGGTTCATTTGCACAAAACACAATATGGTTAAAAAAGGCAGTGCATCAGAACAATTCTCACAACATTGTGTTGGTATTCCATTTCAGTATGTTAGTTTTTTTTTTCTCCATTTACTGAAAAAGCTCTTAACTCTTAAAAATTTTATACAGGGATCTGGTTCTATTTCAATTTATAGTTATAATACAAACGCATTGATCAAGATGGCAGGAACCACAAGAAACAAACACAAGAAATAAAAATTATAATACATCCTGAAGAAAACATTAAAATGATAAATATTCTGTTATCCAAATACAAACTACCCGATACATTTGAGTTAACAAAATAGCAATTTCGTTTCGATTTGTGTCATGTGTAGGTACGATCATCAAATGAAAGCAACATCTATAAGTTTGAGTGACATTTTCATTGGTGTAGCTAAAAAACAAAATGTGAAATAACTTTACTTTTCATCTAACAAAACAGCTGGACAAATTGTCATTTTCTTAAATTCCTTGTTCAAAACATTGCATCAAACGTTCCTTTTTATCTTGTAAAATCGGACATCATAAGATGATTCTGTTTGCCTACGTTCTGAATCCGGATAAAAGCTGACTGTCATTAAACTCTGTTTCTGTTCCACGGCTATTCCACATGGTCTTTGTTCCGTTGTCAGAATCCTAATGCAGTTACCTTCGCCATTGACAATATGTATTGTTTTGGAAACAAATCCGCAAACATAAACTTCACCGTGTATCCCTACGGATAGCGCACGAGGACAGCGCAAACTAGGATCCTTGTAAACAAAACTCGGTTGATGCGGTAGCTGGTTATCTATCAGCCGAAAAGACAGAAGGCTGTGGCTTACTTCGTCGGTTGCATACACGGTTGAGCGTTGGCGGTCGAAAGACAGTCCGACGACTCGTTTGAACAAAGGTTCTACACGATGAGACAATTTTAATAGTTGAACACAACGACCATTTATCGTGTAGACTTTAATGCAGTCCTCACAAGCAAGGATGATGCGGTCAAGTACTGCAGCTACTCCAAAACAAGCTTCTTGTGTGTGAAAGCTTCTCTGGCAACTAACCGGACGCCCAATTATTGACGGTCTTCTGAAAAGTTTCATAACTGCGACATTGCATTTTATGTCAAAGATTCGTACTGTGTTTTCTCGTGGATATGTTACAACAACGCTATTGTCAGAATATCTAGCAACATCCCAAGGTGCTGATATCTTTTTGTCTACAAAAAGTACATTGTTGTCTTTAATCAAGCTCACGTTATTTTCAGATTGGTTGCACAGTATCATAAGCCCATGGTGTAGAAAGGTGATACCGGATATCCAGTGCTTCTTAAATAGTGGATTATTACAGTACAAAATATATTGCAGCTCTGAACATCTACCGACGGGCGTCGGAATCATATTATTTATGCGAGGGTTCGCACTTGGGTCGGTCCTGGGGCTCAATGGCAGTGTATTATTAGCGTCTCGTGGCAGTCGGCTGACTTCATTCGTTGCTTCAACTTCACTGTTAGAAGTTGTTAGTACTCTACTATTAATCCGCTGCTCATTCGGCCGACTTGCATTGTCTGACGACTTTCCAATTATTGTTGCACGATTTCTCGTGTCTCTTACTTTTCCAAATGACTGGACTGATTTGATTTTTGTAAACTGCTCGTCAGCTTCAAATTTCAACGCATTGGCTTCATTAAATGACCAATTATTTGCTACGCAAAGATCAACCGATCTCATTTTTAATTTTGCGGCATGGATCTGAATGAATAAAGAGAATGGCGTTCTGTTCCTGTCTGATTGTTTCAGCATCTCCCTCACTTGTTTACATGTTTGTTTCCCTTTATTGCACACGATCTTCCGGGTCATTATATCGTTTGTAATTTGTTTACAATTCTGTTCCACATTTTGTATTGCGGTTTGTTTCAACGTGTCTATGTGATTAACAGTTTCGGTGTATTCATTCTCAATCATATGTATCATTTTATCTTTATCTATCTGTATGTTGCTATCAGCAAGGGCACACTTTGCATCAAGATCAGTTAGAATTTCTTCTGACTGTTTCACTTTCTCGAGAGTTTCAGCTTGAACGTTTCCGTTGTTGTAAGAGTCTAGTAAATTAGCGATTTCTTCAACATTGTCACATTTTCTATGAGAAGTTGCAACGCACATTGCACAACAAACGGCTTCATGGTCTGAGCAGAAAAGATTTATCTTCGAGTCTGGATGAGTGTCGCAGTACATGGCTTCTTCTCTTTTTGTACTTGATGCTTCCTCTATCACCGACAGTATCCAGTGGTTGACTGGAAATTGCTCTGACCACGTGTCTTTGTTCGTGTATGGTCTCGGTGGTCGTGTGTTTGCACGACAAACAGGACAGAGGAACGACGAAAAGCTTGTACTGTGTGCTGTGTTGGTAACATGGCTGTGGAGGCAAGTTGTACAAAATGTGTGGAGGCATGGTAATGTGCGTGGGCGATTGTATGTGTCCAGACATACCGGACATTGGATGGGTAGCCTGCTAGTGTTGATACAGGCCTCAGCCATCTGTAAGGTAATGATCGAGAAAACATAAAACTGTGTACATTGTAAAAAATATTATACATGAATGCAGACAACTACAAAACTAATAAATCTATAAGTCTAGTGACATGTGTGAAAAGTTTATACAAAATATATTCAGTAAGATGAAGTTTATAAATATGTATTTCAATATACATTGTACATATAACATAATTGGAATTAAATGTTGTATGTCAAATTGTCTGAACGACTCGTCAAAACTCAACATATATGGACCAGATGAACAAAGAATTTTTTTAGAGGAAATTACTTATTAATAAGTTTATTTTAAGTTATGTTAATAAAAATGTTAATACACTATTTTCACTAATTGTCGTGTTTCCCTTATGCATCTTAAACTGTAGTTTGTGGTTAAACTGTGATAGAAATTATAACATTTTAAATTCAAATAAAAACAAAATAAAACGAGATACATACTTTGTTTTATTTTCTCCGTTTTCTATCTTAGATACAAGTGGTTTCTTTCAATTAAACATATCTGCTTTGTATAAAATTAAATACACCATTTAGCGGTGATCAAGTTTTGAATAGAATAACATAACACATGATGATTCAGATCTGGTAGCATTGTTCTAATGTCAAAATGATTGTTTGAAATAAAAGGATTATATTACGTATAGACACGCCAGGTATTAAGACTTTAATATGCATGCCAAATTCTTCAACCGACCGTTATTATCATAGGCATGGACAATTGATGAAATGTAGTTACAGTTAAACCAAGGGTCAATTTCCTCTATATATCTTGTTTTGTCTGAAACTTGGTTTTAACGGATAACTGTTTTATCAGGTGCGGTTCCCCTTGTCCCGAAAACATAAAATGTATAACGAAAACACTGGTTTAGCCGGCAGCCTGATTTAACCGGCTTGATCAAGTGATCCTAAAGGGTGTCGAGTAAAACTGGTTTTCCTTTGTAGCAACAATCAAAGATAGTTTACCTTTGTAGCCACAATCAATTTTGATTTGATTTGTGAATTAACATTAACGTTAACAGTAAAATATTTAACATAAGTAATGGCTGTCTGCTTACCTACACCACCGTATCCAATCGTTACAAACGACAGACGGATTTACAACGTACGCGCGGTACCTAATTTTGCAGATAAAGCAGGAGAAACGTTGCTGGTTAAAAAAATGAAGAAGAAATTTGAGAATTACTAACTTTACCTCCTGTTTTATTTGCAAAACTATGCAAATACGCGTACGTTGAGCGATTTAACACGGTGTACACATTGAAGAAGAATGCATTAGTCCAATTATAGGTCAAAACTAACTTTCTATATTAATTTAATCAGTTTCGATGTTCGGTAAAATCTAGCTGTCCACACAGCGTTTTGGTTATACCGGCATACAGTAGTACGACACCAGTACAAGGAAAAAATATTGTATTTAAGAATAGTAAATTTATACATGGAATAAGGATGTAACTGTAAAACAATGTTGATGTATACATTTATTATATGTTTATGTCGCTTCTTATAGAAAAAGTGTTGTAAGGTAGCATATCATATTTTTTCATATCACAAAAAGAATACTGCGCTTTTTTTAAACATGTACATTCGATTGAAAAAGCAAAGCTATGAATGTTTTGTAAACAAACAATGGTCACTTTAGACAGCAGAGTATCTTTTTTGCTAACATATAAACTGCAAGTTATTTTGCATCTAAAGTGCGAATGAGGCTATAATTTTGTGAAATAAAATAGTGAAATATTCACAAGGTCATTATATGATTACTGTAATGATATAATATTGTCGCATTTTATGCATGATATGATACGTCGCAGTAGAATGCAGAATATGATACGTCACAGTACAATGAAGAATATGATACGTCGCAGAAGAATGTACAAAATAATACGTCGCAGTAGAATGCAGAATATGAAACGTTGCAGAAGAATGTACAAATTGATACGTCGCAGTAGAATGCATGATATGATATGTCGCAGTAGAATGTACGATATGATACGTCGCAGTAGAATGCAGAATATGATACGCCCCAGTATAATGCAGAATATGATACGTCGCAGTAGATTGTACGATATGATACGTCGCAGTAGAATGCAGAATATGATACGCCCCAGTATAATGCAGAATATGATACGTCGCAGTAGAATGTACGATATGATACGTCGCAGTAGAATTCATAATATGATACGTCGCAGTAGAATTAACGATATATTACGTCGCAAAAGTATGTACGAATATGATACGTCACAGTAGAATGAACAATCTAAAACGTCACAGTAGAATGCACGATATGATCTGTCGCAGTAGAATATACGATATGATCTATCGCTGTAAAATATACGAAATGATCTGTCGCTGTAGAATATACGATATGATCTGTAAGAGTAGAATATACGATATGATCTTTTGCAGTAGAATGTACGATAGAATACGTCGCAATAGCATGTACAAAATTATACGTCACAGTTGAATGCATGATATGAAACGTCACAGTATCGGCGTCACAGTTGAATGCATGATATGATACGTCACAGTAGAATGCATGATATGATACGTCACATAGAATGCATGATATGATACGCCACAGTAGAATGCATTATATGAAACGTCGCAGTTGAATGCATGATATGATACGTCGCAGTTGAATGCATGATATGAAACGTCACAGTAGAATGCATGATATGAAACGTCACAGTAGAATGCATGATATGAAACGTCACAGTAGAATGCATGATATGATACGTCACAGTAGAATGCATGATATGAAACGTCACAGTAGAATGCATGATATGATACGTCACAGTAGAATGCATGATATGATATGTCACAGTAGAATGCATGATATGAAACGTCACAGTAGAATGCATGATATGATACGTCACAGTAGAATGCATGATATGATACGCCACAGTAGAATGCATTATATGATACGTCACAGTAGAATGCATGATATGATACGTCACAGTAGAATGCATGATATGATACGTCGCAGTAGAATGCATTATATGATACGTCGCAGTAGAATGCATTATATGATACGTCGCAGTAGAATGCATGATATGATACGTCACAGTAGAATGCATGATATGATACGTCACAGTAGAATGCATGATATGATACGTCACAGTAGAATGCATGATATGATACGTCACAGTAGAATGCATGATATGAAACGTCACAGTTGAATGCATGATATGATACGTCACAGTAGAATGCACGATATGATACGTCACAGTAGAATGCACGATATGATACGTCACAGTAGAATGCACGATATGATACGTCACAGTAGAATGCACGATATGATACGTCACAGTAGAATGCATGATATGATACGTCGCAGTAGAATGCATTATATAATACGTCACAGCACAATGTACCATATGATCCGTCGTGGTAGAATGTACGATAGGACACGTCGCAGAAGTATGAACAATATGATACCTACGTCACAGTAGAATGCATGATATAATACGTCTCAATAAAATGCATGATATAATATGTTACAGTAGAATGCATGATATGATACGTCACAGTAGAATGCACGATCTGAAACATTAAAGTAGAATGCATTATAAAATACGCCGCTGTAGAAAGCATAATATAACAAGTCATAGTAGAATGTACGATATAAAACGTCAAAGTAAAATGCACGAGATGATACGTCGAAAAAGAATGCATAATATAATACCGGTACGTCGCAGCAAAATGTACAATATGATACGTCGCAGTAAGCGTCGCAGTAGCAAAAAATGGTACATATAAGATATGTTATGCTACATCGTAATAGCATTCACCAGTGCAAGTATGATGTGATACGTCGCAGAAGAACGCGTGATATGATGCGATGCAGCAGAACGTGTTATATATCACGTTGCAACAGAACACGTGATATGATACATCGCAAAACAGATCGTGGAATATGATACATCGCAATAGAACACATGATGACATGATACGCTACGACAGTATGCATGATATGAAACACTCCTTTAAAATACATGATATACAAGAAGTAACGTTTCCCTTTAGTGTACACATCAATTAATAATTGTCAGCAAAGATTTATTGTTCTTATTTGTGAAAACGTGGATTTAATCTGATAAATTTCACGCTGTCATAGAGTCATCTGATATCGCCTTTCAATGACATTTTTAAAAAACTTGAACTCTTTTGTCTAAATTTAAACACCCGGGGTATTTTGACAGTATCATATTTCTTAACAAAGCTTTCACAATTTTCCTACTTGTTAAACAAAAGAAAATATTTAAAGCTGAAATATGACCAGGTATGGCGGTAAACTCACTTGACCATATTAGCCCTTTCGGATTTTTTAGATAAATAATGTATTATGTTAATGTACACGAAAAAATCAGAAAAAACTACAATGAATCTTTGGATTTATCATGTTTTAAAAGCATGTGTGATTTTAAATTATGCCTGCATTATTCCTGTCGGTAAGTGTACATTTGCAGAATTTTTAAGGACACACAAATATAAATATTTGGTAAAAATAAAGTTTTCGTATTAATCTTTAATAAATAACTGAATGTTTTTTGTAATTAGATATGTTGACCTTTCAACTATATAACTAGTGTCGTACCTAACTGTATTGCATTTAGTCTCACTTGTTTCGAAATTTAAAAACGGTCTGTCTACTGAATGCTGCTATTTCAAACTAGAAACCGAGGAACATTAATGGATGATTTATGTGTGTGAAGCTAGCTCGGTCTTCGGTCATCAGCAATCATTATTCTGATTTATATAGTGTATCATGCATATTTAGCTATTAAGTTCAGCTCGACGTTTTGCTCAATTGAACATTCGACTTACATAGAGAGAAAAATGAATGTACATGTATTTATAAAATGTAAAGCTCAACATTTACGAAAGCTCTGCAACCTCAATATTGAGTTGCAATGTTTAGCTCGATCTCGATCTAGCTTGAAATTCGGTTAATTTGTTAGACAATCTCAATGTCGAGCTTTGATGTTCAGCTGAACATTCGATCGATCTCGCCCTTCGATTAATACGTTAGATAATCTCAATGTCGAGCTGCAAAGTACAGCTGAACAATTGTTTTAGCTCGATATTCATTAACAACATCGGTAAATCTTAATGTCGAGCTCCAGTGTTCACATGAACATACGATTTAGCTCAAATTTTGGTTAAGAGTCTTAAGACGTTATACATTCTCAATGGCGAGATGCAATGTGCGGCTGAACATTCGTCGCTTACAATATTGGACATTCGTTCTAGCTCGACATTTATTAATAGATTTTATGTTCAGCTATATGACCAGCGACACGGGAAAATGGGCCTTCGGACAAAATGCTTGAAAACTAGCTATCTTGCAAAGTTTGAATAAACAATATTTCAATATCAATATTGGAAAATTTTAGTTATCTACGTCCAGTACATACACAACTACAACACTTTGAAAAAGAATACCTAAGGCGTTATTGTTCACTCTAAAAATGGCGTCACATATCACAATTTGACGTCAAAACTCACTTCAATTAACATGGGCAGTAAACTATTCCGGTAGTCATTTCTTTACGGAATCATTTATTTTTGGTTGCAACAGTATATACTCTTTCAATATATATCATATCTGGTGAACTATTTCATGTCTTCTTTCCACGATATGCCTTTTTTCATAGGGTATAGCCAAAATAGAAAAAAGAATCATTTCAAATCGCTGTTGCCATGGTAATGATCTTTGAGGATTTTGAAGCAAATAGTATGTTTCTGTTAAGGAAAATATAGTGGCTATCAGTTTTTATCATTGGTTTTGCACTTAAAGAGGATGACAAAAATGTAAATTTTATGGGTTTTTTTTATCAATTATTGTCGAATAATGTAACGAATGTCCGAAGGTACATTTTCGCGCGTCGACGCCCGACGGTCATATGTATGTTCAACAAAACATTGCAGCTGAACATTTAGTCTTTGGCTATGTAAATACAATGTATGAGCTGGATTTAATGTCGAGCTACATATTTCAGATAAACATTTATGTTTCACTGCATAAGTCGAATATTCAACAGAGCAAAACGTCGAGCTAAATATAATAGCAAATCATTCGTGATACACTTCATAAATTTATTGTCGGTGACCGATGACCGAGCTAGCGTCACAGACATGGTTGTTTTAGATTATTAATATACAAATGACAAACAAAGTGCTTGACATGATTTCTAGTTTTTACAAACATAACATTTTAGGCTGCAAATGCGTGCTTCCGTTTTCTAATGGAACATGGCTATCATCGTCACGTGGTACATGGACAATTCCAGAGAACCGGACCGAAATTAAGAACTTTAAAGGGAGCTTGGCCCCTTCGCAAACAACGCAGGATTTAACATGCATCAGTTCATCCGGAAGCCAATATATTCTTGGGTAAATTCCATTATTACTTTTTTTTAAAAACAATACAAATTGAACCGTGTTAAAGAGGCACTCCCTAAGCAAAACACTTTGTTCTTCATTACCCCCGCCCCCCCCCCGCCCCCCCTCCGCTCCCCTCCCCACTCTCCCTCTCTATCTACATTTTCTATCTATCTGTTTTATTTAGTTTTTACTGTTGAGAAGTTCCGGCCGACCCTGGGTGAACTTGCCAAGACATCTGACAGGCGCAGGTTTGAAGAGAGACAGATGCAGAAACAAGGGAATCCGGGTACCAGACCCTAGCTCTTTTATGAATAGACACCTTGCTTCTTTCATATGCCCAGTGTATAGCACCGATGCACATGAGACTACCTCTGGGTTTCTAACCAGTTCATCTTTAGATGTGTGGGAAACACGAAAATGTGTTTATGAAAGTTCCAGTGCTCCGGCCGGGATTCGAACCGGGGACCTCTGGATTGGCAGTCCAGAGCCGAGGTCGATTCGTGATATAGTGAGTCTTGGGAGCTATTCATCCTAGTTGTAAGTCTAAAAAATAAATTGGTATAAATAAACACTTTGAACAGCAGCAACCTGCTAGATATTCGCTCGATGTCCTTGACCCGAGATTATCTGTACGCCATCCAGTCCGTTTCTGGACTAAGTCCCATGGGCAAACATGTAAACTTTATTTACCATATAAACCAATAGAAGTATGTGTTTATTTTCAGGACAAGTTCTGGAATCGAACTCTTTCCCGGTGTAATTGTTAACTCTTACACTTGTATAGAGATTCAAACAACGTCGTTTTCGCCTTCAAAGTATGAGTTTTACTTTGTAACAGGTAGGTTTTATTACTAAACTTTGAGGAGAACGTTTCGAACACCTGTGACAATGTAGTAAACATAATAATTATGTGTGATGTTAAGAATCAGTAAGAAATAAATTGTAATAAATATTTTTTGAGGAAAAGATGGAAATGAAAATCACAATTAATTCCTGATTATGTCAGTTTTGTTTTCCAGTCTAGCTTCCCTACAGACGGAGTCCCTGAGGCGAGGATTATACTTGGAAAATGTATGAAAACGGTATTACCAGCGCTGCATTAGTACTATAGGACACAGGGTTGTGTTTATATAGGTGCGGGATGTCGGGGGGGGGGGGAGGACTTAATAATGGGGTTAAGCCTATAGCTGTGTTCATGTAAGTGGGCACATGCTTCTGTACATTTGCCTGTGGGGATTTATACAAAGGTTCATTAACGCAGGATGGTGGAGAAACCAGGTGCAACGGGACTAACAGCACGGATCACTAGGAAACAAAGTGCCACTTTTGGGAAGGGGGGGGGGGAAGCTTATTTCACGGGCTGAGGGGCTGACTTCCTACATGTCTTTGTCTTGTATACAATGTATGTGTAACTACAGTCATTTCTTGTGTGTCTTTGTTTAACAGATATTGATGTAGCTACTGGCGAACCTTTCACATCAAATATCAGTGTAGTGTGTGACGGGACTGCTTCAGTAACAGGATCAAACACCAACCTTGTTATAGCAGATGGTATGTAGACATATAACCTCGCATCCACAATACATGACAAATAATATATTTTGATTAAAACTTCAATAGTTTTAATCATTTTCTCTTAACATGGCTCATTGTTACATCAAAGCAATGAGTAGGCAGATAATGATAATGATAATATAGGAGAAACAGATGCAAGGATATATCAATTAGGCAGCAGACACCATGTTTTCAGTTTTTTCCATAACTTTGTTGAAGTCATAACATGTTTAATATAGCGCCCTTTGAAAAATGACGGTTGCTTAAATACATTGGTTCAAATAGACTTTATACAAAGTTCGTATAAACCCAACAACTGGGGGGATTTTCGGGATTTGATTTAGTCCACTAATACGAACAATGTCTGGATGCCCCGGGTTGATTTCTTGATTTATGCCTTTGAAAAATCTCGGTAATACGAACATTATGTAAAACTGAACAAATTTAAAAGTCTCCGGATGACAATATGCTTCTATTTTCCGTCTTTAAAATTGAACTTTTTTGCTTTCATAGATTATTTAGTTCTCTTGCACTTGAACATTTGATAGTTAATTATACAGAGATTTTAACCCATATAAGATTACAGCTATTTTTTGCTTTGAGCACTTGAAAGGGTTTACATATTTGAAAGATTGCGAGATATAATAGATATGAAAGACGAATTTAAAATCTGGTGACGAGAAAAGAATGTTGATGCTGTTTTTCCGAATTAAATCTCTTGTAAATATATTTCTCATGACAGACTGATTGTTCTGACACTTGACATATTTATCTGAGGTACATGCGCCTCATCTTTTTTATTTGAGTTTTCTTCTCAAATTTGCACTTTTGCAGCAGTACTGCCTCATCTTTTGACAGCGTTTGATGGCGCTCTGTAAAAAAAAGGACGTATGTAGCTATAATTAAACTTTATTTTATGAAGGTAACATATAAGACATATAAAGAATTACAATGAAACGAAACATATCTTTTTCCATATGGCCTTCAAAAAAAAAAAAAAAAAAAAAAAAAAAAAACAAAAACAACAACAACAAGAAAAAACCCTCCTCTCTCTCTCTCTCTCTCTCTCTCTCTCTCTAATCAGTCTTCTCTCATACACACGCATGATCTCAGATCTCAATCACACAAACGCAAAAGTATGTAATATTTTCATTACTACTGCAATATATTTAAATGCAATCTGAATTATACTGTAATGTGCATAGTTCAAATTCGAAAAAATTGAGATTGAGATATTTTTAAAACATTTGACTCAAAAAATGAGGTCGTTCGATAATAACTTTTTGGTGGCATTTGAAAATGTTAAAAAAAAACACACTTAAAGGTAGCATGCGCCTCAAATTGGTTGCGAAGTCCGAAATAAGCATAAGACGAACGATTGCGATATGCACCTTTTCCATGTATTTATTATAGGTACTGACGCTGGAACGGTAAAAGAGACCTTGCCAAATGTTATTCGAGGTGAATACAGCGTTACCGTCACAGACCATAACGGCGTCACTGGTAACGCGACGTTACTCAATTCATGTAACGACGTTAGCGCCTTTTACGTCACGGAGGTAGAAAATGCAACACAAACTATCAGTGCTGTTGGATTTTCGGGTGTGTGTTTTATATGTCATCTCATTACAGTATTTAGACTTGCCTGTAAGAGATAAAAAGTAATTTCAATGTTACCTCCATTACGCTTATCCATGATAAAAGGTGACTTACATTGATTAATAGGCTATTTCTGCTGCGTGTAGTAGTGTTGGAATGTCGCATCTAGAATCTATCGAACATATTTGTATTGTGATAAATATCTGATGCATATTATTTCTTTTCTCACCTTTGCAACACATGTTTTACCAAGTTCATTTAACCGACTATTGCATTAGAAAAGTTTATACGTTTAAACATTTTTCTAATTTTATTTTTTCACTGCCTTATAGTAGTCTGTTATCTACCTTTGAATATATTAAGTGCAGTTTCTGTTTTTAGATTCTGGCGTGCTATATAACATGAAGTCTTTCACATTGAGTGGAGTAACTTACATATATGCCTACAACAATGACACTACTGTGAACTCAGTTTCCACTCACAGATTCACTTGCTGGGTATGTACACAAGCTGCCTTTAAATTAATAAAGCAGCTTACGTGGCATATGGCAGTGATTGCTCACCTCCTCTTTTGATTTTAATGAATTTAAATAGCTCCGAAAGACCTGTAATAACAACAAAACCCTCATGCACAGATATGTCAGTGATCGTGCAAAGGTCTGGTATTCCTCAAGACAGACCTGTCCACGTGTATAGATAGATATGTGATCAACGCCCAAACGTGAAAATGGTCATAAATGTGAAATAATATTACCCCATATGTGGTATATTATAAAATAAATTGTCTGTATCATTCTAAAGCTTGTCTAAACTTCGTGTTTTATTATAAATTTTAAACTACTATTTTTATGATAAACCTTGTGAAGGTAAATATAACCCTGTTTAACAAGAATGATATAATATTATTATAAAACTTGTCTATGTAATTATTAATATAGTATATATAATTATAAAACATGACAGGCTGTGGCCCAGGATTCCGGCTCATCTACTGTATACGCCACAGTGTACCCAGAGGTTTGTCAAGACGGCCAGAATGCCACACATGTACCCAGTGGAGGTCAGGTTCTCGTCCTGACCCCATCAGGTAGATGTTTATACACCATACAAATACCCGACATGAACTGAAACAAATTGTAACCATAAATCTCTTTATAAAAATATTATTGATCTATTTACCTGTGTTCCGCAACGTTCTAGTTAATTACCGGTATTTTACGGTATTTCTGCAACTTGTTAGTGGTCATCGTGTTTAGTTTTTCACTTGGATTTAACACGTATTCTTTTACTTTCTGATACGAGTACAACCAACCATATTTATCACAAAGCAAAACAAGTGGAGCACGTGATTGTTTCTGTTGTCAGGTTTCCATCATACACAATTATACCATCAAATCACCTGACCGCCAGATTATGTATTAAAATTAGTGTTAGCAAGTTGTAAAGAGGTGAAGTTGTTAAACTGTATTAATCTGTCAAAAATGCTTTCTTTTGTTAGTTACATGCCGTAAGTATCAACGCACAGAACGATGCTGTTCTTGCAAGCTTCACAGCACATCCTTTACTTTGGTAATCTAAACGTGTACATTGTAATTTGAATTACTGTGTTAATTCAATCTTTCACCTGCTCTCACAATGGTACCGTGCATTGAACAGTTCAATCAATGGAAACAAAAACAATCTTAATTCCTATCGGTTATCATATTTGATCAAGTTCGTACACGTAATTCACATACCTCCGTTTATTGTTATCATCTAAATCCTCTGACTTAATACTTGGGGGAATTGCTTGAATCAAGTACTGTACACTAAGGCCATAAAACTACTGGTATGTCTTTAAAACTGCAAACCGGTAAACTCCAGATTCATTTGAACACATAGTTGGGCCCCCTACATGCTTGATGGATGCGTGCATTAGAAACTCGGTAGGTTCATACAGGAAAAATTCTAAGATATATTATAAAATTTAAGTATTTTCATGTTATACACACTTTCTGTGGTAATTGACTCTGCTGCATGCATTGATACGTCCACTTATCGAACTGAAGGGATTCATACTGCAGGCTACACAGGTTTTGCACATGTTTTGAACATGTTTTGTAATTATCTGTTTTCAAATGTGTGCAAGTCAGTCTCCAAGCTACCAAGCTGTTTACCAAGGTGTTACATAATTAACATTATCTCATTCGAAATGAAATAAATTAAATGGAGAAATTGAATATTTTTATACCAGTTAAAAGTAATCAAGAATCATGTGAACATTTGAATTACACATGATGATTTCTTGAAGTATGCCAATAGGTAAACTTTAGGCATCAATGTAATCAAGATGTCGAGTTTAAAAAACTAAAATAGGTAATTGTTATTGTGAAAATAGACATCTAGGTAAACAATTATGTCCAAAAATATTTTTGAGCCATACGTTACTTAAGTGATGGCTATCTTTGAGAGTTCAAAGTAAGTCCCTCATTTTAGTGTATGTGGATCGATATACAAATGTCCGAATTCTTCATAGACTAAACATGAACAATGTTAATATAGACATTGAAGCTAGCGATCCAAGTTTTTCGAGTGTTTGCGCGATTTAACTGACTGGCTTTAAATGACAAGCGTGCACGGAAGGTAGTACTATTTTCTTGTACGAAATCTTTCTGTGCATCACAAAGTCATTGTCGCGCCCTGAAATTAGCGGACTTCACAATTACTTTTCTTGTCGCAGACACTTCGGTATCGAACTTTCCCTAACGAAAACACTTCAAAATCTTTATCTTAACATTCTCGTTTTGGTCTCGAGTGTCCACACTTATCACGGCTATACCCAGGCACATCCTTTTGTCGTATTGTTCTATTTCGTCAGTACATAATTATATTAGTAAGCTATGAGTCAATGTCTCTCGCAGGTGCATGTTTTCTTACTAGAGACAAAACTTCTTCAAGGATTCACTCGGTTTAGGCTTTCACTGCCTCCTGAATCTCACTTCTGATTTCTTTTCTAATTTCATTTCGTATTTCTGTGAGCAGATCCACTTTAATATCTCTATACCTTGTATTGATACCAGTTCTTTTAGGTCATCTTTGGTCAAAGCAGGCATCTACGTGGCTGTCATTTCGGGGTTTGCTTTGTTTATTGGCAACCCAGTTTCGGTATCACTGCATTCAGTGTTCTCGCTTATTTCTGTGAATCTACCATCAGCATTTTTATCAAAAGGTTTTTGTTTTTAATGACTGGGTTTTGTAATGGTGAAGAAATGTTACGTTTACACTATCGTGTTGGTTTTGTCATGAATGTCAATTACGAGAGGGTGGGGCAGGGGAGGGGCTAGGAGCGAGGGGGCGGGGCGGCAGCAGCACTTTAAAAATATCAGTTTTCATTAATGTTCAGTTTTGACTTAAAAAAAAAACAATGTTTTTATTCAATTTCATGATGCTAGATACCTTATCGTCAAATTCGCATTTTTGTATCAGTATGAACAAAGCACAACTAATATATTCTACACCGGAAGTACCTTGTCAATGACGACAATAGGTCAATATATTTCGGCGTTCAATATGATGAACATTTAAGCTACTGTTTTTGTCGTTATATAGTTTCAAAACGCAAAACAAAATTGTAGATTGTACATTTTTAATTCTGATATGTGTATACCAAAGGCCTTCCGAATTAATTCGCCGACCTGTGTATTTAAGTTTGCATTTTGATGTATTAATTCAGCATTTTGTTATTGTAAGTAATCAAATGATTCACCAATCATTTTGTTTACAGCGGACAATACATCGGGAGGTACAGGTCTAAGTGCTGTTGTTATTGCAGTTATAGTCCTGGTTTGCATTGTCGTTGTCATAGGAATCGTCATTGTTGTCATATATTTCATCAGAAAGAAGAAGGTATGTTGAATATGGCTTCTAGGTTCTTAATTATTTGATATTTGTCTTGACGTCGTTTCAATGTCAAAACACCATTTTTCTTACTGTTCAGGAGGGTCGGAAAAAACGATGTTTTTTTGGTATTCATTAGAAGGTATTTAACTAAAACATGTAGATCTGTGCTCGGCTTCTATATAAGAAATAAAACGTCTTATCTATTTTACAATCTATGTCAAAACGTCTTATGTTGTGAGTTATCTGTGTTGTATTCTAAAGCTAAAATTATATCTTATGATGATAAATCTGATATTGTTTATCTATACAGCTTGCAAACAAGTTATGTTATTTCAGGTATATTTGTTCTTACTATTATAATTGTTCTTAACATTATTATATTATCATACTGCTTTCCGAACTAAACTTCTTTTTTTTTCAAAATAGAACCTTGTGGTTGGCAGATGCGAATCAATCTATTAATTCATTTGTCAGTCTGAAATGATATTGCCATATTTTCAACAGTCCGATGTGAGAACAATGTGCAATGTGTTAATATTCGTTTTAGCGACATGAATGTTTCAGACTGCCGATAGCAGTTTTACGTAAAAGAATGCATTCATTATAGGAAAGATGTTTTAAACCGCCTCGATAGCCTAGTGGTAGAGCGTCCGCTTCGAGTGCGGGAGGTCGTGGGTTCGCTCCCTGGCCGCGTCATACGTAAAGATGTAGAAAATGGTACCCTTGCTTGGCGCTCAGCATTAAAAGGCGATGGATACAAGTTGTATAACTTGTTTCACAATCGATCTAAAATAAACTAGTATAAACTAATGTTTTGAAGAAATGTGTTTACTAAGTGGGTTTCGGTATAAAGGTAGGGCCTACAAACAATTTTATATTCCAAACGAATTTCTTTTCGACTGTAAATTTGACGGGGTTTCTTTAAACGTAACATCAGTGTTATTAACTTGCATTTTCTTGTATAAATACCAGGGTCTGTCCAAACAATCGTCAAAGAACACGAAGGACGATACGGACGAAGCAGCTGGTAAAAAGGGTATGTAAACATTATAAAAAAATTGCAAAACAGAACAGCAACGACAACATGTCCTTATTTGGATATATCTATTAATACAAGTACAAAATATCTGCATTTTGGCATCAAAAACACTAACAAATTTAAATCGAGTTTACACACTGAATATTTCCTTGAAATTGTTATAAATTGCAGGTATCAAACGACCAAAGTCGTCCAATGATCTTGATTCAGCACGACTAATTGACGAAAAGAACAAACAAAAACTTGCTAAGAAAATGGCAAAGAAAAAAGAAACACGCACAATCGCAGTACAAGCTTCGATATGGACTGCCCCAATAAAAAGAACAACCACTGCTCTGAAAGCGAGCATCAACAGGTCAAGCTCACAAAGCTCCATAAAATTTATACCGTATATCGATAAGCCGGTGAACAAGACCAATAACTCGGCTAATACAAGCAAATCTGTGATACGAGCAAACACAACTTTAGAACCAAAGAAAATAGACATGACACACCAATCGATTGTGAGATCCAAGACGACGGTTGAAAGAAAAGTTCCAAAAAACATTCCAAAATACTTGGTAGGGAAAAATAAAGTTAAAAGCTCAAAACAAAAGCTTATCAAACAGATTTCTAATATAGACGCACACTCTGCTTCACATTATGCGAATGAATTCGAAAAGCTTTATTCATTTCCAAACGAAGGAAATCCAAATGATTTTCACAATACTTTAGATATCCCAGATGAGACTATCAATGAAAATACTGAGGGCAAGAACGAACCTAAAGAAATAAAGCGAAACGATGTAAAAGTAGGGCAAAACAAAGACGAAGCCCAATCAGAATCAAAACAAAAAGCACACAGTCGAGAATATACGAGAACATCTCTTAAATCGCGACCATCTACAAGCGATGAAGTTTTGCGAGTAAAGTTAAATCGTTCAGGTTCAGTTCGGAAAACAAATTCTGAACAAATGGAACGTTGCAGGACAATATTGAAATTTAGTTATAATTCACCATATGCCATGTCTGAGGCTCAAAAAGCGTACATGGCCGGAAAAGCCAATTGGATAAACGATCAAGTAAGGAAAGACAGAGAAAGCAAAAAACATATTGGAGATATGAGGAAACTAGAAAGTCAAAGGGCATTTGATGCATGGATTAAAAATAAAAGAATGTCAATAAAGTCAGTAAGAAGAAACTATTCAAAGAACTATGGTAAGACCTCTACTACTAGCAAACCATCGGTTGACAATATCAGTTCACCCCAGTAAGGATGTCTGTCCTTTCATAACATTTAAATATTCACTGCCTTAGAAAAGATTTGCTTTATATTTGCACATTAATAAACTTGTATGTACATGTAACACGATGTGTCCGTGTTGTTAGTAGAGCGAATCAAATGACGTCTGAATAACATTTTGCAATGATTTTATTATTTTCAAAAATTAACACATCAAAACGGTCCTCAGGTACTGAAAAAAATACCTGGCATATCAAATAGACATAAGACAAAGAATTTTAATTAGTTATTTCATATAGGAATGCATAATATGTACCGACAGTTAATCTGATGTTGTATTAATTTTGATGCATTTCATAGTGAGTGTTCAATGACTGAATCATGCTGTCCACAAAGAATGACAGAAAGTATTATATATGTGTTAGTCAATATATAAGAGGAAATGTAGTTACATGTTAATCACACCTTTAAGTTTACCCCTAAACATCTATTTTTGATATTTCGTACTGAATCATTTATTATGATTCGGATATACAATTTAGGCAATGGGCAAGTATTTTTTGGAATTAATTACTATTCACAGCCATAGCATAAATACTTCAGCTTCAACACGTTGTCCAGTGGTTTATTTAAAGCCTTATGGTTAAACTTGTTAAGCAATGTTAGGCACGTGGAATTCATAATTTGCGTGTGTAAGTAAATCTACAATTTTCTTAATTGTGGGAAACATTTGAAAAGTAGTTTGAATTATTAATTATCATTTTCTCTGTTTTCAATCAAAGCTAGTCCGAACCTGAATAGATGGTTTCAAATTTTAAAGACGATACTCCGGCAATAACAAGGCCCCGTGATTATAAACAATTCTCCATGCTCTACTCAAAACTCGTACTCCGTGTTCAAACTCATTCTCAACCGTACGGAGAACCATGCTCAGGTCGTGATTACAAAACGTCCCACGTTGTTGAGCAACCATTCTGTAGGCTGAGAATGCTTCTGAGACAACTTTAGAGCATTCTCACAAAATGCTCAGAATGAGAACGTTCTCAATCTGAAAAAGCTTTATAATTACGAAAATTGGAGAACGTTCTCCGATTTTAGAACGGAGTTTTAGTTTGAGCATGGAATATTGTTTATGATCACGGGGCCCGATTACTGGAGACATTTAAATCGTCGACACTAAATCGGGACGTTATTACGTGAAAAGTAAAACTACAAAAATATTCGAAAACAGTTAATGCCAGGTTTGTTGCAGGTGCTAACAAGATGAAACATACTTTCAAAGAACACCTACGTGCATTTCTTTTTTCATTTTTTTTTCTTGAGGCCCCCTAAAAATGGGGTAACCCCTTTTATTTGCCCCGTAAATGGCGTGATAGGGGCATACGTGCATTTCTAATCATTGTGTTGACAGTTATGCAGAGTTATGCCGTATGTGAAAATTGTTTGACAGTTGGATAGGTAAGCTTAACAATATCAAAATGGGATACATGTGGAGAATGCTGATAATGTGTTCCTGAGCATGTCTGATGTGACTGTAGGTGACTGCATCTTAGAATGTGCCAAACGATCTCACTGCGAAGCTTTACAATATAAAGCCCGTATGAAGATTTGCCCATGCGGTGTGTGACTACGTTAAAAAGTCTGACATATCAACTTAAAACTGTAGATACACATAAACTCATCTTCTTATTAGTATAAGGTAATATACGTATTAGTTAAAAAAAACAAAAATAATATCAAACAGGGAATGCCACGTACCAAAAACGCAGCCTCCCCAAAACGAGCCCCACAGCACCCAGAAGTGCACACCACCAACACACACACACACGCACGCACGCACGCACGCACGCACGCACGCACGCACGCACACAACAACACACACACACACACACACACACACACACACACAATCATGTACACACACAAACATACACTACCAACACACACAAGCATACAAAGCAAACACACGAGGACAAAACGAATAAGGCAAAAAGTATTGCATATCGATATTAGATAATTTGCATATCGCTATTAGATAATTTGCATATAGGTATACTATAAAATGCAGTAGATATCCTACAAATAGGGTGTTAAAGGATTATGATTTTTTTTAATAATTTATTTTGAAGTAAGTTGCTGTTCTTTTGTAATATGCTATAATTGTAATTGCTACAAACAAAAACTTTATTATTTAATCGACGATCTTTTCTTCAGCAATTTTGGTAGATAATCAAGAATATTTCCACCATATTAGTTCAAAATTTGACAGATATTTTATGAATAGCTACAGACAACAACAGGGAAATACAAGCCATACCTTCTGACAGCCATGTCTTTGACTAATCAACTTTAGTAGAGTATAACATAACAGTCATTCTTGTGAAATAATTGAACATTTGACCATTGCTTTTTTAAAAAAATTACTATAGATTTATAAGGAAAACTTACCCAACTAAAAAGGAGTCATATTATTAAATGAATAGAACTTTATATATGCAATAGAAAACGTGCAAAGAGATGAAAGTTGGGTGTGTCGGAATGAGTATCTGTGTCACATATTTAAAATTGGCGATTTTTCAATATTTTGGCGGCCATCTTGGCGGCCATCTTGGATTTTCCGGAAACGGCCCCGGTACGGCATTTAAGATGTCCGGTTCCTAAAACTACTAACAATGTAGATTCTGAGTATATAAAATTTTTTCTCGTGCTCAAAAGTGTAAATAAATCGACCTGGGTTCTGGGACTATATGTTTGACGAATCAATATAGTTTTGATTATCTAGGTAAGCGGTAAGACAAATGAAAGAAACAAATGTCTACAATCTTTTTAATAAACTGTGTATAAGATGATTAGATTATTTCTAGAAACTACCGGGAAATCTAAGCTCTTGGCCTTTGGATGTGAAGCATTTGTTTTATTTTTGGTAAAGAATTTGAAACTGTCGACAACTTTAGTAAAGACTATCAAACGAACACTGGTTGTAAATATCTATCAATTTGTTATAGAGAAAATTTAGTGACGGACGAACGTCGGGCAGTGAGAGGTCACAATAGTTCGCCCAGAGCATACTGGCTCAGGTAAGCTATAAGGAGAGAACGTTTTTACGCAAATGAAAGATTGTACAAGTTTACTACAAACGTATTTAATATCTGGTAAATGTAGTACACTGCTAGAGATAACAAGGAGTACTAAGAGTCATGAACCTAAAGAGGCACAACCTAGAACTAGATGTATTTTGAAACAAGTTGGCTGCTTATAAAAGCATTCAGTGGTTATGCCGCATGGGTTGCATGCATGAAAGTGATTAAGTAAACATAACAAGATAGCCATGATGGCCTTATAAGCCCACATGAGAAACACTGCTCTAAAAGATAAGAAGGTAGGTCAAAAACTCATAACAAAAATCAGCTGAGAACAATTATGAAATCTGTTTTGCAAAACTGTCCACACAGTCCGAATTGCATTACTTTAGCTTCAAAATCAAGACAGTAGCTCAAAAGGTCAAGGTGAATGTACCGCGTGACTCATATTTTAACCCCGCGTTACCCAGTTTCAATATTAACCGAAGTTCATCAAGACAAAAATTCTGACCAACTTTCAAGATGACTGGGTACACAATATTGCCTCTGGAGCGGTGTGGTCACACAACAATGTGCACCTTTGATGGTATTTGCAAAGAATGAACTTTGTACGATTATTGACTGATGTAAGGTGATCCAGAAAGATATGGGTAAGCACTAGTCCTCATTAGAAGCAATAGTTAACTTTAATGACCTACCTTTTTAGCCCTGGGATTGGCATGTTTATACAATAAATTATAGACTCAAGCAACAAGTGGCTTGGTTACTTGTAACAGAATGGTATAAACTTTACTAAGCTGCATGTAGATTGGGAAAATCAAAATAACCATTTTTACATGTACATGTAGCAGGAAACATACTCTGCTGTTCAGAATACTGAAGATAGCTGTGAGATTATCATTACTGCATATCATCTGAATGGATCTATTTTGTTTGTACATGTAGATATACAAAATGGCTGAACTATATCAGTCTTAATTGTCACCTGAACGGTATTTTAAAATTGATCAAGACATAACTGCAATGTAAAGGTGTAGACTTTGTCCCTTGGATAACACATTGATTACGAAGTTCTTAAAATATATATTTTGGTTCGCTTTGCAATCTGCAAAGGAAAGCAGTTGACCGTTTCCCAAACCATATGAAATGGAGTACGTTATCGTGAAAAGAAAAGTAGCTTACACCAAGAAAAGTCTTAAAACTGGTTAAAGTTAATACATATGATTATAAATCAACAACATTTAAATAAATACATGTTTCTAAAATGTACAAAAATGAAATGAAATCGGAAGCAAAACATGTTTACTTTTCGAAGCCTCATTTCCTTCTGCTTCGATGTTATTTAGGCTTACAAAGAGTAGAGTATTGGGAAAATCAATCTGGCAAAAAAAAACTTGTCTTCCGCGAAAGAAAGTCGCCACTTTGCTGGATGATGCACAAATGGGCATTACATAATAAATTAACAACTATAAGTACATTGTAATACGTTGATGGAAAGACTCTTCCCCAAACCTCAAATGTTCAGTCATAAAGAGTGCACTAATAACCGGTACAATTAGTGAAATAAGACGTGTTGTAATATCCTTACACCTCCATTTTCAAGGTTGTTTTAGGTTTTGTGATATCCTTACTTCTCCATTTTCCAGGTTGTTTTAGGTTTTGTAATATCCTTACTTCTTCATTTTCCAGGTTGTTTTAGGTTTTGTAATATCCTTACTTCTCTATTTTCCAGGTTGTTTTAGGTTTTGTAATATCCTTACTTCTCTATTTTCCAGGTTGTTTTAGGTTTTGTAATATCCTTACTTCTCCATTTTCCAGGTTGTTTTAGGTTTTGTAATATCCTTACTTCTCCATTTTCCAGGTTGTTTTAGGTTTTGTAATATCCTTACTTCTCCATTTTCCAGGTTGTTTTAGGTTTTGTAATATCCTTTATACCTCGATTTTCCAGGTTGTTTTAGGTTTTTGGTTGCTAGCGATTGATTACAAACGGTCGCTTTATCATTTGGCGATTTTTACAAAACCGATACATTTCAAGATAAATGTCCATCTTGAAATTATATCTTCTTATGATGTACATGTAACGTACATTAAGCAGATTTTCAACATTTTGAGAAAAAAAATCTGCTAGTTGTATGGAATGCCTCTTTCAATCCCAACTGCAAGAGTTTTCATTGACTTTAAACTTTATTGAAATCTTGCAATTTTATAATTATTCCATAAAATTTATGTTGCACGGCATTCTACAAATACGTGCCCATAGATTTTCAATGTAAAGATAAATAAAATTATTGCCATTTTGAGATTGTATTTTTTTCTGTCTTATAACATTTAGTACTCATTTTTAGATTTAAATTTATAGTTTATCAGTGGAAAACTAACTAATTTATAAATTTCATAACTTCTTTGAAACATGTTTGCTACACCAGTTAACGTTTTTAGCCACATGAAGTTAATAGGTGTTTATGTTTTCCACACAAAGGAGATATGCATTTTAAATATTATTATGCAAATTTGTCTTCTTTTTTCTTGATGATTACAATGTATATATTCAACTAAACATTCTATAATGATAGTATTGCGTAATGCAAATATTTGTATCGTATTAATTTGTTCTCTCTAATTAATAACTAGAACTGTCCCAAGAGTGACGAATAATACCCCCACAATACAGCTTTGTCACAGAAGTATGGCAACCATAAGAAAGGAATGGCAACAAGGACATAGTTGAGTTATTATACAATAACTTGTGTAAATAAGACCTTGTCCTTTGACCTACTGACCCCAAAGTCGAACTTGACCTGTATTTCATGATGTTACAGCTGTGTACCAAAAATTATTTAAATCGGTCAAGCCTTTCACGAGTTATCATCCGGAAACTGTTTTACATTACAGTTCAGCGTCACTGTGACCTTGACCTTTGACCTACTGACCCCAAAGTCGAACTTGACCTGTATTTCATGATGTTACAGCTGTGTACCGAAAATTATTTAAATCGGTCAAGCCTTTCATGAGTTATCATCCGGAAACTGTTTTACAGTTCAGAGTCACTGTGACCTTGACCTTTGACCTACTGACCCCAAAGTCGAACTTGACCTGTATTTCATAAAGTTGCATGTGTGTACCAAAAATTATTTAAATCGGTCTAGCCTTTCATGAGTTATCATCCGGAAACTGTTTTACAGTTCAGAGTCACTGTGACCTTTACCTTTGACCTACTGACCCCAAAGTCGAACTTGACCTGTATTTCATAAAGTTGCACGTGCGTACCATAAATTATTTAAATCGGTCAAGCCTTTCATGAGTAATCATCCGGAAACTGTTTTACAGTTCAGAGTCACTGTGACCTTGACCTTTGACCTACTGACCCCAAAGTCGAGCTTGACCTGTATTTTATAAAGTTGCACGTGTGTACCAAAAATTATTTAAATCGGTCAATCTTTCATGAGTTATCATCCGGAAACTGTTTTACAGTTCAAAGTCACTGTGACCTTTGACCTACTGACCCCAAAGTCGAGCTTGACCTGTATTTCATAAAGTTGAACGTGTGTACCAAAAATTATTCAAAGTCGTCCATGAGTTATCATCCGGAAACCATTACCGACCGACAAACCGACAAGCTCACTCCTATATACTCCCCTCCCCCCGAAACTTCGTTTTGTGGGGGTATACATATAAAGAACTAATTAACTAAAATTGATACACATGCTTAAATTTATTCAAAATAATAAAGTAATATTGTCTGCCTAACCCTTACTTTCCAAATAAATATTTGCCTTCTAAATGCTAACTGTTCATCTGAATTGTGTTTATTTTGAGACCAGAATATTGCGGATCTATAATGTCAATAAAATGATTGTGATCAATGCTTCATAAAATATTCAATGCATCTAGACGTCTGTCTCATGGTCAGCCTTTGCCAACACATTAAACTGGTGTTGACGCTATGGTTAGCATGTTTATAACAGATTTTTGCATACCTGATGGGGATATCTGCAGTTTTTAACAGTGCTGGAAAATCACATCTTACACCCCCGTGTAAGACGTTTTATGTGAATTACTTATGACGTAACGTTATAAACAATGTGACATCACTTTCCCAAACACAGCATCTGAATAACGTTTGTTTTTATATTAAAATGTATCATTTCGATAAGTTTGTATTTAAATATCTATTTCAAAGTGCAAGACGGTATGCAAGAAAAAGTTTCTGCCATGAGATACTTGGTTCAGATGGAAATATCCGTCACTTCGGGTAACGGATATTTCCATCTGAACCTCGTGCTTATGAAAGAAACTAATAACATATTCAATTTAACATGTCTCCAGCGTCGTCAAAATATTGCCAAAAACATATTTTAAAACAACGAACATACGTAATAATATTTATGTGTAATGCTTGTTAAAATTGCTTTGTCATCAATCAGTTCTGCAATCAATCATGTACGAGCACAGTATATATACTGATAAAACAGGTTCTTCGGTAGTGTGTTAAAATCGAATATCATGTGATTGTTTTATGATTCCTTTCTGTGAGACATGTTTCATTAGTCATTCCATCTGTAGTTTCATAAAATGTTTAAGGCCCGCATCACAAAATGTATAGATATGTTGATAAGTTAAGTGCGCAGTTTCAAACGTAACTGGTTTTACTTTACTTTTGGGAATAATAAAGCACAACGGAAATGATAAAGCTGAATAATAAACCAACCAAATAAGGCAAACATTACACTGAATATGATGCCTGTTTACAAAACTATATATTATTCATATTCCAAACAAAAACTTTAGCTGGTGTACGTGAAAAGCGTTTTGAACGCTTTGGTGATTCTTGAATAGGCTTGCAGTGAATTTCAGCCAAATGAACGTGATATATACATATATCTTTAATTAAGTCTCATTCATTTACAAGATACACAAAACATTTACCACGCCCACCTGAACACGTGTACGTCTTGAATATTAGCATGTCATGCAACATTTTGTTTTTCTGTAAGTTCGATTCAATTAGTGCGTTGTAATTTCTCGCCAACTTTTTCACATTTGAATGTACAATTGTCTAGATATTTACTTAATTACCTTTGTTTTTGCTTAAATTTCAGCAACGCCAATAAGTCCTCTTGTTTGTCAAAACATTTCCTTTTTACACGATTTCTTTTTTTTTTTTTTTTGACATACGTATATGACACTTCTGTTGCTTTGTGTTTGATTGGCATATCTTTACAGATTGCTAAAAGAAGAAAAATATAACATAACATAACATAGCATTTACTTTATTTGGCATAAAATGACATATACATATATAGCCAATACAATTTCAACAATCATGTAATATAAGGACATGTGACTCACAGTTTACCGAGTAGTAATGTTTTACAGAGAAAGTATCTATGGGAGAAAAATATGACCCTACCGAATTTTTGTTTATACAACGTTTTTCATTTCCGAAGACACAATACAATGTATGAATACTCTGTCATAAATAGGATGCGGGAGGTAAATGTGCTAAAAAAGAAGGTGTCTCATAAGTCAGAAATGGCTTGGCCTTTAAGTAGGGGTGACAGTTTAATAAACAAACACTTTAGTTTACTTTACAGCCTTTATTCAACCATCAAATACGGACTGACAGAAATAACTCCGTATTGTATGTACGTGCAATACACACAGTGCCATCGTTTTTTTGTAAGAGTGCATTCAATTGGTCCTAAAATGCACATGGCGTTAATAACGTCGCTATTGACTGGGTCGTTACTACTTGTTTATACGATGACGTCAAATAAAAAAAAACGTCGCACACAACGCATATTTTGCGCTGAAAAGACTTTATGCTTAAAATATCATTTCGATTTAGTTTTTTCGCACATTCAAGTGTCAAAAGGTATATAATAAAAATTTGTCAGCCCGGTTAGCTCCATAGGTAATGCACGAGACTTGTAATCTCGGAGTTGTGGGTTCGATTCCCGCTTTCTGTATCTTGCACTATCCTCCGAAACTTAAAGTAACTAACATATTCTGGGGACGTTGGTCATATTGGAAACCGGTACCAACGATAAAACCCTAATACACGACACGATAAAAGGGTGTGTTCGTACTGTAAAACAATATGTCTATGCAAGTGTGTATTCCCAGTGTTTCCAAACAATAATTAAGACAATGTTACAGTGATTATGTCGTCAAGACTGATAAGAAGGTAGTTTCTGTCATAAATCTTTGACAAAGTATTAACAGGTGTCTTCATTATTACCAAAATGTAGTTAAGAAATAATAAAATAAGTAAATTAACATTGCATTAATCACTGTTAGGAGGGATTACTACGCATTTGAACTCCTAACAGTGATTTAAAACACGTTAATCGACTGTATAAAGTCAGAAAGTTTAATAGCGTATTGATAACTGTGCTAGCTATTTTCAATCCCATGAATTTTCAGATAATACGAATCTACAGGATCAGTATATTTTGAAGCATTTTCAATCAATGAAATAATTTACAAAGCCCATTATCTCAGTAGACAATAAACAGGAGAGGCAGGAGTGCAGTTATCATTAGTCTGTACAAACAAATGCCTAGTAATTTATTTGTTTGCTTTTAACGTACGCTTTCGTATCTCTTAGATAAATAATAAAACAATTGCTCTCTATTTGGTTTTTGTTGATGGTAGTAATGGAGAACTAGTCGAATGACGTGTTATTCGCAGTGTAGCTGAAATCCGAATTATTTTTCGCAAAAATGAAAATTTACATATGAAAATAGGATGTTTTGGTTAAGTTATGTGTTAATTGATAACAAAATGTATTACATCATTTAACTGATTGAATTTGCAGGTTATTTACCCAAAATGACGACAAGATTTAAACGTATGACCTTGAAGCTGAAGCTACATTTCCTACAATCACAAATGCCGTGTAAACCGGGAGCGAAATCAGATTAACCTGCTACGAAGATAGGATGTTTTTGTTTCAGTTATTTGTTTTGAATGTTTCCTCACCATTCTTACATAATTATAATGAAATAGATATTATTTCTCGGTGCCCTTTGATGCTTTGCATCAATGGTTTTCTTTATTTACATGTACCTGAAATGGTAAGAAGTCAAGTGTCAAAAGGTCAATGTCCAAGGATTGTAATCACAAGTCTGACCCTTAATTACACAAACCGATTTCAGTTTTTGAAATTAGGGTGGTTTCAGGCCTTAATGATATTCCAAATGAAGTTCTGAAATATGATATTTCTGTAAAATATTTGCACTCATTGATTTGTGCATGTTTCGAGACTTGTTTTGTGCCTTCACTATGGGGCAAGAAAGATTAAACCCCATTTTTAAATCCAGCACCACTGATACGAGGGACCCTATGCAATATCGTGGGATCAGGTTGGCACGGACCATGTATAGCTTTTATGCTAGTATCAATGATAGACTGAAGGTGGTCGAAATGTTAAAGTAAGATTGTGGATGAGCAAATCGGGTTTCGTTAGGATGGTAGAACATTTGATAGCATATCGACATCTACGTATCTTCTAAATTCCCAGAACAAAGCATCATGCAATTCGTATTGTACACTTGTCTTGATGAAATATCACATTTAAGAATTTGTAAAAGGTTTTAAGCATAGGCGTTATATAAATATTATTATTTCTTATCTATAATAGAAGTGACTGTTAGAAAGCATGTTCTTTGAAAGAAAAGGAACTTGGAAAGTATTCCGATGTTCCAGTCATTTTAATAAATTGAAAAATTAATTGTACGAACTTTACCACCATTTCATAGCGAGTTTTCGATGACTTGATCCCGTTGTTGACAAAACCAGAATGCCAGAAAATTTCTCATCAATGCTTGCCATAACCAAAAAGGAAATGTAATAACATATTTATTATACTCCTGGGTGCACCCTTGTCAAACATTGGCAAAATTTAAATTTTGTATAATTGGCAACTATAGGGCATTGGAATAATTATGTTTAATGCCATAGAATAAATAATTCAGCTTGAAAATATTGTTCAGTGGTTAAATCGACTTAATAACACGGGCTGACTACGCATTGTCAAGCAACCATAAATCAACAAGCTATGTCATCATTTATTTTGCGTATGTAAGTCTTAAAACGTGTGAATGGTTAAAAACAATTCAAAATGTCGTTAGAAATATTTATCATCATATCGTTTCATCGGCGCTGAATACCAAACAAAATAGATGGATTTTACATTTTGAGATTGTTTCCAGAAATGCCAACTTAAAGCACTATCATAATGTACAGCGTAAACAAAAATAGCTATAAATTTCAAAACTGGAGATATTAAATCGGAAACTCATTACGGGAACCATTAAAATACAAATACAGACGGTCAAATGAAAATGCTTAAGGATTTGTGTGTAATAAACTAGCTCAAAAGATGATGGTACACTTTCAAAGTACATACCTACGTGCATTTCTGATCACTGTGTTTATAGCTATGCGAATTAATAGTTTACGTGTAAATTGTTTGACAGTTGGACAGGCAAGCTTTACAATATCAAAATGGGATACATGTGGAGTTTCGGACCATGTGTTCCTGAGCATGCTTGATGTGACTGTAGGTGACTGCATCTTAGAATGTGCCATACGATCGCACTGTGAAGCTTTACAATATAAAGCCCGTATGAAGTTTTGTCAGTTACTTAGTGAAGACGGGGAGACGACCGCCCATGCGGGGTGCGAGTTCGTTAAAAAGTCTGACATAACAACCAAAGACGTAAGTACAGCTGAACCCATCCTTTAATATACATATCGGTATGATATTGAATAATGTTACATTTCGTAGTACGAGAAGTCATTTAGTAAGTGTCCTATAGTTATTATAGTGTTTTAAAGTATTATGAAATGTCTGGTAATTTACTATGCTGTTTGTTGATTGTGCAAAACAATAATATTCTAAACAAGACGGTAACGATGACCATGTTTCACTTACCAAAGTGTTTATATATGACATATACTGAAAACTGCCATTTATGGTTTACAAAATTGATATGCTTATTTACAATCTATCAGTTTCTGCGAGGTCGATTCCTTTTAATTTATATATATTGTATACATAAGGCATATTGATATGAGACATACATTCTAATATCCATGTTATTGACAAATTAACAGTTGAAGTTGGCAGTAACATATGAGTCATATCCTTTAGCATATACGAGTATGCATAAACAAGCTAAAAGAGAACATGATGCAAATGAAAGATAGAAAATTGATATTAACGTACTTAACTGTCTAATTTTCACTTTAAACTCGAAATCTTAGCTACAATTTGAATGTTCTTCTATGATGTTACAGTGTGGCCTTGCAGTTAAGATAAACCTATCCTTTTAAATGGACATTTTGCCGTTTTGGAATTGTTCTTGTTTCCATCTTTACATTTTTTGAAAATCATATCAATTTATATCAAACTGTCTTTATTCCAAAATCTTGCAGCAGTAATTCTAAAAGTATTTAATATGATAAATGTTTGAATATAGGAAAAATGGCACATTTAGTTCAATCTGAAAGCTGGTCACTTTTATCCTGAAACATTTTTAGAATGTAACAGATATGCTATTTGGACTCTTGAGGATTAATTAATATTAAAAATTCATAGTGATAAAGAAACAAAATGCTTGATTGAATCTAATCGGGAGAATATTAAACCTTTTATTGATACATTCATTTTCTAACACCTCTAATTAAATAAATAAATTTGATTTGAATCTCATACTAAAATTGATTGGAATTATTAATTTACTTCTTAATGTTAAATGAGTTTATTTGGGTATCGGACCAGGACTGACCTTATTGAATGTGTAATTAAAACGAATCTTATAAGGTACGATTCTTCCATTGAATGACAACCTAAATTATTCAATATGAAACGCTCTTACTGGTGCGACGTTTAATAATGCGTGGGACAACGTCCGTGTTGTTTACGTCATATTTATGACGTCACCAGCGGTTTTTAAGCCCGGCACTGTTGACGCCGTACATGACTTGGGAGACAGGTCCATTGTTTACAGCGGCCCAGTACTGCGTATAAATGAAAACTAGTTATAACGGCGCATGAATCTCCCCGTTAACACACGTTTTTCTCCAGTTAAAACGCCGGCAAAATGGGCAAAAACAGCACATTTTATGCTAGAATGAATGTACAACGCACCAAGACTTTTCTCAAACATTTCTTTTCTTACTTAACCAAATTTATTGCATAATATTTGTATTTCGTTTGGGTTTTTTGTCCATATTTCAGCTTTAACCTAATGACATAATAAACATTTTAAATTTAGGTAAATTTCTCCAAAACAGTGGGAATCGAAGTAAAGTAAACAACTCCCATTTTCGGAACAAAAACGGTTGGTAACATCGTTATGACTTATGATTGGCCCAAATGCAGTTAATAAACGATGTAAAATTATTCTGATAAAGTTTAACGGAATTTCGTTGTATTGCCTTTTTCGACAAAACAATAATCTAGACTAAATGGACATTCCGACCAATTGTTACAGTAGACAATATGTATAAGTAGGCCTACGTGGTATAAGTATGTGAAATGTCAAAGATACAATGCATATATTCACCTTGACTAAACTGAACACATTTATTTGAGTTTTATCGAACTGTTAAAGGAACATGGAGTGTTTTTCAATAAAGCAGAAGTGCCATTCCTAAAATATAACTTTTGTTATATCAAGTAATACATTTTAAGTACCACTAATAAGCAAGTCAAAATGTTGAAATTTCAATCGATTATCATCCATTGAAATTTATATCTCTTTTGACAATACTACCACTTAACGATTGGCACAGACAACTTTGTACAAACAATTTTTTTTTGCAATACTATCTGTTACAACAATCATAAAAGTGTATGCTACCGCACTTTTAATATTTATGATAAAAGCAACGAAAACAGGTTAAGTGTTCATTATTCAATCGATACACATGAATCGGTCTGATACATGGCAAGTCGATTTAAATACAGATGCTCCATTCCCGAAAGAAAACTTTAATGATACACCAGGACGTACTATTTAGCAATTTCGTAAAATGTTAAAAAGGACACACATTGGACAGATAGTGTGTTGTCAAATTTAATTATAACACACTACCCATGTAATATAACGTCGTTTCTGATTGGTTACGTCATTTGAATTTGTGACGTTTAAATAACGTATACATAGTCGCAAAAACTATTAGTTCATTGTGTGTAGGGTTAACCAATTAGTTATTTTGACTCTTGCGACAATATAAAAATATTTAAAAAAAACATTTATACAATCGCAGATACCAAAATTACAAGTTTTAAACTTGTGTGATTAAAGCGAATTGAATTTGCTCCGGTTGTAAATATAAGTTCTTACCGCAAAAAAAACCTTCTCTTAACTACTGCCTTAGGTTCAGACTGACGATATCCAATCCCCCCTCGCCACCCCCACCCCCACACACAAATCAAGACTGAGATCATCCCGTTCCATTCAAACCCATCAAATCTTCAGCAAATAATTAAAAACACAATAAATATATACCAAGGAAAAGGAAAAGCAAACTTAGGATGGGGGTTTATGATTTTTTCTTTTGATATAGACTAAACTTTGTTGTAATTTTGATATTTGTGACTGTTTATGGTCTTTTTGCGACCATTAAAAACTTAACGGTTAACCATATTCTAACGCACGATGCTCTAAAATGCGCTCGTATGTGTGCAGACATCCCGTATCATATATCCCGTTGCGTATCTTAGCTGTCCATCGTGTAATTTGAACACGTATGTATATTCTTGTCATGCATGAAGGGTTTTGAAACAACTTAGCACAAATGTTCAGCACATTGAGACGAAGATTCGTGCACAAGAACCGAGTCCACAACATGAAGGTCATGGTTACAGACTGTACGACACTACTTTTAGGGCGTTCATCACTTATGAGTGACAGCTTATTTTGTTTTAAATATAATCATTATAAGACACTCTTATACTCCACATATTTTTATCATTTTCAGATACCGTGTGACGACTGCACTGCCGGCCAAGTGTGTGACTTGTCCAGTCAAAGTTGTATTAACCGTGGTGAGTTTATCTTCTCCACTAAAATAATGCGAAATTACGAATTAGCTGTGATACTTAATGGAAGGGAATATCTACCAGGCTATGTCGGTACATGCTTAGTGCTAAATGACAACTGCATATTGACTTATTTGTAATGCAAGAATTTCAAGTTCCATGCATAATTGGGTTGCTTGCGATGCATGTTTATGATAAGTTTGTTTATGCATGATGCTTTATGACAACTCTTTATTTGTTTGTTATATTTGTAATTCAAGAATTTCAACTTTCATATGCTGTTTGTCATGCATGTCTGTGATAAGTATGAACATGCATAATGCTTTATGACAACTGCCTGATTGCATTGCAAATGTACTTATCAATATGTAACTGTCATTTCGCATTAAGCATGTACTTACGTGTCCTGGTGGACATTCCATTTTATAGTGATTACTTTGCAATTGCATTTAGAGTAAACTACTCTCAAACCTGTAAACAAAGACCACTAGTTGAAAGAAACAATTTTAATAACAAGTTAGATGAAATTTTAGTGTCGTAAGTTACTGTTGCACTCGTATAATCTTGGGCAAAACATAAGAATTTATTCATCATCTTGCCTTACTCTCAAGTACATGTTTTGTTCGCCTAAAAGACTTATATGTATTTAGTATTGTAACTAACTACTAGGTAGAGCCATCCTTTGTCTTTATTGTCAGTACGGTCGGATACTTACGACTGATCCATTCCTTTACACCTTATCTATTAGGTTATTTAGTTTACTTTAGGTTTGTTCTTCGTTAGATAAAACAAAACATTAATTTTGCTGCTTTATGCGTTCATGTAGCCATAGGAACCAATCCAAACGCTCTTTGTTTAAAGAATATACAAGTAATCATAAATGATTTTCTCGTTCTTTGTAGAAAATTCACTGACACTGACTCAAACCTTTCTTGTTGGTGTAACATTGATGGTGGCTTTTTTCATATGTCCAATTCGTTCATTTATCTATAAATAAATCAATTTTATCAAATATCCGTGCTGATTTTAATATCCAGTCATATAGTATTACTTTTGGAGTAGAAAATACAAGTTGTTACCATTGACTAGAATACACCTAGTGTCTAGTTGTACGGCCGATGATTTGTTAGATTTTGTAACATCGAAAATGCTTTCTTTTCGAGGAGAGTATCTTAAGTATCGCAAATAGAGAGAGAAGCAACATCACAATCACGTTAAAAACTTTGTACTTTCCTGGAAAATTGCGGCTTTGAAAAATGACCCATAAAATCTACTGAGTGACAGTTCTTTTATAGTCCAACATCAAACAGGCTTTCAAACAGACAGAAACAGCGACAAAAGAAAAATTCCTTTTTGATGGGAGTAAAAAAACAAATATATAATATTGATGTTAGGCATTGAAAATACCGGCACTTAAAAAACCCAAAAGATCCTATTAGAAAAAGGTTTTACTAATACTTTAGTCAGAGACAGAAGTTAGGAAACAGTCACGATTAGATAGTTGGCATTGTAAAGATATTGTGTGAGTACTTTTTTCCAGAATGCACACTTCCTGTCGTAGCAAACGGAACATTAATGGGAAACGCTGTAGCTGCCGGACGAGTAGTTCGCATTAGATGTGACAGTGGTTTTGAAAAAAAGAACGGAACATCTAGTGCAGAATGTCTAGAGGATGGGTCATGGAATCAGACGTTGTCCTGTATACCAGGTATAAACACAAGGCTCGTTAAGACTAAAACTAGTCTGCCCGATACTACAACCGATCTTTTTACGTTCGAATGCTTTAAACTGATAAAAATCTTTTTCCGTAATTATTTACATTATAAAATTACTTGACTGGTTACATGTGTTAACTAAATCGATCTTCAGATTTCTGTGAATAGTTGGCAAATCGGTTTATATTTCAACATTTTTTCCAGTATGCAAGGGTAAATCACATGCCCTGAATTAGTTCTGCTTTTTGTTACCTCCAAAAACATTTATTTCAACACAAAAACATGTTTTCGGCCCTAATCTGTTGAGTAAAATTTGATTATTAAAACCTATCAGAGAATTATAAACATTGACAAGATCTTTAACGACTGTGTACCGCTATTTAAAGGAACTCGAAATAATTGTGGGATATAGTAACAAGATGTACAGAAGGGCCAGTATCGCTCTACTGGTCTAACTGAACTGTTCTGAGTCAGTTTTGTTAAAAATCTTTTGCAATGTTATCAAGGAAAAGCTAACAGAGTTCACTGTGACCTTGACCCACAGACCAAAAAAAGTCTACTTAGTAAGACAAATAATCTTATGACGTTTGAAGACTGTGTGTGATGTAGACCTCAAGATATTGAGTGGAAAAGATTTTCAAAGTACGTCGTCACTGTGACCTTGACCTTTGACCCACTGCCCCAAAAACGTTAGGGACCATTTACTCAGTAAAACAGACCATCCTATGAAGTTTGAAGACTGTGGATCAAATAGATCCCAATACCCCAAAAATCGAAAGGAATCATTTACATATCAGGGAAACATTCTGAGCAAGTTTGATGAAAGTTGAATGAAAACTATGAATTGTAGAGCGTTATCTAGGAAAATCTAACGTAAGTCACAATGACCTTGACCTTTGAACCACAGACCCAAAAATCAATAGGATCATCTACATGTTGCACAAAACCTTCTGAGCAAGTTTGATTAAAGTTGAATGTAGGTAGTGACCTGTAGAGTGATATCAAGGAATTGCTATTGAAGGTCACTGTAGCATTGACCTTTGACATACTGACCAGCCAAAAAACAATAAGGAACATCTACAAGTTGCAGGTAGCCTTATCGGCAAGTTTCATTAAAGACAAATGAAAATTGCAGCCTGTGGACCGTTATCAAGGAAAAGTTAACGGACAGACGGGCGACGGTCAAACCACCATGGCATAAGTTCTGCTTAACTTCGTCCAGCAGAGCTAAAAATCAGAATTTACGCACATGCCAGGTTGACGGAGATAACAAGCATACTTGATAAACATTCAATGTTTTACCTATGTTGAGACTATACAAGGTAGATATTCGGAGCGTATCGAATGTACTTGAGAGTTATCTATCGTGAATTTCGAGTAAACTGAATGTATTGCGATAATAAACTATAGAAAAAAAAACAATTTGAACTTGCCATCTGACATCATGGTAGCTCGTAATATTGTCACAATAAATACATAATTGGAAAGCTCATGATCTGAGTTTTCTATAGATATGCAATTTGATACATTTAATTTTTACAAACATTGAATCAGTTGTTATGACCTTCTGATTTTCAAATGTTCTGCAGGTACTCCAAGTTACACCCCATAGCGTTACATAGTCGTTAAACACCTTGTCAACGTATTTGATGCTTTATTTGCTTTCTGATTTAAATTATTCATATTCAACTATCACAAGTTCTTTTAAATATTATCATAGTTGTTTATCCAGTTGAAATATTAGACACAAACTGATCAAGGATACGAAGGAGAATCGTAAAATACTGTTTAATTGTAGCCATTCTATCAATGTACCTATGACAACTGATGAATGCAATGCAAGCAACTGAAACAATGTTCCTCCACATTCTCCAAGTCACTTACTAAAAAATTAATATAATCGTAGATAACATAATATTGAGTTATTCAATAAACCTGTAAATTTTGCTTAACATTGTCTTTTAATTACTGAATTATGATGCAAATGAAAATGCTTCACTCTAATTGAATTTGTTTCTTTCATGTGTAGCGCAAGGCTCAGAAAACCAACAAACGAATGGACAAGATAGTGAGCAAGAAACGCCGGACATTTCTGAGGAATCCGACTCTGCTTGTCACTCTATCGATTTAACTAGGGCCACTGACGACTGGTGTATCAGCAACTGTAACCACGTTCCGCCGCATTGTCCAAGTTACTTATGTAATTGTGACTAATAACTGCTGAGACATTCACATAATAAAATCAATATGACGGAAAGGGATGTACAGTTGTATACATTGTCAACCATCAGAAATACATGTGCAGTATCATTTTATGATAGAACGGCCACACAGGTTTGGGAGATTGAAAAGTTTCCTCAGTGAAACAGAAACGACATATATTTTATATCCTTAGACCTTTTCGTCATTCCGCCAATGGCCATTTAGTATTTTGCCTTACTGTGAAAATTTCGCCAGTGTTTAGGTTTTTTTCATCAACGGGTATATCTGGTGACGGTTCGTAAAACACATACGAGAAGTGGTCTAGAATAAACTAGGCTGTTTAGTTTTATTTTGTGTACAAATTAGCTTTAAATGTTCAGCAAGAGTTTACAAAATGGTAATATTTTTCCAACAGACACGGAAAGCTTTTTGTTGACGTTTCTATAGTGATCGCCCTAAAGCAGACCGAGGAGTCGGATTTAATATTCAGTAAGGAATAAAGTAAATAAAAACTGTTGCAGGTAAAATATCTGTGTTTGTAATGTTGAATTCTGGTGCAGTGTTTCACGGTCGCTACATTGTACATCATTTTACAAAATATCAACGTAAATTTCGATTCCGTTGAAACAAAAGCATATAGAATCTACAACAAATTGCAAAGTACTGCTAAAACGACAATCTCAAAATCACAGAAAGTGCGCGCTGCTATAAAATTCTAATACTAACTTGGCTTCTAACTACTAAAACATGAGCAATCCCTGACTCTCTGATAAGTATCTTAGTGGAATGGGTGATTTATAGAAGACACAGTTCGTTTTAGAAGATGCGATAGTAAGGTAGCGCTGCGCATATACGTTCGAGTTTGTCAGACTTTCGGTTTAAGCAATCAACGATGTTAATGATAGTGACAGACGGGTCACCCGATCAAAGTAGGTATTGTTATGGGATACTATTTTGCACATTAGCTTACATGAAACATGAAGAAATTCGCGCAACGTCAGATAACGTCTTTCTGACCCTATTGAAGTCCTCCGGTTAGATGTGACATGTTTGCTGCTTTTTGTAAGTAGATCTCGAATAATTTATTTATAGATAAAATGAAATTTTAACGGAAAGTCAAATGATTTTTATGGTGCTTCAACAAGCTATGCAGTTGTAATACAGTAAAGTTTCGCTATAAGGTCCACATGATATTAAGTCCGCCATCGATATTAAGACCAAACAGTTTGGTCCCAAATGACCCAATTTATAGTAAAAAGGTCTCGAAAAAGACTACGTTGACGTTGAGACCACTTTATACTGCTACTGCCAGCTACTGCTACTGCCAACTGCACGTTTGTGCTACTGCTACTGCAAACTTCACGTTTTTGCTACTGCTTCTGCAAGCTACTGCTACTGCCAAGTTCACGTTTTTGCTACTGCTACTGCTACTGCCAACTTCACGTTTTTGCTACTGCTTCTGTCAGCTACTGCTACTGCCAACTTCACGTTTTTGCTACTGCTACTGCCAGTTACTGCTACTGCCAACTTTATGTTTTTGCTACGGCTACTGCCAGCTACTGCTACTGCCACTGCTATTGCCAACTTCCTACTCATGAAAAACGGAGCAATAAAGGTACGGTAATTAGCACGGTACTCTTTAGTCTGGTTCCCTGTGGTATTGACATGGTGTACAGTAGGTCATGTAAAGCTCAATGATGTCGTCGCCCATGGGAAGGTCACAAGTTTACTGTTTACATAGTGAAACTGATACAAAATATTGATCATTGAAAACTTATGTCTTTATTTCAAACAGTTTTGACAATACAATGTATTTATAAAAAGCGAAAGGATTTTTGAATGCTCAATCTGTGAACGGTGAAGACGTTGAAAACCAGCAAGTTTACTTTATTTCGTACAAGTTACTTCAAAAAGACATTTTGGATATGAGACATTTTTTATTTAAGCCGCCAATGTCTAGCTAAAAATATTCAAATTTCAAGCTGTAGTAGGAAAAAGAAAGTAGCAGTGTTGGGATTTGAACCTCACCTTTAAAAGATACTAGTGACATAGCCACTGGGCCATGGATAATAATGTGATACTGAGGCCTTAATAAAGACGTGAATGATCGATTCCTATATAAAAAAAAACTGCTAACGTGTTGGTATACAGATTAAATACCCTTTGTGTCAATGAAATCTGCTACATCCCGAACAACGGCTACTTTTCCTGATGTTTATGTGTGGTAAAAAAAATAGCAATTTAACAAATCACATACTGTAAGGTTTTTTAATGATCAATTTCAACATAAAAATCCCTTCCATGTGTGGTCGCCGCCATTATTAACCTTTGCCTTACCAGGGCATGTAACACCGGACTAAGATACCATTGTCAGCTTGCGACAGACCCGTTTGCGATTACCATAGATGAGTGATCTGTCACAATTTATAACGTAGTTTCATAAATTTAAAACCTGTTTAAACTCGAATAATAAATTTACCGGGATATCATATTACAACAAACAAACTTGTCGATTGGGTAAATGTGATCGTATCTCGATTTTATCTTGTTTTAAATACAATGTAAGTGCAGACCTGGGGCTTTAGTCTTACGCAATGGATAAAGAACCAACTGAAAAGTTAGATCTGCCCGGAACCTTTACAGAAAGTGGAAATAGTGACGATGAAATAACACTGGATTTTGATTGCAATAAAAAGCTATATGTGTCACGTAATTTCCTGCGATATGCATCGCCAGTTTTTGAAGCCATGTTTAACAACGATTTCATAAAAAAGAAACAGAACTACGTCAAACTGACAGGGAAGAATTACGAGGATTTTATCGAATTTCTTCTATGTATTCATCCAAGAATATGGAAGTCAGTTACAGGTATGTTGTATATTAAACTCGGCTGACCGTCAATCCAATGTTATATACATTCCATTCTACTTGTAATTTCATTGGTGTGTGAAAGGTTACCAACTACCTCCTAGCTAGTTACGTTTTCGAATTACCTCCCATTCTGTAATATGTTTAAAAATAACTAGAAAATTATCTAAGCAAGGGATTGAACAGTGATAAAGAACATTAAGAGAGAGAGAGAGAGAGAGAGAGAGAGAGACAGACAGACAGACAGACAGGCAGACAGGCAGACAGGCAGAGAGAGAGACACAGAGAGAGAGACACAGAGCAATGACTAAGAGCCATAACTCATTCTTCACCCCATTTTTTCATATGGAATACTGCTTGTCAGAAATATAATTCCAAAACTATGAAACAGACTTACTTGATAGTACATAAATAATAGAAGTATAGTATTATTTAATCCTTAATAACTGTATTGACTTATTATGGTTGAGAAAGATTTCTACTTTTAAAACGTAAACGAAATAAATTATACTGAATCGTTGCGGTTGTTGAGAAAACGAAATGAAAATATATCCGACAATATTGCTGGGATTATAATTTTGACTAGCGTAGCCAAATAAAATGTTTACTTTCCTATAGTTAATTATAGGGAAACTGCTATGTAGACTCATTACTGTTAATCATAACTTCGGTAATATTCCATGTCTAGGAATCCAAATTTAAATTCAGTAATATTTCGATAAAATTATGTAGGTCATTTTGAACGGAAATGAATTCAAATACTGTTTCAACTATTTTTTAGATTCGAATGTCCTACAAGTAGCACCAATTGCTGAAGAATATCAGGTAACATCCATCAAAGAAACATGCAAAAAACGCATGCTAACAATATTCTCAAGGTCGGTTAAAGAGGCAAGCCCTCATTATCTCTATCATGTAGTGCCGCTCAGAGTTTGTTTCCGTATCATAGCAACAGCAGAACAGCTAAACTATGATAATATTGTGGACACCGGAGTAAGAACGATCGCTAAATTCGGACATATACTTTACAATCGCAATCAACCTAACCCAAAACCTTTCGAATCATATTATGTTGGCGAACCTACACCAAACACAAAAATAAAAAATGAAACGTTGGGTCAAATTCATCAAGATTGTATGAAGCTCTTCGAACAACTTCCAGCAGAAATCAGATGCAGAATCTTTTCGGAAAGGTTAAAATCATGGAATGAGACATCAATGAAATAAATTATGTCATGTTTAACTATTTTTTATTAAAATGCACTACAGTATTGGAGTTCAATGTCTGGACTAATAAAAATACATCTACTACGGGTTTTTGTCAAAGAATAGCGCAATAATTATATTCCCGATCAACATGGCCATGCTGAATAATAGTTGCTAAATCTCAAAACAGATAAACTACGTTGAATACATGGAAGAAATAATAACTAAAGAAAACGTATAACTCCTGCTATGAGTTGTTTTCAAATTGTGACAGTCACATATACTATCACTTTAAGCTACATCCCTACGAATTAATATACACGTGTCCTCATAAGAAAAGGTAAAACACCGTGTTGCATAACGACCAATATTTTTAATGGATATTTGACCTTTATACGGACAAATCGAAAAGCATATATTATTTAATTACACAGGTTTACAACCTAACCCCATTTGCCCACCAATCGAATCGCTCAGTTTTTCAAATAAACGTCCTTCTTTTTTATAATCAAAGGACTGAAAGTGCTGGAGGATCGATTGTCTCTGAAAAACACAGTCTGCACACATACATTTGTACATATCAGGACAACACTGACTGTACACATACATGTGTGAATATCAGGACAACCCTTACACGAGTAAAGTTATAAACTGGAGACACAACTGTCCACAAATTTTGACCTTTCACCATTTGTGTAAACTTTACTTTTGAGATAGGAACCCATGTGCTTACATTATGTCATTCAGTGACTATGTTCAACTACCCTATGAAGTATTAAGCTGTGAATCGTAACTGAGAAATGGAATTTGACAAAACTGAACTGAACATTTATGGTTTGAACAACTTTAAATGTCATTCAAAGTTATGGGATATTGCTCATAAGGTTGATTGTATTGTGCCAATTAATTCGGATTTAACGTCGCACCCAACAGCTAAGGTCATATTGCAACCTCCGGCTTTCATGGAGGAGGAAGACCCTGGGTGCCAATTCCCTGTATCAGAATTTGGGGGTCATTTAGAAACTCCGAGGGTCATACCCTTTATTGTAAAATAATAAATGCATGACTATGTGTTAAAGAAGTTTTGTTCAGTTTACTTCTGTAAAACTGCATGTGATACATCACAAAATGATGGGTAATCAAAGGTTTGGCAAGACACCAGGTCTTTCTCTTTGGATGCTTTCCATTTTGTCACTGCATCTCAAAAGTCAAATTTGTCCACAAAGCGAATTTTTCATAAGTGCATTCAACCATAGACATTAAACTTGGATATTATTTGGCACACTTAAACCCCTTTCAATAGTGACAGTCTGATCGAAATGACTACAAAATGATCATTAAAATCACTCAGAAAGACGTTTTTGTTTCCCCTATTAAGGTTCGTCGACCATCTCTTGTTGTGAGTCTACGATCTATGATGACGGTATCATAAGAATCAATACACACAAAAACGCAATGGTACAAAATACGGGTCGATCCGAAATCAGACGACAACGACGACGCAATAGGGTCAAAATTAGACATATCCCATACCGGAATCGTATTTTATCAACAATTTATCTTGCAAAGCGTTTTGAGAGGTTTTGAAATGTTGTTTTTGTAGTAATTTGATCATACACATTTTAATTGCGTCATAGAAGACGCTCTTTGCTATTTCTGTTGCGTCATTGACAAAATGAGTGCGTCAAAACCGCAGAAAACGCGCTCTCGCGGAAACACTGAATTTAGTGTATCCGGTGTAGCGATACGTATTTCACGGGTCTTACATTTCTCATGTCACACCGGTCTGACGATAAAAACCGCGTTGGAAAATAGTTCTATACAGAACAGATACCTCGTTAATTTAAGTTACAATTTATAAGATAAACAACAATATAATATTATGCTATTCTGTAATGTTTTGATATTATTTAGATCTGTTACTATATAATTTTAAAACAGAGGACAGTAATATAGAACTACTTTTCGGTCGTATTCGACAAAAAATTGTGTTAAGAGTTCGGCCGTAAGGGTCTGAAATACTCTGTTAACTTTGGATACGATTGAATAAATTCAATCGATCCAAAAACTAACTAGACTGAAATCACTTAATTCGTTTAGAGTTCACTCTTTATCTCGGCCTACAATTCATATCGGTGGCTAAACAAACACTAAGTAAGTTAGATTGTATTAGGTCAAATGTTAACAATTAAGAAACCCCGGTCGCTCGCTACCGCTCCCTTTGGGTTTCTAAGAAACCCTAAGGGAGCGAGCGGTAGCGAGCGACCGGGGTTTCGACCGGGGTTTCTTAATTGTTAACATTTGACCTAATACACTCTAACTTACTAATTGAATACCCACATCAATATGTTTAATTCAAAGATGAAAATATTATAAGTATTTTTATTCACAGATCTGCATGTTATTATCTGTTCTGACAAGTTACTGACAATGAAGATGATAGTTTATATAGAATGATCATTTTAGTTTGATAAGCTATTTAATAAAATTATCATTAAATGACTGATTTGGTATTAACCCTATTATTTGTCCTCTTGCAATCGTCCGGTGGGCTAATGCCCTCAGACAAATAACAGGGCCAATATCAAATCACTCATTTATTAACATATAGTGAACATTATCATCTAATTACTTGACTAAATGTCTAGTCTAAAGAGACATCATCAGACAGAATCTTATTTGATAAAGGGTGTTAGAAATGAAGGGATTACAGTGTCTGGTGTTTGGAGGTCACTTATTAAGGAGCTTTTGCTCCTTATTAAACGCATGTGCCAAACATTTAAATCTTGTTTGTTACATCGTGTATTAGCCGAACACTTTATTTTGGCCATTGTTTATATGACAATGTGGTCAATCGGATCAAAATACCATGTGCGATTTATTATTGCAGTACTACGCAGTAACAACGGAAAATTTTATTTTTAATATAAATCATTTTCCACATTAGTTCTGGAAGAGCTATATATAATGGAATATTAATTCAATTTAGTAAGAGAGCTGTGTTGAAGCGTAATGTTGACACCTACGAATCTGTCACATGTGTGAAAAATTCGTACGAATTCCTAACATATGTGTGACAAATACGTATGAATATGTCACAAATAAGTATTGTGAAATTTTCGTGCCCACTTTCTCACAACCTCTTAGTGCCAGCGAAATGTTCACAGTCCGTTTATCGTTCATTTATTTAGCTATAAACCGAGGGCCGTTTAATCCATGAGACCTCTTTACAAGCCGCCATAACATCAATTGGCAAGTGCAGCCTTGCTCCAGAATTTTATTTTTGTACGGGGTCTGTTATGACAGTAACTTCCCTTTAAATAGTCCGAATACATACTTAATGGTATACGCTGGTCAGTTAACGAATGTTTGAATTACCAAATTTGAAACTGATGTGAATTAAAATTGATTATACTGTATTTATATAGGTACCATTTCTATGCCGGACAGTAACGGCATATGTATGGCATTTGACAAAGCAAGATAACTGCTGGTCATATTGGTATGACAAGGGCCATTACTGTATTGTCGAAATAAGCACGATTGTCGAACAACTTTCTACAGGTTTTCATGTTACTGTCAACATTTGTGCCAAGTCATTATATAACCCCACCATGCACGGCAAATTTATGCCGCAGACGCGAACAACACCATCACTTTACGTATATAGTGAAGATCAATAAAGTTCAAAGTGCACTGTGCTCGTGACTGTTGAGCTATGGACCTTGGACTGGCACGTCACACGTTCTCTTGATGAGGTTAATTATTGTGCCAAAATTGTTCCATGTTTCATGAAGTTACTAACCGGACACGACATGTGACGGACACATGGATGGAATGACGGACGGACGGAATCGAGCAATTCTATAGTCCCCAAAGCAACAATGATCTTCCATTCATTGAGCCAAATCATTCTTTGTGTAAAACAGATATCAAGATATCTAATCTTAAAAGAGTTTATTCTTATGACCCCTTGTGACATTGACCTTTGACCCTTAAACCAACATGGAACTTCTACTTCACATTGAGAACAATCATCTAATGAAATATGAAGTATTGGTGTCAAAATGTTATCAAGATAATGAGTGTTAAAAAAGTTGACACTTTCCCCCCTCCCCCCCCCCTTGTGACCTTAACCTTTGATCCAATGACCCTAAACTGTACATGGGGTATCCACTCCATATATTCCATCATCCTGTCAAATATGAGGGCTTTATCAGACAGAGCAAAAACATTATGCCCCCTGAGCTATCTTGGGGGCATAAACAGTTGTTTTGAATGTGTGACGTTTTCGTATGAACAATATTTTTACAGATGTTTTTCTACTTTTTTGAAATGTGAAGTATACGTTTTTTGCTGTGAAGGGAGGTAAAGGTACAGATTGAACTGAACCAAATTTTCACAAATGTGTGACATATTCGTACGTTTTTGTCAAATATGTGTGAGTAATTCGTACGAATTCATCCCACGTGTGACGAATTCGTATGTGTGTTAATCAGAGATGTATCTAATCACCATAATATGCACCGGTCCAGTAATCGGTTTTATGTTAAAATACCGACTACCTTTAAAGTGACATAATGCTCATCCTACTGCACATAGTGAATTTTTGGTGAGAGTTTTATAAAAGCCATTTTCGGTTGCTGTGCATTTAAATGTGTAACACTAATGATAATGCCGCATTAGTATTTGAAGTTGGTGCTTTAGAAATGAAAAAATTGACAAATGAAATAATGGTTCCTTCTTTCGCAGTGATCTTCCTTGTGTTGATGTAGTTGTTGGTAGAGAGATTTCGGCAGTTGAAGGGAATCAACTTCTGCATGCATTAGTTTTTTTTTAATCGACTCTCCCGGTCAAAATAGGAAAAGAAATATTTGGAAAGTTATTATTTCGTACTGGTAGCAGGAAGAGTTTGGTGTATTGGGTTAAAAGCTATTATTTTCTCTACCCTTTTTACACACACCTATTTCAGCTGGATTTTTTCTTGAAAAAAATGTGCATAATGTCACTTTTACCGTTTTAAAACCTACTTAGTTTTCAATGCATTTAGTATATAAAAATTTAATCGAAAATCATATGAAATGATAATAATAATAATAATAATTATAATAATATAATAACAATAATAATGATGATATTGATAATTATAATAATATTCATAATGATATTAATAATAATAATGATGATAATATCTTTATATAAATAAAGGTACACATTTAGACACACATAAACATACATATATCTAATATTTCACTTAAGCCTTCTTAAGAAATTATATAAACAAAGCATTAAAGGGCCTTAATTTTGCTTGAATATTCCGAAAAAAGATTTTGTTTATTCATCAAGTGAATGCATGCTTAAAAAATTGCAGACTTTATCCTACAGCTGACCAAAGACCTGGGCCTGACATTTTACATAATGTTTTCTAATTCAGCAAGGTACAAGGCTGCGACAAGCAAAATGAAACGAACTATACTGAAGTTTAAAACTGTGTTTAAGGTGTTGTATTTCATATACCAATAAATAATTTTGCAATACTTAAATCAAGTTCGTTACAACCCAATGCATGTATTCAAATTGAAATCTCATAAACATATCACATAATATTTTTATATTGATCATCTAAATATCTGCTATTGGACTGGTGCGAGCTCATTATTATACACATTGATATGTTTTAACAAAGAAATAACAAGAGAATATGCAAGTTTTTGTACATTAGGTGCTAAAGTGTCAAGCACTTAAACGAGTCATTTGCGAAAGCTTTGAACGGAAAGAATGAGTGCTGAAGAAACAACACCTCGGGAGGATAAGAAAGGGAACATTTTAACAACATTCACTGAGGAAGGACAGTACAAAGACGAAGTAAAACTTATATTCGATGACAACAAGGAGCTGTATGTACCACAGAATTTTTTATCATTATCATCTCCCGTTTTCAACGCAATGTTCACAACTGATTTTGTCGAGAAAAAGGATATGACAGTGAAACTTGTTGGAAAGGATTATGACGACTTCTTAGAGTTTCTGTTGTGTATTCATCCAGCTGTTTTAAAGTCAATAGATGGTAAGTGAATTGTAGCTAGTTGTCTCCTAAATAAACATGGCAGCTGTAGTCGCGAAATCATCCGTCTGTCAGTCTGTCCCTTGACATTTTCCAATCTTTCTCATGATTAAAAGAGCCATTTAGTGGATTACCAATTATTCCCTTTGAAACCTTCTTATTCGTGTGTGCGTGTGTGTGTGCGTGCGTGTGTGCGTGCGCATGAGTGTGTGTGTGTAGATTTATATCATACCACTGCAGATGATTAATTCCTATATTGAGATTTCATTCAGTTTCCAAATGGACAAGAGCCTTTCTTGTTGGGCATAATAAAATAATGTTAATATCCTGAAAAACAAAATGACGTCTTTTATTTTAGATGAATATTAACCGGTACTTTCTATATATTCATACCGATATTCCAAAAGTCAAGAAATGCAGATAATCATCCACCATGGTCATACACCACGGTCATAAAACTTAAATAAATAATGTGCAATAAAATCAAACATTTTATTACACAAGCTGCCTAGAAACTGCTGACAATTTTTTTTTTCTCAAACAATTTTCAACATGTTAATTACGTTAAAAGGTGCCATTTGCTATTCATCACAGAATATTATATTTTATAGTGCATGATTTGTTATGTTACAAGTCACTCTATTGTGCTTGTAACAATTTGTCGGTTCCACAGAACTACACAAAGTCAAAAACGTACACTGACGTGAGCCGGTATTACCATAGCAGCTGACTTTGAAAGACATTAAAAGTTGTTAAAACTATTAATATTCAGTTCAGTTTTGTCAATATCCACTTCTCAGTTACCATTCACAGCTATGATACTTCATAGGGTAGTTGAGCGAAGTCACTGATTGCAAAAGGTAAGCACATGGGTTCCTATCTCAAAAGTAAAGTTTACACAAATGGTTAAAAGTCGAAATTTGTGGACAGTTGTGTCTCCAGTATATAACTTTACTCGTGTAAGGGTTGTCCTGATATTTACACTTGTATGTGTACAGTCAGTGTTGTCCTGATATGTACACATGTATGTGTGCAGACTGTGTTGTTCAGAGACAATCGATCCTCCTGTACTTTCAGTCCTCTGATTTTATACTTTTTGTTAGAATTGCATCTTAAAAACTATTACATGTAGGAGAAAAACTTTGAAACTGTATATAGAAATTAGGGGATTTGATATAAATAAATCATATTCGGTCTTTATTAATCTATAAAGAAGCACGCATTGTTACATGTTAATGTGAGTCACAAATATCGGCTGGAATTTATTCGAACAAAATTCATACAGAGGATAAAATTCCAAATATATTTGTACAATTTGGCACATAACCTGATCATGGCAAGAAATAATGTTATGAGGATGAAGACCGTTGTAAAAAATGTGGAGAATCTTTATAATTATTATAGTAATCCTGATGAATCAGGTAACCCTGGTGTTCACCGCTCTATCTTGTTTCATTATGTAAAATAGCCCAAACAAATATATTTTCAAACGTATCTTACTCTGACGTTTTAGTGTTGTTATTGTTGTTACACAAGTGTGAGATCATGTGCTAAACAGCTTTAAATATTGATTTAATGATATTTAAATGTTTAACATGGTGTTGGCTGTAATTTTGGTTCAGTAAACTTTACAGAAAGTGGTATTTAAAATGGCTTTGCTTTTATATCATCGTATTGTCATAAAGGTTTGTATTTGTTTAAAGTGTTTTCTTTATTTGTAATTTGATAATTAAAAGATACTAATAACTGATCATATGATAATCATACATAATTCTATATACAAAAGGTCCAATGCAAGAGAAACAACAATGGCTTATATGTTTATCACTGAACATTTGTTTAACCGTAGTTTTCACACATACGAATTCGTAACATTTGTGAAAAAACGTACAAATTCCTCACACATGTGTCATAAAAACGTACAAATATGTCACACATTTGTGGAAATTTGGTTCTGTGCACCCCCACCCCCCCCCCCCACACCCCCCTTAAAGCAAAAACGTATACTTCACATGTAAAAGAAAATAGGAAAAAATCTGTAAAATATTGTTTATACGAAAACGTCACACATTAGAAACAACAGTTTATGTCACCCAGATAGATCAGGAGGCAAAGTGTCTTTGCTCTTTCTGAAAGAGCCCTCATATATTTCACAGGATAATAGAACATATATCGTACACGACACATGTAGAATTTTAAGGTCATTAGAGCAAATGTCAAGGTCACATGGGTAAAATAATGTCAAATTCTTTAACACTCAATATCTTGAAAAACCTTTGACACTGATACTTCATATTTCACACGATGATTGTTTCCAATGTGTAGTAGAAGTTCCATGTTGGTTTTAGGGGCCACTCGTTCAAAGGTCAAGATCACAAGGGGTCGTAAACATGAAATCCTTAATCATTGAATATCTTGATATCTGTTGGACACAGAGAATGATTGGTCTCAATGAATAGATCATAAGTGCTTTGGGGATTGCTCGATTTCGTCCGTCTGTCTGACCTTCCGTCTGTCCATCGCATTTCGTTTCCGGTCAGTAACTTCATGATACATCGACCGATTTTAGCACAAGCGCTAGCCACATCAAGAAACTTTGTGGCGCGCAAGACCCAGGTCCATAGCTCAACGGTCTAGAGCAAAGTGCACTTTGATAAGTGCACTATATAAGTATAGTGATGGCGTTGTTTGTGCCTTGGGCATAACTTTGCCGTGCATAGAATGACTTGGTACAAATGTTTACCATTAAATAAAATCGTGTAAAAAAGTGCGGCAGTCGTGTTAACTTGACATTTCAGTTATGGCCCTCATACAGTATAAAATATTATAATTCAAGTCAGTTGGAAAATGCGTTAGCTTACCAGCGTGCCTCTCACAATACCATCAATTGCGTATTCGATAAACGAACGATAAACGGGCTGTGGGTACTCAGAGATGGTGAAAAACGTGGGAACAAAATTTTCACAAAACCTACTTGTAACATATTCGTACGTTTTTGTCACACATGTGTGGGGAATTGGTACGAATTTTTCACACATATGGTAAAAAGTTCGTTGGTACTAAGTGGTGCAAAAGGGGGTACGAAAATTTCACAATAACTATAATAGTTATATTTATTACTACTTTATTCCAGAATCGAATGTTGTTCGTATGGTTCCAATTGCCGAAGAATACCAAGTGCTGTCAATTTCATCGAAGTGTAAGAAAGTGATGAAGAAAATTGTAAAAAAGGAATTAGAAATAAGAGAAAAGGGGAAGGATAATGCTATATATTACATGTTTGAGTTTTGCGAGCAAGTTGTGACTGTCAGGAAATGTCTTATTTTCTTGAACACTGCAATAACATTTAATTTTGAGGATATTGTTGATCTTATCGTTAATTCACTGGCTAGATTCTCGTCTGTAATTTACAGTGGATTTGATTATAGGAATATGAATAATGTTAAGAAATACAGGGACTGCATTGATTCGGGTACAGTCACAGTGAATGAAGAGCATTTTAACACTAAAGACTTACAATCAGAGTGTTTGGATTTGTTCGCAAAGCTCTCGTCTGAAGTTAGGCTGAGAGTTTATTCAAAGCGCCTACATATCCTTGATAACCACATTTTTTTATAAAGTTTGCAGCGTGATTTTCGTTCACATTTGAAATATATTATTTTACTGTTAAACAAACTTTGAAATTCCAAGGCACTTCCTTTATAGATGGAAGCAAGAGGGATAGAGATGTTTTCGTTTTTTAACTTTCACATATTTCTCCATCGATGATCAGAAACAAGTTCCATGCAGTAGTCATCATTCGAATGCTACAGTATACAGTATACTAACGGTTTAAGGTTACAGCATGACTCACTGTCTTTTTACAGGACTCTCTTTTTCCTAAAGGACGCTTCTGATCGGCTTATGGTTGGTTACATGTAATTCTAAATTATTTTGATACGTCTACTGTAATGGAACAAAATATTTTCAACATCAAGCCTTTGGCAAATGTTACAGAACGCACGAGAGAAATATTCTTATTAAGTTGTAAAACGGTTTACTACTTCACCGGAATCACTTTCGCATGTCTGGGCCGTATTGCTTTGAAGTTAAAAATATTCTGTGATATATTTGGTATCAATATTGTGAAGGATGAGAGGCATGTATTACTTTAATGTTTGTTGTATTATGATCTTAGATCATGCTTGGTGTCCAAAGCTAGAGAAATATTTGTAGACTTTGATTGTACCAAAAGTGATGAGAAGTTGAACATTATCCAATCAGAGGGGTGTATAGTAAAGTTAAGTGCTAAAACTTGCTACGTTAAGGCTAAGTCTAGAAAATAAGCTAAAACTACTGTATAACAAGTAATTCATTTCGTTATATCTGTGCTTGTATATAATTGTATGTCTTCATATCAACATGTACAATACTTATTGTTAAGAAATGTGGAGTCATACAAATTGTATGTGTTAATTAATTCATTAGAAATGTAAGCTCTGAAAATAGTCTCTTATAACTTTTTTTAGAGTGGCTATACATGTATATGTTTTAAAACTTGACTTTAAAATGTATGCATTGTTTTACAAACATATGTAGATGAGACATAAATAAATAAATAAATACGTTTTGATTTATTTCTCTTTGTATTACTTATGCACAATATATCTATCCTGGTGTGCCATTACTTCATTGTATGACGGTATGGCTGATTCATCATACGTTGGTGGAAGTGAATCAGGTATATCACGTTCAAGTTCCTCTAACGCTGGTGCTGATGGCGACAATGTAGGAACGTCTTGTAGTGTTTCAATGTCTAGGTGTATATCGGCTGAAGTCGTGTCTGTGTTACTAGCCTCTCTTTCTGCGTTGTTCCCGGCATAAGAAGAAGAATCTCTCAGAGCAGCATAGTTATCCGACGATGTTATGTGATCCTTGAATCAAATATAATAAATGGATGTAAACCTAAAGATAGATTGAAAAATACTAGTACATGAGATTAAAATTATGAAATACGATATTAAAAAAAGTCAATTTTGATTATGCTATGCATTTGTGACACAATGTAAACATCTTAGTAACAATATGATCGACACATTGAGATCTGTTAAACGAAACACAACAAATAGAGTCGTTAAAACAGTTTTACAAGTTCCCAGCAAAAACATTACATATACCTTAAAACTTTGAATAGGGCGAAAACTTCGTTTAAACATTTGGAACACTTTGAAACCACAGCAATATATACATCTTTATCAACTGCTCAGATTCCACTTAGTTCGTGAATCCGTCTCAGAGTACATTACACTAGATTGCAAAAACTTAGTATTTGTATATAAATCACGCTTTCATGCAATGCACCGGGACATGAAATAAATTAAATGAGTTCCAATCGTACTTCATTCTCAAACTCCAGTAGTTTTGTCGAGGTCTTTGACAAAAACCTTGACTTTAAAAATTGGTAATGAAGACAATGGTAGTCAATAATGGCCGTTCATTAAGACATTCGATTTAAGCGCCGAATACATTCCAAAACAATCATTCCAGATATAACCACGCTCCCAAGACAGAGGCAGGGAGTTTGTATTCACTACTACTCATCTACAGCATCCGAATCTACCGAGATGTTTGCAGTGATAAGCTATACACGGTAGCGTTCTTCGTAAGCGAACTAAAGTATAAAGCGCGAATTATTTCTAAGGAATTTCACACAGCAGAGCTCAATAGAAGGTTACTTACGTTTGTACAGTCTTGTCTTCCCACAATGCTTTGTTTTATACTTGAAAAGCAATCCTCTTCCCTTTCTCTTCCTTTTCTGTATTGCCGGTAGAAAAATTTAATCCCAATCAACATAAATATTCCAAGTAACACACACAAAATGTATTTTAAAAACACTGTCGAATTTTCTTGCGGGGGTTTCGGAGAACAGATAGAATCATTGAAGTTCTGCTGACAGACATTAACCTTACTATCACAGATAACGTCTTTACGTACACACATATGGTCAATATTTCCTTGGGAACACTGGACCTCCTTGCTAATTTCACAGACACCTGATGTTTAAGAAAAAAAAATATTTTTTTTAAAATGCCGAACATAGAAATAAAACGTTGAAATGTAATTATGTGGTTAAATGTGTCTACACTATAACAAGTGTCCATCCACAAATACTTCTGTCTAAGCTAGGATGATGTCTAGGTCGATAACTGAGATTTGCATACACATATGTAAGACTTACTGTGCAAATAAGCTAAATAAAAAGTAAAATAAGAAAATTACAACTATATAATATAAAAACAATCAATAGGTCATAAACGTTTTTTATCAATACTGTGTATAATGATATGTACTTGGTACAATCGCAACATGCACGTAGATGATGTTGCTGCAAAAAGGTATGTTCAGGAACTCAAGCATTGTATAATGAGATATTGGATTTACATATCCTTCGCAGTTTTTATTCACTGAATGTACATGTACTAACTCTTGAGACACATAAGTTCTGTAATCGATACATATTGGTCTAGAGTGCTTTTTCTCGTAGTTGAACTTTGACGTTCCAACATACAGGGTGTTGCACCATCCCCAATAATAATTATACATTTTCTTGATAAAAAGAACATAATTTGTAAATAAAAAATACCTGTATGGAATCTTGAATACTTGAGGATGAAAGAACCAGAGTTTCGCTTCTTTGCATCTGTCCGGATAAAAGAGACAATGAACCTATCGTCGAAAGAAGTGAAAACAGTATCTGTTGTCACAACTGTTTGATTGTAGCCACACAGATCCCGCGCCATACCTGTGCAATACAATTTTAACAGAATACTAGTACATGTAAATGCACGAACACCATCTTAAACTTACCTTTATGCATTTATACCTATACGGATCTTCTAACTTAAAGTTCGGGCAAGTTAATTTATGTAAAAGGGTGTGTTTTACAGACGACATTGTTTTGTCGCGGTTTGTAAATGTATTAAATTTTATATTTGAAATGAATAGACACAAGGCACATATGATATTTTCAATTAAAAAGAAATTCACAGTTACTCTTTAACAGAAAAATAACACATGTAGACTGAAAACTTAATGAAGAGGCCAGTCCTCTTTGACATCAAACATGTCCATCTTTACAGTGAATAAATACCTTTATTGAGTAGCCACCTGATTGTAACATATTATTGTGTGTGCTATATTTACCTTTCTCTGATGATTTTGATGTATTGGCGACGTCATATACACTTAAAAGGCCACTGTTACAGTCATCTGGCATTTGAAACTCAGTGAAGTAGAACATTAGATGGCTTGTTGCATTCGGATGATTTCGGTGACTTTTCGAGACCACGGTAATACCACAGGATCGGACATCGTCTGGTAATTCACTGGCATCAAAAATAACTTCGCCATAGCTTCGTGTAATAGCTAATCCACACATCTGGTGCATAAGATCTGAAAAAAGAAAGCAGATTTGCAAATATCAGGGTTTTTTTTAATTTTAGAATGTTAATCATAGTTCATTATTGAGTTATTTAGATTGTTTTAAGTGGTCAAGTATTTATTGTCTTCGGTTAGCTCTCCAGAGGGTTCCCGAGTTCGATTGCCGGTCAGGTCACTTGAGGCGTGTTCCTATGGGCAAGACACAGAAAATAAAACTTAGTCCTTGTTCTTATAAGCGACTGGCTCAATATTGAATGACGTCCAGAGAGTGAAAAATATAGTTTGTATGCACTTGTTTGGCAGCTGACGACAAATTAACTACATGTAATACCGGCCGCTCCATTATTTCGAGGGAAAAAATGTCAATACAATTTACACGTAGTTGTTAATATAAAAAAAGCTTACCTGAATGAAAACAATGTCCTCCGATGATAATGTTGAAAATAATTAAAATGACATATTTCTTATCTTTCATGTCCAGATATTATTTCTGAAGTTGTATATACAGAAAATGAATTTTATATAGGTTCAACGCTTTCTTCATTCTGACTAGTTAAACACTGTAACTACACAAAGGTGAGTAATACATGTAGTAAGTTAAACATGTTACGTCACGACTGGTCATACTCGCAATAGCCGAGAGATATAACTTGAATCTTACCGTCAGTTTCGTGTTTAATTCACATTAATTTGACAAAACGCTGGTTTGAAATGCACACAGAAAACAAACAATACATTCAATGAAAATGACTTTAGGTATGTACTGTAGTGCAAAAAAAGAGTAAAATGTAATATTTAAATATACACGTATCTTGGGCCATATTCCAGTAGCATCTTAAGTCAAATCTTAAGATTTTCCTTAAAATTAACAATTTCCTGAAGAAGATGATTTAAAAAGGTGAATTGAATATGCATTGCAGCATGTTGAACATTCATTAAAATTAATCTTCCTGGGCCATTTTCTATAATGATGATGAAATAACACACAAGTGACGTTCGAGAGAATTATAATAACTAATAATATACTTTATGTTAGCTCGTTTGCGAAGCACTTAACGAGTCCCGTTCGAGTCCGCTTCCCTGAAAGAACAGTATTGGTGTCATATGAGAAAGTCCGGTCTTGAACCCAGTGGGGCTTGAACCCGCAACCTCCGGGATGAGTGGCAGACACCTTAACCTCTACGGCACCACTTCCCCCAACCCTTAACGTTCTTATTCAAACGCATTCTCCATGCAGAATAATAATAATAAATTTAAACAGTTGCCAGGAAGTCAACCTAGCATTGGCTCGTAACTTTTTGTTGCATTTTAGTTGTCTTTGTGAGTAACGGCTAATATATATTGTTTCACCAAATACCAAGGAATCAGCACATGCAAGTTTGTCCAAACAGGGGAGACTGAAATCCACGGTAAATATGAAAATTTTGCCAAAAGGCGAGTGCTTCCGCATTCGCCATTAATTGCTATAGTGTTAGTTTCCAGAAATGAAAACTTTTAATAATCAGGGACAAACTTCAATCACTTCTCTGTAAGTCTGACGACTGTCAAATTTTAATGTGTCATTTTTAAAAGAGATACAGGCATTCAAATGTCACAAGGCACATGAATCTAGCTAATGGGAATTGGCAATAATTTTTGTATGGTAAAAAATAGCAGCAGATTCGATCAATGCTTATGTTAACGGCAAGATGGGAAAACGACTGACACTTTCATCCGTTTGTTATTTTTTCTGTCCCAAATGATGTTACAACTAACTCACGTGAACTACGGATAAATAACACGAATGAAATAATGATACATGCATCTGACATCTGCCCAACGTTACAGCTGTGCACATTGTGTATTATTAGTTCTGATCATTTCAGTCGTGAAAGTTTCGTCCTCACCAACTTTAAATCTGTGGGGAAAAATGTGTTAGCGCTTTATATGTTTTATCGCAAGTGATTGACAGTTGTATTCAACCCTGGCCGTTTTCAATTTCTGACTACCAGTATGTTTAATACGCACTGGCACCTCCATTTCTTCACTAACACTAATCATACTTTTACAGACTGTATATTTATAAAATACTATATGCGTTTGATTTAAAGGTCTGAACTGGACTTATATGTATAGAGTTATGTGCCCTTAAGTTATGCTTCATTTCAGTACGTTTGATATGTAACATCAATATTTCTAGGGAAATAATGATATTACTTATACATTGTACTTTATATGGCAATGAGATCTCATTCAGTAAATCGGATCATGTGGTCTCAAGTTATATGACTGTTTAATTTTATATTTTATAAATAACTCCAAGCTTAATAAAAACTCTCTCCTTAATTATAGTATATAGCGCAATTTGGTTTCAATAAACTATCTAATAAATACGCTTGCTTCAAATACGGTTCCTATGTAAACCAACTATACACCTGGAGTTCACCAGTTAGTATAAGGACAGGGTTTTGGCCATTGACTTAATGAAAATTGTATCTTTTACCTGCTTTGAAACGACTGAGACAAAATTTGAAAGTAAACAAAGCTCGCCAGTGCGAAAAAAAAAAACAACCACAAAACCCAATTTTTTCAGAGTGAAACTATGGATCGGTAAATATTTGTACATAAAAGTTACGCTTAAACCTGTAATCCAAGTTTTTGTTTGGAAACTTTTGTTTCAGTTTCATTGATGTTTAGACAAGCTTGTTTTCAATGTGAATTTCTTTATTGTAGCACAGGTACCGGGCATCGCGCAAGGACCGCCATCCCTCAGCGGTCCCTCAACAATCCTAGTACTCCATGTACTGATACATTAAAACAAAACAATCAAGAAGATAGTGATTTTTGTAAATCAATGTATCATTATATTGGGTACCAGAGTTGTAGAGGGACCTCTGGGGGATGTGGGGCCTTGCCCCACGCCGGGTACCTGTGAATTGCAGTTCTTCGAATGATATCTGGGATTTCAAGTTTTTCACTTTTTGACTTTATTTTGGTGTGTTTTTTAATTATATTCAGCAACTTGTTATTACAGTACATGAAAACTGTGTCTGGATCTATTTTGTAAACGAATACCCTATATGCGGGATCACGGTGTATATATCACAAGGATCTGATGCGGTTACACTTTGTAAATATTAATAAAAGAATAATCAACACTTGCATTGCTCAATTTCTAAAATTAGCTTGTCCATCATTAAATTTAAATGGTACTATTTATTGTTCAAAGAGATGCTCACTGAAAATTTATTTGATAAAAGAGCAAGACTGCATGGTTGAGCAGATCTCCATGATCTACGGTGGTCCGAATGGCAACATGTAAGAATTAAGTGCATGTCAAATGCAAAACATCTCTGTTTAGATAATGATTTCGTTAGACAAATGCATTTATTATTGACTGCGAGTTTTGATAACTTATATTAATTGCCCTCAAGAATCACTCAAGATGGAATCAGCCTCAAAAATAGAAACACATTGCGGAATGTATTTGTGACATGCCTTAAATGACACCTCTACCACGGCACTAAAATAATAATAATAATAATAATAATAGTAAAATCTTTATTTCATGACAGTAACATATCAGACATACAAGGATTTACATGTAAATCAAAATACATCTTATTTTCATATGGCCTTCAATCCGGACAATCTCATATCATTCGAAACTGTGCAAAGTTGGAATTGTCACTGTTGGGGATCGAACAGGAGATATTCCGATCCTAAGGCGGAAGTCCTACCATTGCGCCATGAGGGCACAAAACAAAGTCCTCTTTGACACTGGTTCAGCTCTCATTATTTTAGTTGTAAACATTTACAGTGTATTCTTAACCTGTTAATTAGAGCCTATTTTTCTATCAAATGCTAATAGTTCATATTTCAAAATGATACACGGATGGCAAAGACAAAAGCAAACAATATGTTCAATTTATGTTTTATAGTATCTCAAATAATATTTTCATGTGTTGGGGTATACATGGCAGAAATTGGGTCTCTATGTGTTTCTTTGGTGTTTGGTTGTACAAAAGAGTATAAAATACTCCTTTCGTATAAGGTTGCCCATCGCCAATGTGATTTTAGCCGCAGCTCCGGCATAAATATGATTTAAGCCGCGGCAAAAATCGCATTTTTATCGGAGCTAAAATATTTTAACCGCGGCTTAAATCATATTTATGCCGGATCTTAAATATTTATGCCGCGGCTAAAATCATATTTATGCCGGAGCTAAAATATTTTTACCGCGGCTTAATTATTTTTGGTGGCGATGGACAACCATATTCGTATAATATATTCATTGCCAATGTAAGTGAGTCACTGTTACAAACAGCATAACAGCAATGTTTTGTAGAGCATTTTTTATTTTTATTTGCTTTATTACAAACATCCATTCTCATAATGTACAATATCTTAAAAATCAGTATGGAAGCCTTGGAGGGCCACTTTTGAGTTTCGACTTACGGGTGTTTTTTTTACTTTTGACTTATGACTTTCGACTTTTGACTTATGACAGATACAGAGTTGGCAAAGTTTCCAAAGAGTCATAATGGTGTAAAATTTTGTTTCTTCAATCCAGGTGTAGAAACAATAAGTAAAATTATGTCTGTGCGTAGTACTGCAAACTTGTTTGCTGTAAATAAATTATCTAAGTTACTTTTGTCTTTGTCATTTATTTTAGCATCAATGAGCCGTTACGGCTCGCCAGGAGGCGACCTTGGGAGCCTCCGCAGTGAGCGGCGACGCAGGTTTTCTCTTTCTTTAAGCGGGGGTGTGGGGGTGTGGGGGGCTTGCCCCCAGGCGTAAAGCCAACTATCAAGGAACTGAAAAAAAATATTAAAATTTTGAAATTTTTTTGTTGCTATGGTAACATTAAAAAAAATTATGTTTTTTATGTATCTATAGGTTAATATCACAAGGTATACCGAAGGAAATTAAAGTGCTGTAATATGTATAAGTATATTGTTATATTGATGGGTCCTCGGTAGCAGGTTCCTAGTATTACCTGAACCTGCCGCTGGAGGTCCTCAGTGAGGACCGTGTATAGGGTTAGGGTTAGGGTTTATTTTTTCATAAGTAATAAGTCAAAGTCAAGTCAAAGTCAAAGTCAAAGTCAAAAGTCATAAGTCATAAGTCAAAAGTCATAAGTCATAAGTCATAACCCATAAGTAATAAGTTAAAAGTCAAAAGTCAAAACAAAAAGCGTGTTAAAACATATTTTATTTTGTTACTATTGATAGAAATGATGTATTTTTTATATATATATAATTGATTTTATTAAAATCTTTTAAATAGAAATTGTATTTTATTGAGTGTGGTCGTGTTTATATTGTTCTTATAAAAATGCCAAAGAGGCAATACAGCAATACAAAGAAGCTTTTGGGAATGATCGCAGCGAAGCGAAAAGGCGACGTTATATTTATGAAATAACATCCGTTCCAGGGGTGTTAGTCGTTTAATAAACAATGATTTGGAGTACTGATATGCAGTAATTAGCCACGAAGGCCGAAGGCCTGAGTGGTTAATAACTGCGCATCAATACGACAAATCATTGTTTATTAGACGATAACAACGCTGAAAAGGGTGTTATTTCGATTCTAACATGACCAGATACTACAAAAAGTGAATAAATGCAAAGCGTTATTTTCTACGCGAACGCTCATTTAACGTCATGCGGCGCTATATGACGTCATGTTTACAGCACATCGGTTCCCGCGTTGTTTATGGTTTAATATAACATAATTTTTCTACTCTTTGTATATAGAGACAAAATCCTGAGTCATGTTAGAATAACTAATATACCTCGTAGGAGGTATTATAAGAGAAAGAATTATTACAAGAAGAGAAACTATTATCGAAAACAACGCGATTCATATGTCAAAAGTAATAAGTCATAAGTCAAAAGTCAAAAGTCAAAAGTCGAAAGTCATAACTTAAAAGTCAAAAACACCCGAAAGTGGCCCTCCAAGGCTTCCATAAATCAGTGATAAGGTAATACGACTAGTAACGGTCTTATCAGTAAATCTATTTTTAGAATATCCCTCTACCTGTAAATCACATCTATAACTTGATAAACAATGTAGCAGTTTAGTTTAATGACACTTAACTGCCCACACCTCCAAACAAAGGTCACCTGTGAAAATCGGCCAATTTCATGGTTTCCATTGACCGGCCATTGCTCACAAGTTTGACTGTACTTGTCAATGTGGTCCTGTTTGAGTTTACTTTAATTAAATTTTAGTCTTCCACTGACCTTAATACACACAAATATAATTAAGTCTTTCAAAATGTTGAAATACAACCTCAAATTTTAATAGACTGTTTAACTGCTGGTTAAAAGTTTCGAAAAACCGGATCAGGTTTCTAATGGGCCGTCTGTCTTTGACGTGTATATATAGGATTATTTTCTTTATTTTAAACTAACTATACGTCGTACTGTATAAACCTTGAACAAGAACAAACAAATTTTAAACTAACGCGCAACGGTATGTAAATTATTTTCAGAAAATTGATCTATATTTCGTTTACGGAAAATGTGATTGTAATATTATACTGACGGTACAATATAGCTACAGTACACTTGAAAATTCCTTTCAGAAAATTGACCTATATTTCGTTTACGGAAAATATGATTGCAGTGGACTAGCGGATCACTTGATAGTAGCCTAGTGTAGTCTTTTCAGATAAAGGAGACACGAATACGAATATTTGAAAGATAATTTGTGCCTACGTACATTGTAAAACAAAAATCACAAAATGGATACAATGATTAAAATGCAGTTAAACTTTAAAGGTAAGTTTAGCGTAGATGTTATCTTGTGAAACAGAAATAAATCTATTCAGTGCATTTCTATGGAACGCCAAATCTACATATACTCAAATATTTGAAGAGGTCTTTAAATAATTGGAGAGCTCTCTAATTCAATTATTGATATCAAAAATTGATTTAAAGCGCGCAATAAATGAATTGAAGACCTCTCCAATTCAATTGAAGATATCAAAAATTAAGGTGTATTTCAGCTGTTTTTAAGAGCTCTGTAATTGAATTGAAGAGGTCTCTAATTGATTCGAAGACCTCTGTAATTGTTTTATAGCGCGCTACAAATTAATTTATAGACCTAAAAGACCATAAAGACCTCTCTATTACAATTTTTGCGCGCTATAATTATTTGGAGATATCTCTAATTGAAATTGAGACCTCTAATATTATTTGAAGAGCTCTCCAAATATTTAAAGACCTCTTCAAATATTTGAGTATATGTAGATTTGGCGTTCCAAACATTTCGTACTACTTTAGATCTATCATCTAGCGGGTCAATGGTGGTTCCTCGTATCCATACTCGATATAAGTAAAGGATATAACAGTTCAAAATTAGATAGATGGGCTAATTTTATGCTAACTACTGAAATACTGCGTTCTGTCAGTGAAGTATACTAACATTTAGTAGATCTATTATATCATTGTTGTTGTTATATGTGCCCCTGGCCAACCATCCTCTAGCCTAATTAATTTGGCATTTCAGTGTGACCCCTTTCACAGATCTGATATTTTATACAAATTCGGTTTGCCTTCGAAGTCGAAATAGTTAGACTAACCATCCTCGTTCAAGGTATCTATGGTACGACCCGAGATATCATATCGGTCACAGTGACCAGGTAATATAGGTCAGACGGAAATACTTATTTCATTGGTGCATTTACATAATTTAGCTCTTGTTTTAATCACAGACACCTGGGGATCTGTCCCAGGTGAGCGTGTCAGCTTGGTTTTCAAAATTTTGCTCATAAAAAATGGCCAAGAGTCCAAGTGTTACATAACTGACATATATTATCATCAACTGAATAACCATACAACACACAAAAGTTGTTTTCCAAAAAAAAATATTCTGAGGTGTATATAGTATGTGTAAAAGATAAAAATGTTTACATGTCAAAAAGTACAATATATTCTTTAAAACACTGGCAAAATCAACATCTACACATATGTGGTCGAGAAATCCGCCTATATATACCGGACCCCGATTCGTATACCGGATTTATGCGTAAATTGTAACCTGTCTACCAATATCTCTACACATTGATCGGTGTAATTATCAGTTCCTGCATTTCTTCGTAACATTTGGCAAACAATACTGCACTGCTGTATTACCGAATCTTAATTTTTTTTAAGTTTTAGCATTTACGCAAAATTCCGGTATACGGATCGGGGTCCGGTATATGACACGCTCACCTGGGGCAGATCCCCAGGTGTCTGTGGATTTTGCCAGTTTTAAAGAATATTTCGAGAAAGGCTAAGAAGCGGGTAAAGTCAATGGTATTGATGTTTAGAGAAATGAATGCCCTTTAAATTGACACCTTACACTTAGGGGGTTGTTGTGTTTATAAAAAAAAAATTATATAGAGAAACTGCCTAAAAATCAGCTGACGGTTGTACTTTTTGACATGTAAACATTGTTATCTTTTACACATACTATATACACCTCGGAATATTTTTTGTTGGAAAACAACTTTTGTGTGTTGTATGGTTATTCAGTTGATGATAATATATGTCAGTTATGTAAAACTTGGACTTTTGGCCATTTTTTTTATGAGCAAGAGATTTTGAGATCAAGCTGACACGCTCACCTGGGACAGATCCCCAGGTGTCTGTGGTTTTAATATCTAGATCTAGTTTGCATAAAATAAAAAGAAAATTGGAATTTATTTTGAGTGGCTGATGGAATATATCTCAATTTCAAATGATACACTTATCACATTTTCACTCTCGCTTTACTCTCGTGAAAATATCAAAATTGTTTCACTTTTCGTTCAGATAATTTTTTTATATCAATATCCTCTATGAATGCTAATTGCCTTAAAAACTTAATTTTAAAGGTTAAAGAGACACTTATGATTTCATTACAGGTAAAAAGCCGCATAGTTTTTACTTAATGTGTGCTCGTTACATTTAAATGAAGATGTAGATCATCGACTCTACTAAAATTTATACATTTTAGGGTTCAACTAGTACAATGGCGGACAGTTTGAATATGGCAAGTGACTCTGTTACCGATCAAGATGGATCTTCTGATACGGTCTATGACTCACCTTGCAAACCCTGTGCTGACGAGGATAGGAACACTGAAGGGGCTTGCCTTTGTTTCCAGTGCCAGACATGTTTTTGCCAGACATGTGTCGGACATCACAATAAGTGTTTCAAAACACACAGTCTATTTTACAAGACAGCCGCAAAGTCCCAGAATGTGCAACAGCAGTCTGAATTGGCTTGTGACAAGCACCCTGGGTATGCAATACACTTGTACTGTGGAGAACATGATGTCATCTGCTGTGCTGTTTGTGTAGCTGTGGATCATAGGTAAGACTTGTAGGTAGAACTTTGTAGCAGTGTGGATCATAGGTGAGATTTTTGAAAGAAATCTGTAGCAGTTAAGACTTGTAGGTAGAACTCTGTAGCAGTGTGGATCATAGGTAAGGTTTGTGGGGAGAACTCTGTAGCGGTGTTGATCAAAAGTAAGAGTTGTTGGTAGAACTCTGTAGCGGTGTTGATCAAAAGTAAGAGTTGTTGGTAGAACTCTGTAGCGGTGTTGATCAAAAGTAAGAGTTGTTGGTAGAACTGAGACTGTAGCGGTGTTGATCAGAAGTAAGAGTTGTTGGTAGAACTCTGTAGCGGTGTGGATCATAGGTAACACTTGTTGGTAGAACTCTGTAGCGGTGTTGATCAAAAGTAAGAGTTGTTGGTAGAACTCTGTAGTGGTGTGGATCAAAAGTAAGAGTTGCTGGTAGAACTCTGTAGCAGTGTGGATCATAGGTAACACTTGTTGGTAGAACTCTGTAGCGGTGTTGATCAAAAGTAAGAGTTGTTGGTAGAACTCTGTAGCGGTGTGAATCATATGTAAGACTTGTAGATAGAACTTTGTAGCGGTGTGGATCATAGGTAAGATTTGTGTGAAGAACTCTGTAGCTATGTGGATCACCAATTAAACTGGTCGGTGGATCATAGCTAAGACTTCTGGGTACAACTCTGTAGCAGTGTGGATCATCAATAAGAATGGTCAGTGGATCATAGCTAAGACATGTTGGTAGAACTTTGTGGTAGTCTGGATCATAGATAAGACATACGTGTATCAGTGATCTTGGTTGATAAGTCCAAACTCTAATGTTAAACAGTTGTTTCCCTTTGATAGTGGTTAGGTGAGACGAATGTGTAGAACTCTGTAGAAGTATGGAAGACGTAGCTTTAGATCATACTCGAGAATTATTATAAGTGATTATAGGTAGATAACAGTGTACGTTTCCTAGACATTCAATCATAAAATTGTATGTGGAATCCGGACATCACTTAGTGCTTTTATCATTATTTAATTCAGTAATAACAGAGCCGTTGCCTTAAAGTGACATTATGCACATTTTTTAAAGTAAAATTCCAGCTGAAATAGGTGTGTGTGAAAAGGGTAGAGGAAATAATAACTTTTGACCCAATACAACAAACTTTTCCTGCTACCAGTACGAAATAATAATTTTCCAAATATTCATTTTCCTATTTTGACTGGGAGAGTCAATTTAAGAAATAAACAAATGCATGTGGGACTTGCTTCCCTTCCACTGCCGAGCAACACTAATAACACAAGGGAGATCACTGCCAAGGAAGGAATTATTATTTTATTAGTCCATTTCTTTAATTTCTAAAGCACCAACTTCAAATATTAATGCGGCATTATCATTAGTTTAACACATTTAAATGTACAGCTACCGAAAATTGCTTTTATAAAACTGTCACCAAAAATACATTATGTGCAGTAAGATGAGCATAATGTCACTTAAAAAAACAAATTAAGTAGTCATCCTTTATTTGTCGCTTAAATATCTCAATGAAATTTTATTCATCATTAAACATGATATGATGTTATTATATTAATATGAAGTTGTACACCTGCAGTCATAGTTTGACTTAAAGTTAATTCACTTTAAACAAAGTTATGGTCCTTGACTAAGTGCAAAATGACTGGAAGTAATATAGATATTTTGTGTTGATTTTCTTAAACTTGTTTATTTTACATCGATATTAGAACAAGTTCTTGCAATTTATATAAACTACTGTTGATGACTGCTACCTTGAGCTCTGAACATCACACGCGTCGAAGGAAAGGCTGCGGTAAAATGCCGCTGCCGTGATTCAAACTAACAACTTCTGTGCTAGAAGTCCGACGTTCTACTCCTACACCACGAAGCCTCTCATATATTTTTCAGTTTAAAATACAATGTAAGAGTCTCTGGTCAGATTGGATCTCTATATACATGATATGGAACTTGTTTCGTTTTAGACTTGAGATCTGTAGCAAAATTTCACCTCAAAAATGACAAAAATACTCACACAACTAAATGCAACTTCGTTTCTGGTCTATATCTTTCACATGCATCGACTGATTTTTATATAACTTCACACAATTGCTGCACATAATCAACCTGTCTGTATTTTCCACATGCATGGACCAAATTTTATATCTTCACGCATTTGTTACCCGTACCCGATGGTGTGTCATTCGCAACAACCAGCCACCTGCTCTCAAGGTTAAGGTCATACTTAGGGTAAAACACTACTACATGCTATTTCGTTTCCGGTCTGTATCTTCCACATGCATGGACCGATTTTGATATGAATTTTCACGATTGTGCACCCATGGACTCGATGTCATACATAAGAGCTAGAACTCTCTAAGTCATGTTATATTGCAGTATTTTTGGCCACCCTGTATCTTTTAGTGCATGGACCAATTTTAGTATGATTTCACAAGATCAGACAGTGTTATTTAGCAATATTTCCTGTCGTCTCTGTAGCTTTACCATACCATAAATGTTTACAATCTTCTGTATATAGATTGCTCCAAACCTGTGAGTAGGAGACTTCATATTGTTTTGTATAGGAGAGATTTACAGGTACGTCATCAATAGCTGATAAGTGTATCACGTGATACACATTTCTTAGGAAGTCGTACATTCAGATGTAAACAATGTCTGCTACAGATAAGATTCTCTCTATAAAGTTAACAGAAATTATGTCTTTACACAAAATCTACAAGCATAATTAAGAATTTAGTGATGCTTTGATTTTATTGTTTTGAAAACATAAATCATATACAATTTATATGCATCTACACAAAATTTTGTGAAAATAAATGCTATTTATACTTTATGGCTGGGTGTACTTTTCTTTAACCCATGTACACCATGCTAGCACTTATATTCCAAACTTTTAAGCCAAGTCTTTGTTTGGAAAATTCATTGATGTTTATACAAGCTTATTTCCTTCGCGAATTTTCTTCATTACAGCACAGGTACCAGAGGCCCCTCCACAATCCTGGTGCCCCATTAGACTGATATATTAAAACAAAACAATCAATTAGCCTACTAGTGAATTAAAAAATAAAATAATGTATCAGTATACTGGTACCAGGGTTGAAGAGGCGCTTTTGGGGGAGGAGGGTCCTTGCCCCACACCGGGTACCTAAGAAATGCAGTTCTTCAAATGATAACTCAATTGGATTTCAGGCTTTTTACTTTTTGACTATTTTGGTGTGACAACAGTGTCTTTATTTATGCGTTTTTCAATTATTATTCAGCAACTTGTCACTACAGCACATGAAAACTGTGTCTGAATCTGTTTTGTAAACGAATACCCTATGTGGGATCGCGGGGTATATATCACCAGGACCTCCTGTAAATTTTGATAAAACAATAATCAACACTGGCATGGCTCAATTTCTAAAATAAGCTTGTCCATCATTTACTTTAAATGGTACTATTTATTGTTTAATTAGATGCTCACTGACAATTTATTTGACAAAAGAGCAAGACTGCATGGTTGAGCAGATTCTTCATGATTGCTCGGAAAGGCAACATGTAAGAATTAAGTGAATGTCAAATGCAAAACATCTATGTTTAGGAAATGATTTCTTTAGACAAATCTATTCATTCTTGACTGCAAGTTTGATAACTTATATTAATTGCTCTCAAGAATCACTCCAGATGGAATCAACCTTTAAAAGAGAATGACATTGAGGAGATATTCCGATCCTAAGGCGGATGCCCCACTACTGCGCCATGAGGGCACCAAATAAGGTCCTCTTTGACACTGGTTAAACTCTCATTATTTTAAATATAAACATGTATTCTTATCCTGTTAATTAGAGCCTGTTTTCTATCAACTGTTAATAGTTCATATTTCAAAATAATACACAGATGGCAAAGAAAAAAGCAAACAATCTATTCAATTTATGTTTTATAGTATCTAAAATAATATTTACATGTGTTGGGGTTTACATGGCAGGAATGGGATCTGTATGTTTCTTTGGTTTTGTGTAGGAAAGGGTATACAATACTCCTTTCATATATATTCAGTGAGTCACTGTTACAAACAGCATAACAATAATGTTTTGTAGTGCATTATTTATTTTTATTTGCTTTAAAATAAACATCCATTCTCATTATGTACACTATTTTAACTATCAGTGATAAGGTAGTACAAGGGAAAATGTACGACTAGTAACGGTTGCTGTAGTCAGTGCTTATCAGTGAATCTATTTTTAGAAAATCCCTCTACCTGTAAATCTCTCCTATTGATTTGTAACTGTTCTTCATTGCAGAAGTTTCTCTAAAAACAAACCTTTTATACGTAGGCGGTGTATAGTTTTCAGATATTAGTATCCCTTGATTACCATTTTTATACGCTATGCAGGTTGTGTAAAGGTGTCGACTATATTCCAAAACTAACGAAGGAAACCTTAAAAGGCTGTGACAGAACAGATGTGAAGGCCTCACTGGAAAGACTGAAGGAAGATCTTAAGGCAGCCAAGGAATCCAAAGTTGAGGAGGTAAATCAAGTCACTGTTGAGAAAGAAGGCACTCTAACTGAAATCGGTAATATGACGGAACGCATTATAGCCAGAGTTAGACAGTTAGAGCAGGCATCGGTTAAAGAGGTACAAAAACGTTATGACAATATAGTTGACAGTGTCAAGAATGATGTTACGTCTTTAGACAAAATCCTTACTTGTGTAGAAGGGCAAATTACGAAGATCAATCAATTCAGGGGAAATAACGAAGCTAAATTATTTGTCCTCCTCAAGAAGACACATGAGCAGGAATTAGAATGCATGAATTATCTAGAAAAAGATGGTAAGGTTTTGTATGACAAAATATCATTTCAGATCAATCACAAAATTGAAGATGCTCTGAATGATATGGAATCACTAGGCATCTCTAAGGGCACAAGAATAGATCTCCCTCGAATAAAGCCTGCTGTCCTGGGTGTATCTTGTGTTGAAAAGTATAATGTCCGATTTGCCAATGATGGAAATCAATGCTCTGTAGTAGATACTTGCATACTAGATGATGGTCACATAGTCATGGCTGATGGTAGCAATGGTGTACTTAAACGTCTTGATAAGGCCTACAATTTGAAAGATAGCTTTAGTGTATTTGCTCTGAAAGCCTTTTGCAAGATTGGTCCTAATGAACTTGCTGTTACAGCTGGTGACAAGATTCATTTCGTTCATGTAGGCAGGTCAATGGTTAGCAAACGATCATTAGATATTTTGGATGATTGTAAGCAAAAAGATGGTATCATTCCTTCAGTAGAAAACCGTAGGATATATACTGTTTGTTTAAATCAAATAGTTGTAGGTGATGATAAATTGTATACATATGCAAACCTTCGCTACGAGTGGAATACAAGTTATGATTATGATTATGAGGATGAGGATGTAGTCTTTGTGTATGATCTAAAGGGTTGTCATATCCGAACAATTTTACTTAAAGATATTGAAGGAATAATTTTTTTCTCAATGAGCTTGGATTGCTCTCGTTTGCACATTGGAACTCAAAAGGGGTTAATAACTCTTAATAAGAATGGTGAAGTGTTGTCCAAGGTAACAGATGAAAGGTTGCAGAATGTCAGTCATGTTACTGAGGGAGACAATGGTGAACTGTATGTTTGTGGTAAAGGTTCAAGTAATGTGTTTCTGTTGGACAAGCATGGTAAAATTGTTGATGAAATATTGGGTCGATATGATGGGATAGAGAGTCCCATTACTCTCACGTACATCAAGCCCCAAAGAAGACTTTTAGTTGCAGGTGAAAACCAAGACAGTGTGCAAATATTTCAGATGCATTAGAACAAGGTTTAAAATTTTTTGTATTCAATATACTTGAACTATGAACAGGTCTTAAATAATCTTTATGCAAACTTCAGGCAAGCTCTTTCATTCAAGCACACAGTAATGAACACCTTATATGTAATGCCATATTCATTCAAACTATCATGTCATAGAATTTTATCTTATAGCGTTCCATGATTACATGTATATCTGATGTTACAGGTATTGTTAGCATTTAGAGTACTCTCTCAGATCTGTCTTACCGGCGACATTGACTGTTACATGTATAAGAACATTTCTAACATTACTTTGTTAATTCGTAAGTACATGTCAGTAATGTAGGAAGGATATAGCGCTAAAAGCAATTGTGAGAAAACTGCAAGACCTGTAGCATACATATACTTGGGAAGTAGCATTATGTAGTGGTCATGTGATCTCAGATGAGTTCGATTATGGGCTTGATCTGATTAAAACATTTGTAGTTATGGCCCATGATTCAACAAAGCGTGCACTATTGAACAATGTTTACACTCTTGCACCTTCAGTTCTTCCTTAATCCTAATCATATTTGCAATAGACATACACACATGTAATTTGTATAGACATGTTCTAATTCATATTTTGAGAGTTTAGACCCTGATTTAACAAAAATGCAATATTTAACTACATGTACACTTACTTGAATCATTTTAACAAAATGTATATATAATTATAAGATATCTGATGAGTTTGATTACAAGTTTGATTGGAATAATACTTAGAGAGTTACAAGTCCAGATTTAACAGATAATGCAGTTAATATTTAATTAAGTTTACACTCTAGTACCTCTATTTCTTCACTATATGACTCATCTGAGGTCAAACGTAAGTCACTAGTTGGTGAATAAATTTAGCAATGCGTATTTATTGGCCAATCCAGGGCCCTCATGGTCCTCTTGTTAAAAAATGTAAAGGGATAGAGCTTAAATATTTGGTAATTAGCATTGTGTAGTGGTCAACTACCACACCAAAATTGGCCCCGTCCAAGTTTAGAACTATGGATTTTGACAATATTAGTGTTAGGATAACCTAATTTTGTCATTATGGGCAGTTGAACACAGGTGGGTGATATATGGTCATGTCGTGAACCCCTTGTTGGAGTGGTATTGTAGAAATGTTGATATGTATTTATGAATGTACTAGTGTGTTAGCCATTAGTTTGCCTACATTTGTTTACTCTCTGCAAGCGCGTTTTCTTAATTTTTTTCAATTGTTGTTGCAGTTTCTCGTGTATTTGTTGTTTTTGCTGTTTGTTTGAAGGTTGTGTTTTGATATCAAATGTGCTTCTTTATAGTCCTAGAAAAAAAGCTTGTGTAAATTTGTAAAACAATAGACAGTTTTGAATTTATTGCAGGAGTATATTATGTGCTTGTTAGATACAACTGATGAATGATGTTATGTTAAACATTCTTAATGTAAACTGTTTTAGCTACTTGTTTGATTCATGTACTCAGAATAAGTAACTGATCTGTAGTATGCTGTCATAATATATCTAAGTATAGTTAAGTAAGTGTAAATGTCTGTCACATGAAAGTAAAAATGAATAAAAGAAATCAAATGTGTTTTTTCTTTAAGCCCATGGTATACATTGTAGTTATATAGGTACATGTTTTGATGGTCATTGTGATAATTATGTTTATATGAATATACTTAACTGTCTCTTTTAATAGTCTCACTTAAAATAGTATATTTTACCTTCAGTTATTAATTAGCATCTGCTACAAGCTGGTAGGCAATGCGCATGAATTCTTGAACATTATCTTATGTTTTTATCGGGCAGTGGCGTTACGGTACCGTAACTCTAGCCTCCGAGTCTAGAGTTACGGAAGTTCCGTATCTCTAGCAAAACCCTACGAGGAAAGGCTAGAGTTACGGAAGTTTATAAAGGTATGTATATTGCTTTAATATATGCATGATAATGTGTTGTTAACTTAAATATTTCACCAGTAATCGTGAATAAACTGATCTGTTGTATATACGACAATTTCACAGGCGCCATTTTGGTTATACTGAATATAATGCTAATATCGGAACTATCACTGTCATGCTGTATACTCATGCACATATTTATGTTTCTCTGTTAACAAACAACGTTAATAAAAGCAATAGTAAGATAAAAGAAAAAGAAGAATATTAGAATTCTAAGAGCACGATAAACGTAAACAAAAAAAAGAACGAAATTTTTAAATTTAACAGCTGTACTTTCTATCACAATTATTTTTTTGTCACGATCGAGTGCCTTCTCGTGGTGTGCCTTAGATGTAGTCAGACAATTAAATACAAAAACAACATGTGTTGACAACATATTTTACTTAACTTCTATCATGCTTCGCACAAAATGTAATATAATTGTCCAATTACAAGGAACGCTCAAGTAAAAGACGAATATAACAATGATATTTCCACCAATGTATTATGTATTACCAAAATGGCGGCTATGAAGACGCTGCATCTGCCGACAGATCGGTTTATTCACTATTACTGGTGAAATATTTAAGTTTACAATACATTATAATCATGCATATTTAAAAGAAACATACATATGCCTTTATAAACTTCCGTAACTCTAGCCTTTCCTCATAGGGTTTTGCTAGAGATACGGAACTTCCGTAACTCTAGACTCGGAGGCTAGAGTTACGGTACCGTAACTCTAGCCACTGCCTTTTTATCGACTTAGAGCAATGGTGATAGTGACACTTCAGCTCATCTGAACCGAAGGCTCTGGGTGAACTATTAGTAGATCTACGGGTTGGAGGTCCGGCGTCCATCGTGGACATTTCTCAGAAAATCTTTTTTGGATTTTTATCAGACTTGCTTTGTGTTACCTAACGTGACATTAAAAGATTGGTTTCAAAAACTGTAAGCAGTATATTTTCCAGGCATTGTTATCCGTTTCCTGTTACTTTTGAACTGTCTATAAAATGTAAAATTATGCAATGAAGTACAATGTACTTTATATTTCATTAACCAATACCCGAAATGTATGTCAAAATGCCTTTTATCCGGTCGGCTGTAGGTTGTGTAATGTTTGCCTCACCAGTGCAGGTACACTTTCAAAGCTTTAGAATCACTTGAACAACAAATGCCTATTTTATACACCAAAAGCCCTTCTATGATACTCTTGCTGACATAAAACTTAAAGAACCCACCCTTTCTAGAAACATGTGGAATAGTTTCTGTCAATGAATTATTTTCATGAAACTCTTTACCCGGACTTTGACGACCCATGTGTCGATCCATATGTCTTTCCCGAGTTAAAGACTTATTGTAAATAGACTTGGCAAAATCGCAATGACAGTGTTCTGCATTAAATTTTGTTTTACATTTCTTTTTCATGCCATTATGCACATTTTAAAATGAGTAGGAAGTTGGCAGTAGCAGTAGCTGGCAGTAGCAGTAGCAAAAACGTGAAGTTGGCAGTAGCAGTAGTTAGCAGTAGCAGTAGCAAAATCGTGAAGTTGGCAGTAGCAGTAGCTGGCAGTAGCAGTAGCAAGAACTCGAAGTTGGCAGTAGCAGTAGCTGGCAGTAGCAGTAGCAAAATCTTGAAGTTGGCAGTAGCAGTAGTTAGCAGTAGCAGTAGCAAAATCGTGAAGTTGGCAGTAGCAGTAGCTGGCAGTAGCAGTAGCAAAAACGTGAAGTTGGCAGTAGCAGTAGCTGGCAGTAGCAGTAGCAAAAACGTGAAGTTGGCAGTAGCAGTAGTTAGCAGTAGCAGTAGCAAAATCGTGAAGTTGGCAGTAGCAGTAGCTGACAGTAGGAGTAGCAAGAACTCGAAGTTGGCAGTAGCAGTAGCTGGCAGTAGCAGTAGCAAAATCTTGAAGTTGGCAGTAGCAGTAGTTAGCAGTAGCAGTAGCAAAATCGTGAAGTTGGCAGTAGCAGTAGCTGGCAGTAGCAGTAGCAAAAACGTGAAGTTGGCAGTAGCAGTAGTTAGCAGTAGCAGTAGCAAAATCGTGAAGTTGGCAGTAGCAGTAGCTGGCAGTAGCAGTAGCAAAAACGTGAAGTTGGCAGTAGCAGTAGCTGGCAGTAGCAGTAGCAAAATCGTGAAGTTGGCAGTAGCAGTAGTTGGCAGTAGCAGTAGCAAAAACGTGAAGTTGGCAGTAGCAGTAGCTGGCAGTAGCAGTAGCAAAATCGTGAAGTTGGCAGTAGCAGTAGTTGGCAGTAGCAGTAGCAAAAACGTGAAGTTGGCAGTAGCAGTAGTTGGCAGTAGCAGTAGCGAAATCGTGAAGTTGGCAGTAGCAGTAGCTGGCAGTAGCAGTAGCAAAAACGTGAAGTTGGCAGTAGCAGTAGCTGGCAGTAGCAGTAGCAAAATCGTGAAGTTGGCAGTAGCAGTAGCTGGCAGTAGCAGTAGCAAAAACGTGAAGTTGGCAGTAGCAGTAGCTGGCAGTAGCAGTAGCAAAATCGTGAAGTTGGCAGTAGCAGTAGCTGGCAGTAGCAGTAGCAAAAACGTGAAGTTGGCAGTAGCAGTAGCTGGCAGTAGCAGTAGCAAAAACGTGAAGTTGGCAGTAGCAGTAGTTAGCAGTAGCAGTAGCAAAAACGTAAAGTTGGCAGTAGCAGTAGTTAGCAGTAGCAAAAACGTGAAGTTGGCAGTAGCAGTAGTTAGACTTTTTTTCGATGGAGGTGGGGGGGGGGGGGGGGGATTCAACGTCACTGTTACCAAAAATAGATTTTTTTCGAATTTTATTTTTTGATCATAAAATGTCAAGTTCACTTATTAAAAATAGTTTTTTGCGATTTTTTCGTTTAAATCTTTAAATTGTTTTAAGCAAAGTGTCTTTTCAACAAAAACACACATGAAACAGTCAAAGGTGACGTTTTGTAATTAGAGTCAAAGTCAATGTTAAATTCTCATATTGTTCTACGGAAATGACTGTTTCATTTTCTTTTTACAATTTTTTGTTTGAATTCTACAATTTCTAGAGACGCCGATTTCACGAATTTCACAGTGACTTTACTTTAAAAACTGTTCTTGCATAGAACAACTTTTGCACCAAGAGGGACATACGTGTTTTACAAACCACTCTTGTTGAAGGTTTATTTTATACGTTGAAAAAATGTTCTTCGTTTGAAATAAAATTTATATTTTGACTGAAATCATCTAGCGGAAAAGTGCACTTTTCATTTATAATGTTCTGTCGCAAGGTTACATAGCACTAAATGTACAAATGTAACAGCAACAAAAGCACGGTACACATCATCAGCCATTTTTCTCTTAGTCAGTTAGGTTCCTGTGAAAATAATTAGTACATGTACATGTACATTCACCGCTTTAGCTAATGTCACCTAGTTTTGGTTGTTGTTGTTCGATTATACACTCAGATTGGGATACTGAAAATACAGTTGAAAGAAATCGAACAAAATGGTGTTTGTACCGGTAGGGATCCAGAAAGGCCCACTTCCAGAAAGGACCAGTCCTAAAAGGCCCAGTCCAGAAAGGCCCATTTATCAAAAGGTACCTGAAAGGCCCATAAACAGTACCAGGAAGGCCCAATGTTGGACTTGCATTTTAATCATATGGGCTTTTTAAGTTTGAAACTTTTGTTTTTATGTCTTGATTACTATTTATTGAACACATTTGATACATGTAAATACCTTTATCGTAAATGGGACTGCATCAAAGTAACCAACTGGCACTGGTAATTACTTGATGAATAAATTTGATAAATACCTTTATAATAATCGGGTTGGCGTCATAGTAACCAATTAGCACTTATAATTACTTAATGAGTTTTTTTATCAATATGTAAACATTTTGTTACTTTTATAATCATTCATAAGTCTGTTTTTATTTCTATAAATGAAATTTGTAAATACTAAGTGTTATCATCATAAATTTCACTATTGATATATATTTTATGCATCCTAATGTTTGTTTCTGCGCTACTATGTTCCCCGTTTACTTTTTTGTTGTATATAATAAATGTTTGAGATGTAGTGTACATGTGTTTTTCTAATCTTTACTTCCCTAAGGTAGATGTACATAAATTATTATAGAACATAAAACTGTTCCTTTTGGGTGGGCCTTTCTGGTATGGGCCTTTCTTGTTTTGGGCCTTTTTGGTACTGGTCCTTTCTGGAAGTAGGCCTATCTGACACCAATTCTTTGTACCGCTGCTTAGTTGTTAAATGAAAATCACAATAGCTAAACAAGTATACTGAACGTATATTTACGGACATTCAGATTACTTTGATTATTTTATCTTCTGTCAGAGGTGAAATCTAAAAAATCGTCAGAGTCTCCCATGGGCAACAATTCCATCTCGCATTAAATAAATTTCTGTCTAACAGTAAAAGAAAAAACTCAAATTCAGTAGAAACAGAGTGTTATCGGTAGTTCCTGAAATTGCAAAAAGGCAATGACCCTTTAAAGAAGTAATATATTTATTTACTTATTTGATTAGCGATATATATATATATATATATATATATATATATATATATATATATATATAAGTCCTAAGGTTTAAAACCCTTTAAATGCCGGAAAAGGCAATATATATAAGTAATTAAATAAAAATGACTTGATATGGCTTTAAAATAATGATTTAATTAACTAAATTAACATGGAAACAACGTCATTCACTACAATTGTGCCTGATGAATTGTATGAAACGCGTAGCACAGTTAATTTAGTTAATTAAATCATTATTTTAAAGCCATATCAAGTCATTTTTATTTAATTACTTATATATATATATATATATATATATATATATATATATATATATATATAATATAACAGAAGCAGTTTCAGAGACATCATGGTTTTTTATATGCCCGATGTACAGATACGACAAATGGACAAATTGGTTCAAGGTTTTAACATAAACGACAGTTAGTTGTGTTCTTGAAGAAGCAGGAGATAGAACCTAGGCGTTTTGGATAACTTGTTCCATGCATTAAAAGTAGACAGCGAATCCGCCCTTCATTCGATTTAGCGGGAATCCCCGATTCATATTTAGCTTGTTTTAAAAAACCAGAGTTTTACTTATCCCTCGCATGCAAATTTCAATTTTCATCCCGTTTTTTAGGAAATGCCTGTTAAACTTCTAATGTGTTACATACTTCAGTCTTCAAATCAAATCATATTCCTTGCAACCCGATTTTTTCTGTCATATGTCCACCCTGTTTATTTATTCTCCATTTATACCTCAGCCGATAAGTGTACTAACACAGGCGTGTACTTGCATTAACACAGCCTTAAGTATCTGACCGCACCTTTGTGTCCTCGTATTCACATGAACTCAGTCCTCTAATATTAATGCAGCCTTGGTAACACCGTTTCTATAGGTATCATCACATCCCTGAGGACTGAGCCCGTGTCCTGCTCTTATAATTATACACGTCTTTGGGTCACCCTGGCGGGCACTTTACTCAGTATCTAACCGTCGTTCCTGGGGAAAATAGTACTGTACATCTATCCTCACGAAGAATCTGGCAACTCTTTCACATGAAGAGCCATGGTTGGAAGCAGGGCTCGAACCTATGAGTCTCAATTTCTGATAGGTTACAGCGGTTTTAAGGACCTAATTATAAGTATACGGGATACTTAAGAGGTGGTTGTGATAACTGACGACACGTGGTTGATACGTCCAGAAGTAATATTAATTGGGGCTGTGGTGCATACTTTAGGAAGCTGTGCTACCAGGGCTACATGGTAACTGAAGGACGCGGGACTGGGCCCGTTAGGTGTACTGTTACATAGGAAGCAGATGTAACCAGGGCTGCATTGATTGTAAACGGTACGGTGTTGAGGTCATTTGGCTGCGTGGCCATACATGGAATCTGTGGAAGGATTGTGTTTATACAAATGAAATTTATCAGACTTCGAAGATACGTAACAATGAGTATCCAGGGGCGCTGGGATATTTTGGGGCAGAGACTTCGTCCACAAGGCGCCAGGGATACACGGTTAGCGAGGTAACCAGGGCCTTTGTTGATATGTGGAAACCTGGGGCTAAGTTCTTGGAGCTCTGAGGATACTTTGTTAAGCGGTGTAAACAGCCGATACACTTTAGGTCACATACCTATGAACTATGGCTTGTTGCTTTTCTAGGTAAGATAGGGATGTAACAAGGGGTCTGAAAGGCAGTTGAACGATTTCACGTGGTTTCAGGATTTCAGTGGCATAAGTACGTAGACTCTAAATGTGCTTGCGTTGTGAAGGCGTATGTGCTTCAGGTGCTGCGTTGATACGTCAGTTTTACGTCAGTGGATGAGGGGATACTATTACCTATTACCTATGTGGTGCACCATGGTCCGCATTGAACACAGGGCTTCGTTCGCGGGGCTGCGAGGAAACTAAGAAACACTATCGGATACGGGTCGAACTTCATGAGGCTGCAGGGAAACTAAGAGTGCAGGTCTTACTTACGCGGCGCGGGGAAACTAGGTATCGCACGGCCAACTTCACGGGGCTTCGCGGAATTTGATGTTACATGTACGGGGCAAACTTCAAGGGACTGCGGGGAACTAGGTGCTACAGGGCTAACTTCATGGGTCTGCCATTAGGCAACTTCACAGAGTTTCGGGGAAAATTAGGGGGTACGGGGCTAACTTCACAGGGCGCGTGGCTAACTACCTACTCGTAACAAAGGTGGGGTATTTTTCTTTCGAATTGGGCGAAAATGATGCAATGCAGCTGTGTCTGAAATATATGTCAAATTTACAAACACCAAGGCCTTAAAAGACTTCTTATTGTAGATTAATGTATATTATCATGAATGAACAATATTGCCCAATATATTTTACCTGTTTCTTTTCTTATACATTGGAGCGAATGATAAAATAAAATTTTATAACATATCTTAATTTATAGATTGAGGGCCATGGGTTCGAGCCCTGCTACCGACCATGTCTCTTTATGTGAGAAGGACTAAAGTTTCTTACGGATAACAGATGGTTGTGTAAACTGCCCGCTTGTTTAAATGGTCAAAATACGGTTGGAACGGGCGAAAACTCCTACAACAACAGCAATATCTTAGTAACTCAGTTCACAGTAAGAAGTTAACTTTAAAGGAAAAATACAGAAAATTGCTCATATATTAAAAAGGTCTAACGTCCATCGTGACCTCATTTCCTTGTCCTAATATTCAGACAGTGGTCTTAAAATGTAGCTATGAGACAGACATTCACAAACTTGTATCATAAAGAAATATAGCAAAAAATGGGGGCAAATACAAAATGAAAACACTCGATATGCGGTCATAAAATACATTTTCTAAAAAAATGTCATATGCTTAAAGGTCTTACCCCTGCATTCTTGTACATGTAGTATACAATTATCTACACGTACATATGTATCAAATAATGTTCATATCTGATTCCAAATACTGAATTATGGACGGAAACCGTGTATCATTAGTTTTCTAAGGTGAATAAGAGCGTCGCGATACGTGACAAGCATGTCAGACATAAAAGGCGGAAATATGATAAGGTGATACGAAGGGACTAACACCGGATACAGCTCCTTTCGAATACAGCCCCCAGTTAGCTGTATTCGGTGGGCATTAACGTATACAGCTCCCCGGAGAGCTGTATTCCGTGCGCATTAACGAATACAGCTTCCCTTACGAAATGGGAGCTGTATTCAGGGTATTTGTACCTTTTTTCGAATAGAGCTCCCCATTGACCCTATGCAACATAGACGTGTATTTAAGGCGTATCATTCGTTTATAAATACCCGGCACGGAATTTATTATAGAAAAATAAGGATCCATCTCGCTATTCAGGATGCAGTACTTTAGCCCTGGGATATCTGTCTTTTTGTCCGTCCGTGTTGGACAGTCGGACGAACGAAAGTTTGAGGTTTAATGACTTTTTGTGTTGGTATTAAAGAATTTTTTTCATTCGTGGTATTGAAGAATTATTTTCTTTCAATAAACCTACATTTTTTTCATATGACTGTAGCACATAAGGCGGCAGTTTAAGTGGTTTTATACTTCATTTCATAAATAAATTGTTGACGGAAAGAAGCACATTTACACCAGGGTACGAGGCCCGACAGACTGACTGATAAGACAACATACAGGTTAGGACAACATACAGATGGTCGGACAGATGGACCCAAGCTTTCGAACTCAGCTTGACTTAAAAGTTTTCGGAACGGCCAAGCTTCGTCCTAAATCGGAGGCATACATTCATTTTGGCCAAAAGACACATCACCAAGTACCCAGACTTAAAGAAGTTTTAAAATCACCCAAAACATCAACATTTCGCGAATCTTTTCTCTGCCTCATTGAATCTCGTCTCCGGGTTGAAAATTAGGCAATATTTTGTAAAGATAAAAGCGTCTCAATAACAGTAGACATATCCAATGGGCATTTTATTGACTGGCCTTCGTAGGGATAGTCCGAGTAGAGTGATGTAGTAAAAATCAAATGTTATACTATACATGTTAAACAGTACGCACACTCAAAGAAACAATTAAGTAAAATAATGAATCATGATTTATAAACACAATTAAACAGTTGAATCCGACTAAGTTACACACAGTATCACTTTTATGCGAATAGGTTTACATAGATAATTTTATGTCCATTCATGTACATATAGCATTGAAAATCTATCGATATATTGTTTTTTTGCAATCAATACAGTATGATAGAAATAGGTCGCTACCCGGATATAATTTACCTTTGATTGTATTGGAGAACACAACACAGAAACAAGACGGGATAAACTATTTGTATAAAACTACCATGCCAGTCATATTTAAGTTATTTTAGGTTCAATAACAATGTGAAAGGAATTTGGAAATCCGATATATCAACTTACTGTTGAAATAAGCTACGATTGTAATAATATAATTTCTTCAGTCATAAATGTGTGAAGATCACAAACATGTTTTGTTTATTAGTAGAAGTTTGCATTTTTACAATTCATATAGGATGCATCACTGGCCTAACATCATGTAAGTTATTATTTCTTTTGTTACAAAATGTTAAATAAAGAACTATATAATAGGGTTAAGTGTTTTGTAATTTTGATATTTGCGACTGCATACTAGTATACGGTTTTAATGGGCGCAAATATTTTTAAAGGCGACAGCATTAGACGGGGTCGTGAAAACTGTTTGCGACCATAATAACCGTATAAACTGTCGCAAAAGTCAAAATCACTAAACGATCATCCCTTTTCTAACGCACAATACTCTAAAATGCGATCTTAACTGCTCGTTCGATCTTTGCGACTACTTCTATGTTATTTAACAGTTGCAAATTTAAATGACGTAACCAATCAGAAACGGCGTTACATCGGTAGTGCGTTAGCATGTGGGTTACGTTGTAAAAAAGTTCCACAGACAAAAGTGTTAAATTGTACTGTTACAGGGTGTAAACATATATATGACAAGCACGACGTCACAACTTCAAAATGTAATTTTCTGTTTGACGAACATGTAAATCCGAAATTGATAGCTGGCCATGAGATGATATGTCTGGAGTGTTCATTTATTCCTGAGGTACATTGTAAGTCTTAATGAACTTAAATGTGTCTCTTAAATACTTTGGTGTGCACAAAAGTCGTGTTTGGTGTAGTACCATTGATACAAATTATATGAATACATGAATAAAAAGTACATAGACAGCTGAATTCATTGATGCATAATCAATTTGCTTTAAGTATTATAAATTAAATGAGCTTATTCAAATCTGGACCTCTTTAAAATTGACGTCATAAAGGTAGAGTGAAAACGACGTAACACTGTTGTGTAGTTTACCGTACTATATGTATATGAAAGCAGTGTAAGTCAAACCTGTGTAAAAGACCACTACCGAAAAAAGACCACCCAAGCTGCAAATAAAGACAAGCAAAGAGAAAACCATGCACTAATTAAATTGAATAGACAACTGTGAATAAATACCACCTGCCAACAAAGACCTCTTCAGCTTTCTTCTCGAGAGTGGTCTTTGTTCACAAGTTTAAGTGTACTTCAACTTGTGAGTTCTTTCTAGTTATTATCTATAGTACTTACCAGTTCACATGTATTTCTTTTGAAATTATAAAGTTTTCCTTCTAGCATTTGTACCACCTGACAATCCAATAGAATTCCATAACTTATTTCTATTCAGATCCATATTTGGATGTGCGTGGAGTCCCGATATAGGTCACATGACCCACATCGGGACTCCTCTATTACTTTCTTACAGAACGTGTTGTAAGGAGGTGAGATGATTATAAGGTGTTGAATATTCAGATGTACAACTCCATACAGCACCTTGTCCTGTATAGGTCTCGTTCAACATAACTCAACATTGTCTAATAACCTCATAACAACAAATACATTGTATTGAAAAAATACACGAAGAAGAAGAGCGTATGCCGTTCAAAAGTTTGAAAGACGCTTGTGTCAATGGTCAAACCTCAGTTATATAGATTGACATCAAGTATTAGTTTATGACTAAAGGAACTACTGTTGGCATATTAAGGAATCGCACAGGCGAATTTTTGGCGTTTTGGTCATGTCCGAAACCACATTTGTATTTCGTTGTTTGTTTTTTCCTCTTCAGGGAATATGCATGATACGTGCGGAACAGTAATATCAAAGCGTGATATGGCTGGAGAGTTACATTTGGATGCGAAACAACTGCCAATGAGTCTACCAGACGATTCATGTAAAGTCACAATAACACCAGCAACACTAGACGGCCAAAATGTCATGGTGCAGTTCTATTTTACATCTTTTAAACTATACGCCTACTGCAATGACGCCAATGTAACAGTTCTAGATGGGGCGTCAAATAACGACAGAGTTGTGAAAGGTAATTGTTATGATGTTCCGTTAGGAAAATAATGTTTTGTTTCAATAGGTTAGGTATCATAAATGTATTTTTTTTTTTTTGTCTTTTTTTAACAAACTTTCAAACTTTCAGGTCTTCCAAATTACTTGTGTGATGTGAACTCCACTCTAGAGGGAACAGACCAGTATTTCACTTCCAGCGGCTCGAGCATTAAACTCATTTTCAATGTGAATAACATTGGAAGGAATTATCCAGGCACATTTACCATGAAATTCGTATCCTATCATATAGGTATGTATATTGTTATCGACTGTGGTACGTCCGGCTTAACGAACTCAGCTTTGCTGTTAAATATCAAAACTTATCCATAACAAAGTATTGTGAGTTTTCTTTTTTTTAACAGTGATGAACATTTATGACATGAGAGTACAATGTATGCTCCAAATCATTAAAAGAATACACAGTAAATAGTAATGTATAGTGATTAGTATATAGGTAAACAGTCATTCACCTCACTAAACCTGATGTGAAGAAAATACATTTTAAAGAAAGTAATTCATCATCTTTTTCTCTAACTGTTTATCTCATATCTTTGATGTTTTTTTATATGTTTGGGTTTTCTTGATACAGGTAGTTGTTCAGGGACAGACGTTCATCAATGTAGCAATGGAAATTGTGTACCTAACACGTACAGCTGCTTAGAGGATTTCAACGCTTGTGGACATCCGGATTCTAATTGTGCAGCTGAACCCGCAAAGGACAAAGAAGATGCTGTGAGCTCGACGTTGACCACGGTTGTTACAGTGATATTTGTCAGCCTATTCGTTATTTTCACAATTGGTGGATTTTGTATGGTATGGAGTCATGGGAGGGGAATGGGCTCAGGTTTTGAATGTTTTTGCGAACGTTTAAGTAGTTGCTGCGAATGTATTGGCGATTCATGTTCTAATTGTGCCCGATGCACACGAAGAAACTGTACCAACTGTTTCGACTCAATACAATCTATGAAAGATTCGTGCGGAGAAAGGTGCACTGCATTGCGCCAGTCATGTGTATCTTCAGATGAACAGGTAGGCGATAGGTTTCACATTATTTTGTCCACATAAATCTTACTAAATTAACCTTCAACCTCTGAGATGTTTAAAACGTTCAATCAAATATTCATTGCAAATTGTGTACAGAAGTTTGCAAGCAAAAGAGGGCGTGGTTAGCTGTCGGATAATAACAATTTCCGGTACTTAATATCCATATCGTTCGTGGCAGGTACCTACACTTTCAAGTACATTGAGTTACCTTATTTTGATATTATTTCATCAAGTTCTAAGTATCATAGCATTTATGAAACTGGTTAAAAACAGCTTTTTAATATTTAGTTTAGCTTAATTTTAACAAAACTGAGAAAAATCAATAATTAAGTTCTGTTGGTGATTTATATTTTTGGTCCCGGAGAAATTCATGTTTTGTCTTCAAGTGGGCCGAAATCTAATCAGTATATTTCGTGCAAAACATGTCACATTCAATTATTATTTTTAAACAGACGACCCAAGAAGCACCCGAAGTATCTGTGTCACAAACCACCCAAACAAGCACAGCGGTCATAGTAGAAATGCCAGCCGGAAGGGACGCTGCGACAGACACGGTGTCTACTGACTCATCCAGTTCGGAGTCCGACAACGACCTGACACCATCTGCTCCGCCATTGCATCTTGCATCCGCGGAAGCCCCTCCGCCGTCGTATGACGAGGCTGTGGCACCTTCATACAAAGAATACATAGAAAATAAGGACATATATGACAGACGTCATAGACACAAGAAAAAATAAAGAACATTGTTATAAAATTTGTGCATTATCTTTATATTCTATCTTGTATATATATTATGTTCAATTTTACTGTGCAATATACTGTTTAATTGTCTGGCATTCGTGGATAGGTGATATACCTCTAAATATTATTTTGGCTCAATTCACATGTACTTCTGTTAGAAATAGAGAAAGTGAATCACCAAGGATCACGTGCTGACGTATGATACAGTAACTGACTTGCATTACTTGTACTTGAAAGGACTTCGTTGGATATTACAGTCACTTTTAACATTTCCCGGATAGGACTTCGTTGGATGTTACAGTCACTTTTAACATTTCCCGGATAGGACTTCGTTGGATATTACAGTCACTTTTAACATTTCCCGGATGATTATTGTTTCACCTGTCTCAAAAAGATGTGAGTCACTAAACTGCCTCAAGTAAAGAAAATGTTCTTTCGTTTATCATTCAATGGTATTTGTTTCATCGTTGAAAGTTTTTCCATTCTTTCGGTCCTTGAACACGTGTTTGGATCTTTGCACAGAGTCATCCAAGTTCGTCGCCATTAAGTTAACAGGAATAGCCGAAAATGGTCGGATCGTTCTCGTTTCTATTTTATCATTTCGCCTTCCCAAGGCTCAATTATTATTACTGAAATAAAAATAATCAATGTCAAGTTTAACGCTAGTAGGTTTACATACAGAATTAATATGTCCATACCATTCATTAATCAGTTATCTATATATACACTTTTTCAATCAATATGCTAGAAACTGTTCATTGCCCATATACTGTATAACCTTCAATTGTATTGACGAAGTTAAAACAGAATTTATATAAACAGATTATCTCTGTCGTGTCCGTTTAAAAGTCTATTTTAGGCTCTATAATAATGTGAAAAGGAATTGAAATTACAATATATCAAATTACTGTTGAAGTTTAAACAAAGAATGTAATAAATGATCCGTTTTAAAAATTAATTACTGCAAATCGCGATTAATGAATTCTTCATAATTTGCGGTGCATACCGGTGTAAATTAATTATTTCCTACTACTTTGTCAGAATATATTGAAGCAAGAGGGCTATGATGGCCCTATGTCGCTGGCCTAAGTGACATTGCTCATCAATAGAAATGTACTGATACATGTTGATGATTTAACTTGGTATATTTCATGCAAGACATGTCATATTCAATTATATTTTTTAAACAGACGAATCATGAAACCTGAAGTGTCTGTATCACAAACCACCCAAACAAACACTGATGTCATGGTAACTAGTTGACTAAACCTTCTGATTCATTTTGACTTTTCAAGTCGATCAAAAAACTTTCAAATGCTCCTAAACATTTTATCCAGAATGTTGACATCCACCATCTTCACAACGTATTTTGCAATATCAATTAGTTAGTTGCCTGTTTGGTAGCTCTATTTCTACCTCGGTACTGAATACAGTGACCGTCGGACGTAGCATTTACACAATTATGCTATGCGACATGAATTGTTCTACGTAAGGTTGACAAAACTTTGGAAATTTTACCCCAAATACGTTAGATTTTATTTTTGAACAGTACGGGTAGTATTGACAGTTTCCTTTCCTCGTTGCGAGCAAAGCGCCTGCGCATGCGCATGGCAAGTTACCTTTGCGACTTATTACAAACCGATCTTGGTCAATGTCTTCTCCGGCGTGGGTAAGACTCCTGCCTACGTGTTTGTGATGTGAAAGTCCTACTGGCTCCTATTGGCTATATGAGGAAACAGGATGACAAAATCACATATGAAATTTTATTGCGTATCTCCTGAGTAGATCAAATTAAGCCTCGGCAAATGTTTTTGAAACATCGATGAGTTAGAAGCGCGGGACATGCTTATTTCTATTTGTTTAACAATACATTTACAGGTATAGGCGGCAGTCAACAGATTTGCAAAGTTTCAAGGTATATTTGGAAGTTGGGGGTCCAGTCAGCAAAAGATACCATTTTTAAGAGTTAGCCGACAGTTGATTGCATGATGATGTGTTTATTTTGCTCTCGGGGGTTGTGTGCAGGATTTGCCACAGTTGACTGTATCGCCTTTTAACATCGATAACGGGTATTTATAAACATACACACCCTTTCTATCGAAGATTACAACGTTTATTGATCAAACTACATGAAGCATTGAAGTACAATGTATATTTGAATATTGAGAAATAGTGATATACCTTAACATAAATGTAAACTTAAGACTTGTTATTTATATAAAAGGTAAAGAGAATACCTGGTGTAGTATATACCATACCGTTCGCAGTGTAAGGTTAAGTGAATAAGATTGGTGTCGTTTTTCGCTTAGATGGGGTCTTCTCAGGTTTATGTAAGTCAATCATTGATGGTTTGGAGATTATACAACAACAACAATGGTTCGGATATTGATTTTTACGATGCTGTATCTGTTGAGTGTAGGGATATGCGAGGGTTTAGACATCTGTAAGTATTCGATCTATTTACAATTATGAAGAATGTTAATTTAACTTCCTTATTGACTGTTCCTACTGCTAATTAAAGGCACATGATCACACAAGATGTTCAGTGATATTGCAAAATACCAGAAACGCTTTTTGACACATCTTTTCGTGAAGAAGAGGCATGAAAACGAAAGAAAGATCTGCGGTTTAAGTAGATCACAGTCAAGTCCTGTTTCTATCAGTAAATTCAGTATTCTATCTAAACATATCAAAGTCGATCATGGGGCTTTAAGTCTTTCATGCAGCACTGCATATTTCTTTGTAAATGACCAAATACTAGAATAACTTTTGTCAGTACGGTTGATTTAGGATAATGTGAGGCGGCAGTCCAATTTTCTCTGTTTAATGTAAGAATGTGGAACGTAAAGCGGTGTCTGATTCATTTTAAGTTAGGTTTTTGGAGTATGATCGTACAAATGGCCGACGGAACGTTGAATTTTGATCTGCGCGTCTGCATTTTCACCTGGTAAGAAGTATTGCATCAATATTTCTGGCAAATGATGAAGTTAGGCCCAAATAACAACAAGTGAAATGAGAGTAATAGCAATGAACAGAACAAAAATAATGAAATATAATAATTTAAAAGTCTTGTCCTTGATTGTCAACTCATGTGTTTAAGGAAAAGCTTGTGCTTGGAACACAAATCGTAATAGAGTTTATGTTGTTTTTTCCAGTTAACTTCCATGACTACTGTGGATCAACCATCAGTGAAAATGCCGGCGAACTTCGGTTTGACGCTCAGAAAATTCCGTCTTATTTATCCGGAAGTAAATGTAGTGTAACAATTAGTCCACAGAGTGTTGTGTTTAACACAAAGACACACATTTTGTTTTACTTCACAAAGTTTGATATATCCATATTTTGTGAAGATACGAATGTCACAGTTTTCGATGGTACTCCGTACAGCCGATCTGGGATAAAAGGTACACCATCCGTGTTTGTTGCATCATTCTCAATTTGTTCAGCAGCTCAGTTAATTTCATCTGTGTTCGTTGTATTAGTAAAGATTTTAGATATATTAGAAATAAATACATACTGTAGGTATAAATTATCAGTGAAGTACTATGCTTAGAATGAATAGGTTTTAATTATCAGTGAAGTACTATGTTTAAAATGAATAGGTATTACTTATCAGTGAAGTATATGTACTACGTTTAGAATGAATAGGTATTAATTATCAGTGAAATACTGTGTTTAGAATTAGTATTTGAAAGAGTCTATGTTGTTAAGTCTGTATTTCAGGGCTACCTTCATATATTTGCGGGCACAATAGAACCCTCGAAAAACCCGATCAGACTTTTACAACCGACAGCAATCAGCTGACTGTGACATTCAGACGAAGTGATTATGGCAGACGATTCTCAGGGAATTTCAGCATCAAATATGTGGAATTTACTACAGGTAGGTGTTAGGATTACATACCGCAGCTTTACCCAGATGTTTGCACGTGATTCACGTGCCTTTGTGACTAGTGTAGAGCATGATCAGGTTACACATACATGAAGTCTGATCATGATTGTTCTATTCAGTTAAGCATCCGTTTAAATTATTCATCTAGCTCACGAAAATGGTCTGGACAGGTCCATTTTAGAAATTTTACAGGCTAGGGCAAAAAGCATATTTTAGCGGTACGTGCAGTCCCGAATGTATCAAAATCAATAATTAACCTCATATAGCTTTAAATCACAAACATGCAATGAAGGTCAGTAAAATCCATTTTGGAAGTTACTTTAATAAACATATTAGTTATGATCTTTATATTATAATCTAATTTATGATCTTTATATTATAATCTAATATATTTGCTTATAGACCTATAACCTATACTTATTGACAAACCTCCTACAAAGGTAATACTTTTATATATTACAATTTCGTTATTTATTCAAGGCGGATAAGCGAGATACGATAGCAAAAATAACTTGGGTACAAAAACTTCACATTAAAGGGACATATCCTACAACTAGCAGATTGGTTTCTCAAAATGCTTTAACAGGTTAGATGTACTTTTCGCCAACCAACCAGAAATTCCGAAACAAGTTCTTATGAAGGTTTTACGGAACTATAGCACGTAAAATACTTCTAATCATACCGATATTTGTAGGAATTTCCAGCTGAAACTTTGAGGTTTGGTGGGAATCATTTCATGTTTGTATTGCGGCTTTTAAAATTGCTCCCAATTTTAGTGTATGCCTCTTTAAGCATGTTTTAATTTATTCATTTGATGAATTAGAATTATTTGTTTAAATAGGTGAATGTGACGGTCAAGGTATTTACAAGTGCAAAAATGGCCGATGTATTCCGAATGCTTATCGTTGCTCTAATGAGATTAATGCATGCGGTGACATGCAGGATAACTGTGCCGACGAGGAAGAAGATGCTAAAACCTTCTTAGACACCGTGGTGAATATTGCGCGCAACCTGATGTGGATTGCTGCAATAGTTATAGGTGTTTACATCTTAAGATACTTATGGCGAAAATATGGCCACCGAATAATGTTAGCATTTAGACGATTGACTGAAGGTTCACCACGGGAGGTAAGGAAGATTCGCGTCCCAATGTGAGAAACGTTAAAAATGAGAGGGTTCGGATCAGACAATACGGGTGTGTACGCTGATTTAAATAAATACTGGTCACAAAAAGTAACGTTTGTTGACGCATTGCAAGGCAAATTTCTTCTATTGTGCTTCCTTTTAAAACCAGTGTGGATGCAGATTAAATTTCACGCCAAATATCTTCAATATGGTCGCCTATATAGAGCTATGTCTGATAAGCTTGCATGCTTGATGGACATCACATTGTTAGTATTTTTAAAACCCGTGCCAAAAAGAATCTAGTACATTTTTTGATGACAATGTTTGATATCATAGAGGATAAAATTGTTGATTTCGGAGTAGATGTAATATCACATTCGATTTCACTGAGTGGGCATCAAAAGTGATATTTTCACAATTTACGCAACATTCAAGCTCTGTATACGTTTCTTAATCCGGGTTGAATATTTTGATAATTTTACTGAGTGAACAATGCGTTTATCGGTATATAATCCCCCGTTAGATTTCGATAAAACCATCGGAAAAACATAAAATAATTTGAAAAACATTTTTAGAATAGAATCTTATTAGGTTAGTGGCTTTTTCAGGACCGACATTCTGTGCAGTTTGAAGCTACTCCAACGCAGGATGTCATCTCCGCAGACAGAGACGCTCAGCCAGAACAAACACTATTGTCGTCTGCAGTGTCTGAAACAGCCGATTCCAGAAGTTCTTCAATATCCTCGAACATTGATTTTAGTAATGCACCTTCCCATGGCGTGGATATGCAACAAAAAAATTCCACGCCATCATGTCCGCCGCCAAGTTACGAAGATGTCGTGGCAATTAAATGATATTTATGAAACCTATGCGCACCGATTTTTCTGGAAAGGCGCAGCAGATTTGCAAAGTTAAACAGATGTTTACATTTTTGTATTCAATAGCCAGCAAGCGTTCCAAAAACAGTCATCATTGAATACCACAGGTGTATGCTGCATTGGGGCTTATCAATCGGAAAAAAACTCCGCTTTTTCCTTAAAAAAAATTATTATATTTTTTTCAAAGAAAAAATGAGTGTTTTTTTTATTTTTAATTAACTGTGATATGTACAACAAAGTAACTGTTGAATTATGTAACTTTGGACAAGGGTCGAAAGTATTTTGTTTGGCTGTAGGACTTACTAGATTCATTGACACCAGTCTGTTTTTCCAGGGGGGGGGCTAAGTGACTCGATAAGCTTAAAGCTTTCTTCTCAATCGAGCTTAAATAAATCAGTATAAACTATAAACTAAGGGGTCAGTTGCTAAAACTTTTGTCCAACGTCAACAATGCATTCTTTCAAAAGTGATAGTATACTTGATGCTTGTTCTCTATTTTGAAAGAAAAAGTCATGAAGATAAAGGCAAACGAAAACCTTACTGAAACTGTATCTTAAAATAGTTGCGGAAAATTATTATCGATTTTTGCAATGTTTAATTAAAAGACTCCAGTATGATAAAACTTTAAAGAAGAACAAACGAAATTATGAGATGAGTACATGCAATTGATCAATTAAAACTGCAGGGTAATACGAAAATGGTGTGCAAAAAAGGGATCCGTATTTGATTAGAAATTTATTACAGATTATATGTCAAAGCTTCTGTTTTACTTGAAGATATACAGAAGGTTACTAGTATTTATTTCCGTTTGTGTATACTGTTCATTTAGGATATTGTGACAGTGACGTAATAAATACTTGTGTACATAAAAGTTTACACTCATTAAATAAAACGGAAGATCATGCGTGCAACAAAGATTTAATTCGTATACTATCCGATGAAATGTTCGCTGTAATATTGCACCCTTTTAATATGTCACTATCACATTAGCCTAAATAAACTGTAGTTATACATTGTGTTTTTGAAGAATTGACACAATACGTTTCAAAGTTCAAATGTGCAATCTTAAGCAGAATATGTTATTTAAATACAGTACTTATAATATATAAAACTTACAATATTTCTTGGTAATTCACTATGAAACTTATTTCGCTTAAGTTAAAGTCACTAGGATCTTTTTGAATTTACTGATATAGTAAAATTAGATTTACTGATAGCATAATGATAGAACCATGTTCTATTTACTCTACTGAATGTTGACATATGCCTTTCTTTCCTATTCAAGTCCTTTCGTCATGAGAAATAGTTGTCAGAAAGCCTTTCGTATTCATTGCAATATCATTGAAAAAAAAATACTAGGTTATATTTCTAACATCAATTTTTTTATTCAAAAACCAACGTTGTGAATGTTTTTGGTACAAATAAAGGTCATTTCTGTCGGTAAGACATCTTTCTGTGTAAAATAAGAGCTACTTGCAATTGTGGTTCTTGGAATTTAAATAAAACTGTACTTTATGGTATTTATATGAACATACATGTTAGGTAATCGATTCAAACGATATCGATATATCAACGATAAAACATTTGTTCGTATCGATTGCCGTTTGAAAAATCGTATATCAAATAAGTTACACCGTGCAAATCTACAGTTCACGTTCGGAAATTCCATCAAAACTCAACCAGAATATCAACAATCAGTCAATCACTCTATCCAGAGTTCCGTGTTTTTATCTAACGAATGATAATTTAATGAAGTGGTCTCTAGGCAAAAATATTTCAGCACTGCAAGGGTGATATATATATAGACTAGAACCATATGTTTAGTACAAATAAAGCAAGAGATTTGGTAGAATATGTAGTCGTGACTATTTTATGCCCATGTATCGATATATCGCTGTATCGTCGATATTTCTAAATTGATATATCGATACAAAAATTTTAATCAGTGACATCCCTAATACATGTATGAAAATATTTATTGTGATATATTTTAACCTTTTACAATATGACTATACATAAAACAATCATTTTTGTTTGTTTTGTTCACAACCCTAATCAAAGAACAAAGTGAATCTAACAAAACGTGCACATGTAGAATCAAGTGGCATATCATTAAAAATACTGTTTTATGTTCATAGAATATTCTTCTTAAAGTTTTTGAAAAGCAATGTTAGGATTTTTGTGCAAATAACGATCAATTTCACCAGCACCTTTCTTGGTTTATAGATACCACGATTACTTGTAACATCCAATGTGATCATTGGCTTTCAAAACTACAAAATGGAGCATAAAATTTCACAATATTCATAAATATAATATTTAGCCTCTTTTTATTCAATACATGTCCTGTGACTGAATTTGAATGCACGTGTTTCTGTGATGAAGACAGTTTGACAGGTACCTTGGTACAAATACTGTTCTGTTTTATAGCAAGTCAAGCTCTTCGGAAATTTCCTTAGACTGAAGTCAGCAGACGACAATTCTTATCTTTATCACTCAACACCATGAATAAAAAAGATGACCACTATCACTCAAAGTCTAAAGAAGCTGAATAATTCCAAGTCCATATGCTTTTACAGTACTAAGAACAGATGTGAAAATATCAGCATTTTTAAGGTTTGGTCGCCGGAACTATGTTTTTAGTTGCTGTACACATCTACTGGAATGCGAAGTGGGTGGAAACTCTGTATCTTTTCATCCAGATATCAAGTTCTGAAAAAAAGACAAACCAACTGTTACTAATCAGATATTATGAAACAATAACAAACAGTTGACATTTAACCCGTTAGAACAAGGGCAGCTTTAAGTTTTGAATTCTTACTTCTGGTCCCCGGGGGTAACAATTTCTAGCATGTGTATAACGAACTGAAAGTTCTGGCAATTTATTTATTGATGTCATACATGTAATAATTAACTCCCACGTTGCTGGCTAAAAATATTTCTGACTTTTCGCACACTGTTGATTATGACCAGTATCATTCTCAGTGATTGCCATTGGATAAAACAAAACATTTTGTAGTAAAAGCTAAAACAAACATTTGTGTACAAAAGAGCCCCAACTTTAGCAAAATATTAAGTCAAAGAGTTATCTTACTTGTTTAATTGTTTGATACCTATGAACAATGTAGCACAGTTTCCATTTAGTACTTAAGGTGGTTATTGATACGTATGTGTGCATGCCAGTGCATTGCACTTTAAAATCTAACTAGGAATTTCTAAGTATAACAAGAGCACCGCCTGCAGGTGCTAGACGCTAGTCTGATTTTAAATATCCTTTTACTGTTTATTTTTTAAGTAACAATGTCCTTTACCTTGACCCTGATACACAATGCCACAAAGGTTTTTTTGTAATTAATGACTATACACTATTTTCCATTTTTCTAATTTTAGAAGAAAAACATTGACCTTGACCCCATGAGCCCTAAACACAATCCCAAAAAATGTTTTTATTTATATGTACTACAAATTTAATAATTGAGTTACAATATGTCAGTTGTAACTAAAGATATTGAATAATTACCATTTTTTATTTTTGGTTACAGTGTCTTTGACCCTAGGAGCCCCAAAACACAACCCCATTAAATATCTTCTTAAATACTTACTGCAAACAAAAGTTGGTCACATTATGTCAACTGTAACTTAAGATATTGAATATATTACAGTTTTCCTATTTTAGTAACATTGACCTTGACCCCAGGAGCCCCAAAACACAACTCAATTAAAGATATTAATAAATACATCTTAAACACCAAGTGTGGTTGCATTAGGTTCGCTGTTAAAAAAAAGTTGTGTGTGTTAAACTCTCTAAGTTAAGAAGGAGCAGTCAAAAACATGCAGGGTTATGTAACTTGTAAAATTCTTCCTTCATTCTATCGTGCATTTGATCGTGAACAGGTATTCCAAGTTTTGAAGTGATAGCTTTGATAGTTTGCATGTGAGTGACCTAGGCCTACACGCAAAACTTAAAACTCAGACTAGCTAAAACTAACTAAGTCCAAAAATACAATATTGTTTCACATATGTTTCATAGGAGAACGTAACTTAAAGAGTCTGAATGGCAAGGGAGAGAGAAGAGGGGTTAGGTAGGAGGACGGTGGGGGTAATCTGGGATTATTTGCGTCTTGCTAAAGGTCATTGCTTCTACTTATAGAACCCAGCACCTTCTGACCCAGAGCCGAACACACTGCACCACGGTGGCTCCACTAGCGTGTTATCAACAAAAAATAGAGTATATTTACCAGACTGGGTCTCCCATTTCTGTTTGAATCTCCCTAGTTGTGACTGGACCTCTTAGTTCTGACCAGATCTTCAAGTTTTGACTGGACTGCCAAGTTCGGACTGGACACCAAAGTTCGGACTGGCCCCCCAGGGTCTGACCGGATCTCCAAGTTATGACTGGCCTCCCAGGGTCTGACTGGATTGCCAAGTTCTGACAGGATCTCCAAGTTTAAACTAGACTGCCAAGTACTGACGGGACGGCCAAGATCTGACCGGATCTCCAGTTCTAACTGGACTGCCAAGTCCAACTGGACGGCCAAGATCTGACTGGATCTCCAAACTCAACTGGACTGCCAAGTCTGACTGGACTGCGAGGCCAAGTTCTGACCGGACTGCGAAGTACAGACGGGACTGCATAGTTGTGTCGGATCTCCAGTTATGACTGGACTGCCAAGTTGTGACGGGACTGCCAAGTTGTCACTGGATCTCCAAGTTATGACTGGACTGCCAAGTCTGACGGGACTGCTTAGTTCTCACCAGATCTCCAAGTTCAGACTGGTTTTCCAAGTGCTGTCTGGTCTCCCAAGTACAACCGGATCTCCAAGTGCTGTCTGGCCTCCCAGTGCAGACCGGATGTCCAAGTTCTGACTGGACAGTCAAGTTCTTGCCGGATCTCATTTGTTTTAGTACCTGAATATAAATGTATAATTAATTTCTAATGTTCGTTGGGTTTTTTTTTTCAAAAGAATTTTAAATTTTGAACAATGTTTTAGCAGTCAAATAGGTTGTTTGAAATTATAATTATAAAATAGTGAATGCATACAGCAACCTCTTAATCCAGGTGACCAGATACACATGTTCGCCGGCTTCATTACTTGGGTTGAACACCCATTTTGTTAGTGGTGCGCAAACTAATTGAAAGGTTATATATTCGCTTATAGAATATGAAACTTTACAGCTAATACAGTTTATAACTTACTTCAATATTGCCTCGTTTTGGATCCATCGACGACAATTTGAAGCAAACGAAAGGTGTTGTTCTTATGCAGAGAATGATATCCACCCATAGGCAACGAGGTACACAGTAACAGTACAGCACCACAACCACCAACATGAAATATAACAATGACAAACGTAACAGTACATCACCACCACCAGCAACATGAAATATAACAATGATAACAGTAACAGTACAACACCACCACCGCCAACATGAAATATAACTACATGTATGATAACAGTAACAGTACAGCACCACCACCACCAACATGAAATATAACTATGATAACAGTAACAGTACAACAACACCACCAGCAACATGAAATATAACAATGACAACAGTAACAGTACATCACCACCACCACCAACATGAAATATAACAATGATAACAGTAACAGTACAGCACCACCACCACCAACATGAAATATAACAATGATAACAGTAACAGTACATCACCACCACCAGCAACATGAAATATAACAATGATAAAAGTAACAGTACATCACCACCACCACCAACATGATATATAACAATGATAACAGTAACATTACATCACCACCACCACCAACATGAAATATAACAATGATAACAGTAACAGTACAGCAACACCACCACCAACATGAAATATAACAATGATAACAGTAACAGTACAACAACACCACCACCAACATGAAATATAACAATGATAACAGTAACAGTACAGCAACACCATGAGCAACATGATATACAACAATGATAACAGTAACAGTACATCACCACCACCACCAACATGAAATATAACAATCAAAACAGTAATAGTACAATCACAACCACCACAAACATGAAATATAACAATGATAACAGTAACAGTACAGCACCACTACCACCAACATGAACTATAACAATGACAACAGTAACAGTACAGCACCACCACCACCAACATGAAATATAACAATGATAAAAGTAACAGTACATCACCACCACCAGCAACATGAAATATAACAATGACAACAGTAACAGTACATCACCACCACCAGCAACATGAAATATAACAATGATAACAGTAACAGTACATCACCACCACCACCAACATGAAATATAACAATGACAACAGTAACAGTACATCACCACCACCACCAACATGAAATATAACAATGACAACAGTAACAGTACAGCACCACCACCAGCAACATGAAATATAACAATGACAACACTAACAGTACATCACCACCACCACCAACATGAAATATAACAATGATAACAGTAACAGTACAACACCACCACCACCAACATGAAATATAACAATGATAACAGTAACAGTACAACTCCACCACCAGCAACATGAAATATAACAATGATAACAGTAACAGTACATCACCACCACCACCAACATGAAATATAACAATGACAACAGTAACAGTACAACATCACCACCAGCAACATGAAATATAACAATGACAACAGTAACAGTACATTACCACCACCAGCAACATGAAATATAACAATGACAACAGTAACAGTACATCACCACCACCAGCAACATGAAATATAACAATGATAACAGTAACAGTACAACACCACCACCACCAACATGAAATATAACAATGATAACAGTAACAGTACAATTCCACCACCAGCAACATGAAATATAACAATGAAAACAGTAACAGTACAGCACCACCACAAGCAACATGAAATGTAACAATGAAAACAGTAACAGTACAGCACCACCACCAGCAACATGAAATGTAACAATGAAAACAGTAACAGTACAACACCACCACCACCAACATGAAATGTAACAATGAAAACAGTAACAGTACAGCACCACCACCAGCAACATGAAATGTAACAATGAAAACAGTAACAGTACATCACCACCACCAGCAACATGAAATGTAACAATGAAAACAGTAACAGTACAACACCACCACCACCAACATGAAATATAACTATGATAACAGTACATCACAACCACCACCAACATGAAATATAACAATGATAACAGTAACAGTACAACACCACCACCACCAACATGAAATATAACAATGATAACAGAAACAGTACAGCACCACCACCACCAACATGAAATGTAACAATGACAACAGTAACAGTACAACACCACCACCACCAACATGAAATATAACTATGATAACAGTACATCACAACCACCACCAACATGAAATACAACAATGATAACAGTAACAGTACAACACCACCACCAGCAACATGAAATATAACAATGACAACAGTAACAGTACATCACCACCACCAGCAACATGAAATATAGCAATGACAACAGTAACAGTTCATCACCACCACCACCAACATGAAATATAACAATGATAACAGTAACAGTAAAACACCACCACCACCAACATGAAATATAACAATGATAACAGTAACAGTACAATTCCACCACCAGCAACATGAAATGTAACAATGATAACAGTAACAGTACATCACCACCACCAGCAACATGAAATATAACAATGACAACACTAACAGTACAACACCACCACCAGCAACATGAAATATAACAATGGCAACAGTAACAGTACATTACCACCACCACCAACATGAAATATAACAATGAAAACAGTAACAGTACAACACCACCACCACCAACATGAAATATAACAATGACAACAGTAACAGTACAACACAACCGCCACCAACATGAAATATAACAATGACAACAACAGTAACAGTACAACACCACCACCACCAACATGAAATATAACAATGACAACAGTAACAGTACATCACCACCACCACCAACATGAAATACAACAATGACAACAGTAATAGTACAACACCACCACCACCAACATGAAATACAACAATGAGAAAAGTAACAGTACATCACCACCACCACCAACATGAAATACAACAATCAGAACAGTAAGAGTACATCACCACCACCACCAACATGAACTACAACAATGAGAACAGTAACAGTACATCACCACCACCACCAACATGAAATACAACAATGACAACAGTAACAGTACATCACCACCACCACCAACATGAAATGTAACAATGATAACAGTAACAGTACAACACCACCACCAGCAACATGAACTATAACAATGATAACAGTAACAGTACATCACCACCACCACCAACATGAAATGTAACAATGACAACAGTAACAGTACAACAACACCACCACCAACATGAAATGTAACAATGATAACAGTAACAGTACAACACCACCACCACCAACATGAAATGTAACAATGATAACAGTAACAGTACAACACCACCACCACCAACATGAAATATAACAATGATAACAGTAATAGTACAACACCACCACCACCAACATGAAATATAACAATGATAACAGTAACAGTACAACACCACCACCACCAACATGAAATATAACAATGACAACAGTAACAGTACATCACCACCACCAGCAACATGAAATATAACAATGACAACAGTAACAGTACATCACCACCACCAGCAACATGAAATATAACAATGATAACAGTAACAGTACAACACCACCACCACCAACATGAAATATAACTATGATAACAGTAACAGTACAACACCACCACCACCAACATGAAATATAACAATGATAACAGTAACAGTACATCACCACCACCACCAACATGAAATATAACAATGATAACAGTAACAGTACATCACCACCACCAACATGAAATATAACAATGAAAACAGTAACAGTACAACACCACCTCCAGCAACATGAAATATAACAATGATAACAGTAACAGTACATCACCACCACCACCAACATGAAATATAACAATGACAACCGTAACAGTACATCACCACCACCACCAACATGAAATATAACAATGAAAACAGTAACAGTACTTCACCACCAACATGAAATATAACAATGACAACAGTAACAGTACATCACCACCACCACCAACATGAAATATAACAATGATAACAGTACCAGTACATCACCACCACCACCAACATGAAATATAACAATGATAACAGTAACAGTACATCACCACCACCACCAACATGAAATAAAACAATGAAAACAGTAACAGTACATCACCACCACCACCAACATGAAATATAACTATGATAACAGTAACAGTACAGCACCACCACCACCAACATGAAATGTAACAATGAAAACAGTAACAGTACATCACCACCACCAGCAACATGAAATATAACTATGATAACAGTAACAGTACATCACCACCACCACCAGCATGAAATATAACAATGATAACAGTAACAGTACATCACCACCACCACCAACATGAAATATAACAATGAAAACAGTAACAGTACAGCACCACCACCACCAACATGAAATATAACAATGAAAACAGTAACAGTACAACACCACCACCAGCAACATGAAATATAACTATGATAACAGTAACAGTACATCACCACCACCACCAACATGAAATGTAACAATGAGAACAGTAACAGTACATCACCACCACCACCAACATGAAATATAACAATGAAAACAGCAACAGTACATATCCACCACCAGCAACATGAAATATAACAATGAAAACAGTAACAGTACGACACCACCACCACCAACATGAAATATAACAATGAGAACAGTAACAGTACATCACCACCACCACCAACATGAAATATAACAATGAAAACAGTAACAGTACATCACCACCACCACCACCACCAACATGAAATATAACAATGAAAACAGTAACAGTACATCACCACCACCACCACCAACATGAAATATAACAATGATAACAGTAACCAGCAACATAATAAAATGAAACAGTAATAGTACAACACCACCACCACCAACATGAAATATAACAATGACAACAGTAACAGTACATCACCACCGCCACCAACATGAAATATAACAATGACAACAACAGTAACAGTACAACACCACCACCACCAACATGAAATATAACAATGAAAACAGTAACAGTACATCACCACCACCACCAACATGAAATATAACAATGACAACAGTAACAGTACATCACCACCACCACCAACATGAAATATAACAATGACAACAGTAACAGTACATCACCACCACCACCAACATGAAATATAACAATGACAACAGTAACAGTACATCACCACCACCACCAACATGAAATATAACAATGACAACAGTAACAGTACAACACCACCACCACCAACATGAAATACAACAATGAGACAGTAACAGTAACAGTAACAGTACATCACCACCTCCACCAACATGAAATACAACAATGAGAACAGTAACAGTACATCACCACCACCACCAACATGAAATACAACAATGAAAACAGTAACAGTACATCACCACCACCACCAACATGAAATGTAACAATGATAACAGTAACAGTACAACACCACCACCAGCAACATGAACTATAACAATGATAACAGTAACAGTACATCACCACCACCACCACCAACATGAAATGTAACAATGACAACAGTAACAGTACAACACCACCACCACCAACATGAAATGTAACAATGATAACAATAACAGTACAACACCACCACCACCAACATGAAATATAACAATGATAACAGTAATAGTACAACACCACCACCACCAACATGAAATATAACAATGATAACAGTAACAGTACAACACCACCACCACCAACATGAAATATAACAATGACAACAGTAACAGTACATCACCTATACCAGCAACATGAAATATAACAATGATAACAGTAACAGTACAACACCACCACCACCAACATCAAATATAACAATGATAACAGTAACAGTACATCACCACCACCACCAACATGAAATATAACAATGATAACAGTAACAGTACATCACCACCACCACCACCAACATGAAATATAACAATGAAAACAGTAACAGTACAACACCACCTCCAATAACATGAAATATAACAATGATAACAGTAACAGTACATCACCACCACCACCAACATGAAATATAACAATGATAACAGTAACAGTACAACACCACCACCACCAACATGAAATGTAACAATGAAAACAGTAACAGTACATCACCACCACCACCAACATGAAATATAACAATGACAACAGTAACAGTACATCACCACCACCACCAACATGAAATATAACAATGAAAACAGTAACAGTACATCACCACCACCACCAACATGAAATATAACAATGATAACAGTAACAGTACATCACCACCACCACCAACATGAAATATAACAATGAAAACAGTAACAGTAGAGAAAACACATACTCACCACCACCACCAACATGAAATAGATACATGAAAACCGAACAGTACTGCAGTACAGCACCACCACCACCAACATGAAATATAACAATGAAAACAGTAACAGTACATCACCACCACCAGCAACATGAAATATAACTATGATAACAGTAACAGTACATCACCACCACCACCAACATGAAATGTAACAATGAAAACAGTAACAGTACATCACCACCACCACCAACATGAAATATAACAATGAAAACAGCAACAGTACATATCCACCACCAGCAACATGAAATATAATAATGAAAACAGTAACAGTACGACACCACCACCACCAACATGAAATATAACAATGAGAACAGTAACAGTACATCACCACCACCACCAACATGAAATATAACAATGACAACAGTAACAGTACATCACCACCACCACTAACATGAAATATAACAATGAAAACAGTAACAGTACATCACCACCACCACCAACATGAAATAGAACAATGAAAACAGTAACAGTACATCACCACCACCACCACCAACATGAAATATAACAATGACAACAGTAACAGTACAACACCACCGCCACCAACATGAAATATAACAATGACAACAGTAACAGTACAACACCACCGCCACCAACATGACATATAACAATGACAAGTACAATGACCAACAGTAACAGTACAACACCACCACCACCAACATGAAATATAACAATGACAACAGTAACAGTACATCACCACCACCACCAACATGAAATATAACAATGACAACAGTAACAGTACAACACCACCACCACCAACATGAAATACAACAATGAGAACAGTAACAGTACATCACCACCACCACCAACATGAAATACAACAATGAGAACAGTAACAGTACATCACCACCACCACCAACATGAAATACAACAATGAGAACAGTAACAGTACATCACCACCACCACCAACATGAACTATAACAATGATAACAGTGACAGTACATCACCACCACCACCAACATGAAATGTAACAATGATAACAGTAACAGTACAACACCACCACCACCAACATGAACTATAACAATGATAACAGTAACAGTACATCACCACCACCAACATGAAATGTAACAATGACAACAGTAACAGTACAACACCACCACCACCAACATGAAATGTAACAATGATAACAGTAACAGTACAACACCACCACCACCAACATGAAATATAACAATGATAACAGTAATAGTACAACACCACCACCACCAACATGAAATATAACAATGATAACAGTAACAGTACAACACCACCACCACCAACATGAAATATAACTATGATAACAGTAACAGTACATCACCACCACCATCAACATGAAATATAACAATGAAAACAGTAACAGTACAACACCACCACCACCAACATGAAATGTAACAATGATAACAGTAACAGTACAACACCAGTACCACCAACATGAAATGTAACAATGATAACAGTAACAGTACAACACCACCACCACCAACATGAAATATAACAATGATAACAGTAACAGTACAACACCACCACCACCAACATGAAATATAACTATGATAACAGTAACAGTACAACACCACCACCACCAACATGAAATATAACAATGATAACAGTAACAGTACATCACCACCACCATCAACATGAAATATAACAATGAAAACAGTAACAGTACAACACCACCACCACCAACATGAAATATAACAATGATAACAGTAACAGTACATCACCACCACCACCAACATGAAATATAACAATGATAACAGTAACAGTACATCACCACCACCACCAACATGAAATATAACAATGATAACAGTAACAGTACAACACCACCACCAGCAACATGAAATATAACAATGAAAACAGTAACAGTACAGAACCTGTACCTGTTAACTTGAGTAATATTAATTTTCAAACAGCACATCCTAGTTTTTTTAAACATTAAGTGTTTTGCCTTTTCGACCAGTATAGAAATATTCATATGAAGGGATCAACGTTAAATAAGTACATGCTGTAAGCTATAACAAACACGTTGGAGTCGATAAAGCCGTCATACCAAACCAGTGTAGATCATGATCAGATTGCCCCTATCTACCGTCATGTTGCAATCGGTTGATAGGTACGCTGCAAAATTCTCTTGTACGTTTCACAAACGAATAGTCTCTACCTGTAAGCTTGAATTGTATCAATAAAAGTACGTTTCTCGTCTTGATTTTTTAGAATTAATATTACTTGTCATAAATAATGAATTTGATTGTTTGTGAACTGTAATATTTAACAAATGAGTCTGCATTGACATCACTTAAGACAGTAATCAGATTTGCTCGGTGCGAGACAACCGGTTGGTTCGTCACCATAATTCTGTTTTATGTTTTGCATACGAAGTTCTGTACCTTTAGCCATGTGTTCTTTTAATTACAACTCGTCCCTTTCAGTCAAAATGCGTTTGCGACCAGTGAATACCATGCCCAGCTTGCACATCCGTGTCGTGACGGAACGATCGGCCTGCCAGAGACAAATGTGTCTGCCTTTTCGACGCCAGTAGATCATAATTAGCCTATATGACCAATATAAAATAAAAAAGGATTTTTTACAAAATATTCCCCCGGCGGCAAGTAAATCTGCCTTCATGACCAGTGTAAATCAAGATAAGTGTGCAGATGTATGACGTCAGAGGGCAATAATCTTATTCAGCATTATAATTTGTATTAATCAGAGTGTTCAGTAAATGTAAAGTACAGACGTTTTTAACAGTGTCAATTATCATAAGCAATTTAAATAAACGTAAATCAGAAGAGTCTAAAAAACCCATCATAAACAACACGTTCTATAAATGTAAAGTACATAAGTCTAAAAAAACATAGGGACGATAATTGTGTCGGCATTTTTCAACTATCAAGATAATCACTTAATACAAAGTAAAGAAGCTGAAGCAGTTTAGCTTATGTAATCGACGTAAAATAAAACAACAACTTTAAAGCAAAAAAGTCTTTACTATATTGCTGACGACTAGTGTGTCGGCATTTTCGACCAATGTGAATCACAAACGGCATACACAAAAGATGTAAAGTATAAAGTCAATAACTACTCCACCGACGCCTAAGTTGTCGGCATTTTTCTGGCTAGTGTGTATGATATTGAGTATGTTCTATAAATGTTAGGTAGATAAGTATATATTACTCTTCCGACGACTAGAGTGACGTCATTTTCGAACTATTGTGAATCATTATCAGTATGTTGAATAAATGCTAAGTAAAAAAGCCTAAACTACATTGCCGACGACAACTGTGTCTGGATTTTCAAACAGTGTGTGTCATAACAAGCATATTAACAGATGTTAAGTAATCAAGTCGACAACAGCTGTGTTAAAAACGTTAAAAGTAATAGACGAATCTTTATTAAATGCAATTGTATTATAACCCTATAATTGTTATGTGTTTTTTTCTTTATCATGTATCATCATCCTCTGGCACTTAGTAAATACATTACAATTTGATCTTTAAATATTACTACTTCATGTATTGACGAGAAATATTGTATGTTTAAGTCGAAAACAAATAAACTTATGTTCTGTTCTGTTCTGTTCTGTTCTGTTCTGTCTGTTCTGATCTGTTCTGTTCTGTTTAATAAAGGTAATGTAAGTTAGTCTAAACCACGAGAGCTTAAACCTTTCCAATGTTTGTGAATCATTAACAGCATGTACAGTAAAAGAAAAATACAGAAGTCTTAACTACAATGAGTTGCCTTGCTAATAATCAACATATTCAATAATGTTAAGTTAGTTTATGATATCCTGTCGGCGACAAGTATGTCGGCCTTTTTTACCACAATGAACCGCCATCAGCCTGTCCTATCAATGTTAAGTAGTTAGTCTAGTTAGTATCATTATTGTGTCGGCATTTTCAAAATATATAAGAATGATAATCATCTTCAAGTAATATTAGTTTAAACAATATTTTATTGGCATATGGTTCATAATATATATAACAAACATGACTATTAGGATTAAGAAGGAATCTAAAAGCTAATGTTAAAGTAATGCAAGTAATGTTAAAGTACCCTGCCGACGACAAGTGCGTCGGCCTTTTCGACTTATGTAAATCATTATAATCATTAAAAACAAGTGTAAACTACCCTTAGGTAGTGTAGATCACAATCAACAAGTTCAATAAATGTAAAATAAATTTTAATATCCTTCTGCCGACTTATATGTCGGCATTCTTTTACCAGAATGAATCATAATCAGCATATTCAATAAAAATGTAAAGTAAACTAAACTACCTTGCCGACGACTAGTATGTTGTCATTTACAACCAGTCTGTATTAGTACAAAGTATTCATTCAATAAATGAACAGTAAATAAGTCTTAAGTACCCTGCTGATGACCACTGAAAGTAAACAAGTCTATACTATACTGCCGACGGCTAGTGTGGCGGCATAATCAACCAGTGTGAATCATAATCAACATGTTCAGTAAATGTAAAATAAGTTTGAAATATCCTGCTGCCAACCAATGTGTCGGCATGTTTGACAAGAATGAATCATAATCAACATGTTCAATAAAGTTATCAGCTAAACTACCCTGCCGACGACTAGTGTGTCAACATTTTCGACCAGTATGTATCAGTACAAACGTGTGGTCAATAAATTAACAGTAAATAAGTCTAACGTACCTGGCTGATGACCACTAAACGTAAACACATCTTAACTATACTGCCGACGACTAGTGTGTCTGCATTTCCAACCAGTGTGAGTCATAAGGATGTTGAATTGATGTCAACTAAACATGTTTAAACAACCCTATCGACGACAAATGCGTCGGCCTTTTCGACTTATCATAATCAGCATGTTCAATAAATATTAACTTATATGTCGGCATTTTTTTACTAGTATGCTATCATTTACGACCAGTCTGTATTAGTACAAAATATTCATTCAATAAATGAACAGTAAATAATTCTTAAGTACCCTGCTGATGACCACTGAAAGTAAACAAGTCTAAACTATACTGCCGGCGACCAGTGTGGCGGCATAACCAACCAGTATGAATCATAATCACCATGTTCAATTGATACTACCTTGACGTCGACAAGTGCGTCGACCTTTTTCGACTTCTGTAAATCATAAACGGCATATCATATAGTTCAATAGATGTTAACTAGATAAGTCTAAACTATCCGACAAGTAGTGTGTCGGCATTTTTGACCACTTTATATTATAATCGACATATTCAAAAGATGTAAAGTATACAGTTCTAACGTACCCCCGCCGACGACTATTGTGTGTCGGCATTTTCCGGCCAGTATGGATCATATTCAGAATGTTCTATAAATATCAAGGCTTAGTGTAGTAAGTCTAAATTTCTCAGCCGACCACGAGAGTGCCGTGTGAAACATAAACAGCATGCACAGTTTAAAGAGAAATAAACAAGTCTAAACTTAGTCGATACAACGTTTGTTTTCCCCTTTTTGTCTAGAGTAAATAATAATCAACATATTCAATAAATGTAAAGTAAGTTTAAAATATCCTGCCGACGACAAGTATGTCGGCAATTTTTACCAGAATGAACCATAATCAGCCTGTACTACAAATGTAAAGTAAGTAAATCTTACATGAGTACATTGTATACCCTCACACCGACAAATGTGTTGGTACTTTTTAACAGCTTGATTTAAAACCAGCATGTTCAATTTATTGTAAACAAGTCTAAGACACAAGTGTGTCGGTATTTTTAACATGTATGAGTTATAAAAAGCATTTGCAAGTGACGTTAAACTACATTGCCGACGACAACTGCGTCGGCCTTTTCAGCTTGTGTGAATCATAATCAGCATGTACAGAAAAGTAAACAAGAAAGTGGAGAAAAGTAAACAAGTCTAAATTACCCTTTATGGCCTTTTCGACCAGTGCAAATCAAAATCAACATGTTCAGTAAATGTAAAATAAGTTTAAAATATCCTGCTGCCAACTGATGTGTCAGCATGTTTGACAAGAATGAATCATAATCAACATGTTCAATAAAACTTAAAGCTAAACTACCCTGCCGACGACTAGTTTGTCAACATTTTCGACCAGTATGTATCAATACAAACGAATGGTAAATAAATTAACAGTAAATAAGTCTAACGTACCTGGCTGATGACCACTAAAAGTAAACAAATCTTAACTATACTGCCGACGACTACATGTAGTGTGTCTGCATTTCCAACCAGTGTGAATCATAAGGATGTTGAATTGATGTCAACTAAACATGTTTAAACAACCCTATCGACGACAAATGCGTCGGCCTTTTCGACTTATCATAATCAGCATGTTCAATAAATATTAACTTATATGTCGGCATTTTTCTACTAGTATGTTATCATTTACGACCAGTCTGTATTAGTACAAAATATTCATTCAATAAATGAACAGTAAATAATTCTTAAGTACCCTGCTGATGACCACTGAAAGTAAACAAGTCTTAACTATACTGCCGGCGACTAGTACGGCGGCATAACCAACCAGTGGGAATCAATATCACCATGTTCAATTGATACTACCTTGACGTCGACAAGTGCGTCGACCTTTTTCGACTTCTGTAAATCATAAATAGCATATCATATAGTTCAATAGATGTTAACTAGATAAGTCTAAACTATCCGACAAGTAGTGTGTCGGCATTTTTGACCACTTTCTATTATGATTGGCATATTTAAAAGATGTAAAGTATACAATTCAAATGTACCCCCGCCGACGACAATTGTGTGTCGGCATTTTCCGGCCATTATGGATCATATTCAGGATGTTCTATAAATGTCAAGTGTAGTAAGTCTAAATTTCTCAGCCGACCACGAGAGTGCCGTGTGAAACATAAACAGCATGCACAGTTTAAAGAGAAATAAACAAGTCTAAACTAAGTCGACATACCGTTTGTTTTCCCTTTTTTCTCTAGAGTAAATAATAATCAACATACCCAATAAATGTAAAGTAAGTTTAAAATATCCTGCCGGCGACAAATATGTCGGCAATTTTTACCAGAATGAACCATAATCAGCCTGTTCTATAAATGTAAAGTAAGTAAGTCTAACATGAGTATACCCTGTCACCGACAAATGTGTCGCCGGTACTTTTTAACAGTTTGATTTAAAATCAGCATGTTCAATTTATTGTAAACAAGTCTAAACTAACCTGCCAACGACAAGTGTGTCGGCATTTTTAACATGTATGAGTTATAAAAAACATTTGCAAGTGACGTTAAACTACATTGCCGACGACAACTGCGTCGGCCTTTTCAGCTTGTGTGAATCATAATCAGCATATACAGAAAAGTAAACAAGAAAGTGGAGAAAAGTAAACAAGTCTAAATTACCCTTTATGGCCTTTTCGACCAGTGCAAATCAAAATCAACATGTTCAGTAAATGTAAAATAAGTTGATATTATCCTGCTGCCAACTAATTTGTCAGCATGTTTGACAAGAATGAATCATAATCAACATGTTCAATAAAACTTAAAGCTAAACTACCCTGCCGACGACTAGTTTGTCAACATTTTCGACCAGTATGTATCAATACAAACGAATGGTAAATTAATTAACAGTAAATAAGTCTAACGTACCTGGCTGATGACCACTAAAAGTAAACAAATCTAAACTATACTGCCGACGACTACATGTAGTGTGTCTGCATTTCCAACCAGTGTGAGTCAAAAGGATGTTGAATTGATGTCAACTAAACATGTTTAAACAACCCTATCGACGACAAATGCGTCGGCCTTTTCGACTTATCATAATCAGCATGTTCAATAAATATTAACTTATATGTCGGCATTTTTCTACTAGTATGTTATCATTTACGACCAGTCTGTATTAGTACAAAATATTCATTCAATAAATGAACAGTAAATAATTCTTAAGTACCCTGCTGATGACCACTGAAAGTAAACAAGTCTTAACTATACTGCCGGCGACCAGTGTGGCGGCATAACCAACCAGTATGAATCATAATCACCATGTTCAATTGATACTACCTTGACGTCGACAAGTGCGTCGACCTTTTTCGACTTCTGTAAATCATAAACAGCATATCATATAGTTCAATAGATGTAAAATAGATAAGTCTAAACTATCCGCCAAGTAGTGTGTCGGCATTTTTGACCACTTTATATTATAATCGGCATATTCAAAAGATGTAAAGTATACAGTTCTAACGTACCCCCGCCGACGACTATTGTGTGTCGGCATTTTCCGGCCAGTATGGATCATATTCAGAATGTTCTATAAATATCAAGGCATAGTGTAGTAAGTCTAAATTTCTCAGCCGACCACGAGAGTGCCGTGTGAAACATAAACAGCATGCACAGTTTAAAGAGAAATAAACAAGTCTAAACTTAGTCGATACAACGTTTGTTTTCCCCTTTTTGTCTAGAGTAAATAATAATCAACATATTCAATAAATGTGAAGTAAGTTTAAAATATCCTGCCGACGACAAGTATGTCGGCAATTTTTACCAGAATGAACCATAATCAGCCTGTACTACAAATGTAAAGTAAGTAAATCTTACATGAGTACATTGTATACCCTCACACCGATAAATGTGTCGGTACTTTTTAACAGCTTGATTTTAAACCAGCATGTTCAATTTATTGTAAACAAGTCTAAGACACAAGTGTGTCGGTATTTTTAACATGTATGAGTTATAAAAAGCATTTGCAAGTGACGTTAAACTACATTGCCGACGACAACTGCGTCGGCCTTTTCAGCTTGTGTGAATCATAATCAGCATGTACAGAAAAGTAAACAAGAAAGTGGAGAAACGTAAACAAGTCTAAATTACCCTTTATGGCCTTTTCGACCAGTGCAAATCAAAATCAACATGTTCAGTAAATGTAAAATAAGTTGATATTATCCTGCTGCCAACTAATTTGTCAGCATGTTTGACAAGAATGAATCATAATCAACATGTTCAATAAAATTTAAAGCTAAACTACCCTGCCGACGTCTAGTGTGTCAACATTTTCGACCAGTATGTATCAGTACAAACGTGTGGTCAATAAATGAACAGTAAATAAGTTTAAAGTACCTGGCTGATGACCACTAAAAGTTAACAAATCTTAGCTATACTGCCGACGACTAGTGTGTCTGCATTTCCGACCAGTGTGAATCATAAGTATGTTGAATTGATGTCAACTAAATATGTTTAAACAACCCTAACGACGACAAATGCGTCGCCTTTTCAACTTACAATAATCAGCATGTTCAATAAATAATAAGTTTAAAATATACTGCCGACGATAAGTGCGTCGGATTTTTCGGCTAGTGTAAATCATAACGACATGTTAACTAAATGTAAAGTAAATAAGTTTACCCTGTCGACGACTATTATGTCGGCATTTCCGGCTAACGTAAATTATAATCAGCATTTAAAATACTGCGACTAATATGAGGCATAATCAACATGTTTGATAAAATTTAATGTGAAAATAACTAAGCAAAACTAACCTCCTGTTTTTGAGTGAGTCTGCTTTTCCCCAAGTGTAGACTATGATTAGCATCACTACCGTGTGGTCAGAAGGCAATTTGTCGAACAATCACTGATAATCTGTCGTATACTGCCCTGCCGGATTGCAATAAGCTGATTCAGCGCTGGTACAAGATTGTGAACCTGTAAATATGCATTATTTAAATTACGATACAATAACAAAACTATAGGAACCAACCATGAGAGTAACAGGTTTAAGGAACAATTGGAAGACATACAGATCTTATTTTGATAATAATTCTAAAACTTTCAAAGTGTTATATCTTCATTGTTGTCAACTTAAGATCAGACAAGTTTTATTTTCAGTCGGGCAGCAGCAGTACAACAAAATGATACACATATATGTATTTCCTCAATTGAAGTGCCTATTTCACGACAACATTGTTTTTTATGTACATGCGGACAGGAACCATTACTAGACTGTAATCTTCTGACATAACGAGTCGGTAGAATCACAGACAGCTGAAAAACCCCACTATTTTGGGCAAAATACAACTTTAAACGATATTGTTTAGCTATTGAAGTCCACAATTAGTGACAATATTATATAACGCACGTGGTTTTGCCATTTAAGCAGCTCTCAAGAAGTTTTTTCTCGCCGCTCTTTAAAATATATAGACTGAAATATCTTTAATCTAAATGATGATGATCTTTAATTTTAAAGACTGTCTTTAAATATGTGCGCTTCGTAAATGTGTAGATTTTTTTAACTGAAGTCATCCTTCCCAATTCACCCTTTCCTGATGACGACAAACGAGTCAGCCTTAGCGAACAGCGCAGATCATGATCAGCCTGCACATTATTATTATTGAACATGATTTGAAGTGTTCGCTATTCCGTGAGGTAAGTAATCTTTCAGTGGGCACCACTTTACCTGTTTACACAAGTAACAAAACAAGGTTTACAGATCAATAAGTATTTAAATTGATAGAAAATCACAAGCTCCCCGGGTCGTTTTCCTTCCGTTCTAATGATATTTTACACATACAACGTTACAAAGTCATTTTTCAAGTTTAGTATTAGATGATATTATACAAAAAGCTTTTGGTTTTTGCATGTTTTTTTTTTCCTCATGAAATGTTGATTGAAATAATTCACTTGGTCAGATAAGAACGGACACCTCACAAGAAGATGAGCCGACTTTGTATTATCAGTGTCAAAATATATTTACTAACAGGTTAATGTTGTTTAATATTAAAATAAAACACGTTAAATAATCCAATAGCATACAAATGTTTACCTTGTAATCTTAGTGCATCCTTTTCCCAAGAGAGTCTCAATGTGAATAAAATGTCACGGGCTCAAAGGTGAGACCTTATTGTTAATATTTAAAATAGCCCTGGGCCTTATATGGTATTGTATTGGCACATTGTATTCCGACCAATGCTTCGTAATAGCGTGTAGTGACATTTACTCAGAAACTTCTAACGGTGATAGATTATATTTCATTTAAGTCTCTTCCATCGACATACATATAAATTACATTGACAAATACATTAAAACATGCAAATGGTCATTCTATTCAGAATTATTAGAGACTATTCTTCTAATCAATATTCACAAAAGAACTTATCACAATGATATGTGCGCATTATAAAACATGTAGAACCACTGTTAATCTTACATATAAGATTTGTACAAGACTATTATTATGTGCTTATACAAGCTAAACCTGTTAAAATCTGCCATAAATTAATTATTAAAACTTGATTTGGAATGTACATGCAATTGCTGAAGTTTAAAAAGATTTCAAAAACACAAAGTACCTCACATCAGATGTGAAATACACTGATTAGCAGTAATGCTACAATAGTCAGGTGCTCACGCTGAGAAAACCAAACCCCAATGATATTAAGTGTGTAACAGTGTCTAGAGCACCTCTTTAATGTGTTCAAATTATGCCCTCAGGGTCAAAATTTACCCTGACCAGGGGGTGGTTTGGTATAGAAAAAGCTTGATTTTGATCTGATTTTTGAAAACTACAACGCCTAGAGCTTAGGTATTGGGTATGTAACATTGTCTAGTGGGTGGTCTTCCATCTACTTTGTTCAAATCATGCCTCTGCTTAGAATATTTGGCTGAACCATGTATCTTTCTAAGGATGGAAATTGCGATTAAAAAACAACTGTTGATTTAATACCATATGTCTCTTGCATTCTTCCGTTTTCAGCTGTCACAAAGAGGTAGAGTAGAGGTTAAGTTGTCTGTCGCTTGTCCAGGAGCTATAAAAACACACGCCATTTGTCGTATAAGTTTTGACCTTTTCCTTGAAACAGCATCTCCTCTAAAACCACTAAGCCAATGTTGAAGCTCTATCAAAGTTGTTCATATAATTCCATATATGCACACCTCTAGTTGCCATGGCAATGGAAAGGAAAATCTTTCTCAAAATCTGGGAGGCCAAGGGCGAAGATTTGGTATGCAGCATTGTCTAGGGGGCGTCTACTAAGACTGATTAAATTATGACCCCTTGCTCAAAATATTGACACAGTCCGGGGGTCACTTGATTTTACACAGGCTTATATAGTAATAACTAACAATTTTCTCTGAAGCCAGATTAGCGATAAATGGGCAATATTGGCCCTTTGTTCGAACTGATCATTGATTTATTGCTTTATAGCAGATATTTTAAAAGGAATGGCTTTGTTTAGCACCATCAGTTACACTTTATCATACCTGGTACTTTTAGGCCAAGGTCACAGTATCTTTTGACAGCTTAATGATTTCCTCTTGGTAATGGTTTGGTCTAGGATCCCTTAAGATGGTAGGGATAGTAATTCAATACCATTGTTTGATAAACGCATTTACTTGAATTACCAATCACAATTTCACAATTCTGTGGTAAACTTCTTTCAATAGAGTATCTAACCATTACTTTACTGACACTATTTCTTGCATTTTCTACCCTTGTGACTTTGTCCAGGAAATATTTCTATTTTTTTTATTAAAAGAGCAGTGGGATCAGAGGCACAGGAACGTGTGTTCCCTAACAAATTCAGTGCCTTCAGCGCTTTGATTTATCCTTATTGTAAGATCTTTTTATCTTTACAATTAAAAAATACATTCATTTTCCAGAGATTATCAAAACTTTAGTCTAGAGCATAATTTACTGTGTTCCAATTTCCACTCAGTGTGTCCTACTTTTGCGGGCGCCCGCTATACTTAGGACAGCTTTTGAAAATATTTAACATGTATTAGTCGAGTAGTGGACATATTATAAAATAAATGAAAATCGCCTACGAAAGTAAGCTAAAGAATTGGTTAACACCACTCTTCAATGTGTAGCTTATAATACAATTAGTCGTAATCATTAAACTTTACACACAGACAGAGGACATTGAGAGAAAGTGCAGTGCATTTAATATACATGTAACTATATCTTCTCCTATTTTGAATTATCTCCCTTTATTGATTTTTTGTCCGGGCCATAACTTCTTAAGTAGTGTACCAAATTGATTCAAATATTGCATTCACTTACAGAGGACATTAAAACGCACTTTAGTGTCTAAGAACCAAAACAATACTTTACTTTCAGTTATCTCCCCTTATAGATTTTTCATATAACTCTTTTGTCCGGAACATAAGTCCGAAAGTATTCAAGGGAATTTGTTTTCATTTTACACACAATCAGAAAAGATTAAGAGGACAAGGATCTTAACGCTAGCTTGTCCTGTTTTTTTTTTTTTTAATTTTCTCACTTTGTTACATTTTCTTGTCAGGGCCACAACTCCTTAAAGTGACATTATGCGCATCTTACTGCACATAGTGTAGTTTTGGTGACATTTTATAAAAGCAAGTTTCCGTTGCTGAGCATTTAAATGTGTTAAACTAATGATAATGCCGCATTAATATTTGAAGTTGGTCAAAATAGGGAAATGAGTATTTGGAAAGTTATTATTTCGTACTGGTAGCAGGAAGAGTTTGTTGTATTTGGTTAAAAGCTATTATTTCCTCTACCCTTTGTATACACACCTATTTCAGCTGGATTTTTAATTGAAAAAAATGTGCATAATTCCACTTTAAGAACCGAATGACTCTATATAAAATGTAACCGTGTTATATATTATTGACGCTATATAATATTGCTGTGACGGCTTCATAATATGTATAATATCGATATAAGACAGCCACGGCTTTCCATAGCTGTAAACCAATATTGTTAAATACTAATGTATATATAAGGTCCACACTACAATGTATATGGGTCAAGTTTATTTGGTTTGTATTCAAACTACAAAATGCTTTTAAAGTAGTGGTCAGTCGTTCAAAGGACCATGCGACAAGCCCTAGACCACTGTCTTTTTTTGGTGCTGGGAATTCGGATATGTCAAACATTAGATATATGTAAGTATACTAATTGAAAACTATAATCTTTATATATTAAACATTTAAATATATTGTGTATCTTCCGTTATACGTATTGAAATGTGTCGTTACATAAATTAAACGGTCAACAGATTTGCATATGTGGTTAACTTGATTTACAAATGTTTGGAATAATTTGGAAACTTACATACAAGTCTAGTGGCTGACACGTTTGTTAGTCACCGTGACATGTAAGTTCTTACAGCTTGTAAAATCAAAGTTGGATAACTGCTTACCGGAGATTTAGAAAGAAAACGTTGTTAAACCAGCTCGCGGAATTCGAACCAATGATCTTCGAGAAATCGCTACCCATTCACCATTGCGCTATAGAACAACTGAATAGAAAATATGTACGCGGGCTGTATAAATTCGAAAACATCTGTTACATATTTATTCTGTGTCTCAAGTATTCAAACGGAAAAGTTTTATTTGAATGTAACCAGAGAGTTTCGACTATTTCAGTAAACTTTCATGACTACTGTGGAGCAACCATTACGAAGAATGCCGGGGAAATCCGATTCGATGCACAGAAGTTACCCTTCTACCTACCGCGTCACACTTGCAGCGTTTCAATCAGACCACAAAGTCATTTAATAAACGGAAAGACTCAAGTATTCTTTTATTTCACAAAGTTTGATATCTCAATATTCTGTGAAGACACGAATGTCACTGTCATCGATGGTCCCTCGTTTGGTGGAACACACATAAAAGGTGGGAATAGTTTATCGTTTTGCTCTTTTTTTATGTGAAATCCAGTGACAATACTCCAGAAAGTTATTCAGATTCCGTCGTTTATGCCCGAATAGACGATGGTATTCTAAAACGATCAGTTTATAACAACAAAGTCTGTGTTAAGTAACAGTATAACGGGGCGCATCAAAAATGACCACTATAAGCAGGTGGCTGGTTAGTGCAGAGATATCGAAATGGGTAATTGGGATATCTTTAGTACCTGCTTAAACTTTAAGACAACTGTATAATGCATGTAAAATAAATAATTTGACGTTCAAGGCATATGAAAATTGATGTGATTTCAACAAAATTTTAATTTTAACAAAGATATTTATCACAGATTTTTTCACATAAAGAAGAAAAATAGAAGTAGCAACCTGTATGACAGTTTTATTCCTATTGAATAAAGTGTTTTTGGACAGTCTTAGTCAAAAACTAAAATCCGCCCAATTTGTAATGTAAGGTATGTTTTCATTACTATCTGTCAATATAACACAAACTCAGAATCACACTTTTCTTACTTGTTTTCAAACCATTCCGCGTGTTCTATACATCTTTCTTGACCAAATTGTTTCGTATAACTGCTCTTAACAATACTTTAAATGATAAAGTGTTTTTTCTTTTCATTTCTACATTTGTTACAAGGCGGAAGCTAAGGTATATGTCGTACATGTTTCTCTTCAGGCTTACCAACCAGCCTGTGTGGTCACAATAAAACGCTAGAAGAACCTCAGTATTTTGAAACTCATCACAACCAACTGACGGTCACATTTAGGCGAAGTGAATATGGGAGAGGATTCTCGGGGAATTTCAACATTAAATTTGTAGAATTCCACACTGGTAAGCAATTGGTCATTTTGATAGTGTCCTTATACGGCCATGCAGACTAATCATGATTTAATGGCTAGTAAATTTTCCCTGAACACCACTTTTGAAAAAAATACTTATACTGCCAAAATTAGAAAATGAGATGTGTTGTATAATGTGGGTACCGGGACCCACTTGGTAGCACTCATTGAGCGAAAGCAAAGTGTTCGGTTAAATTTTGGAACTATTAAAAACTGATTGTAACGAGAAAGAGGTTTTATGAGGACGCCGATGATTGATTTCTGGAAAATTGTGGCAAAATTAAAATGATGAACATTTACATGTCTCATGTCTTAATTCCCCAATACTGACATGTAACATGGTGGAGAATCCAAAGCTGAAGACGAACTCTTACTGTGGAATTCAAATTTGGACTCGTGAACCTTAAAATTCGTCGATTAGCATCAGAAATTCGCCCGACGGTGTTGGGCCATGTGACATTCTTTGTTCTCGTCCACAGGAATTTAAGTGTTCATGAACAGACTTGTGACTTTCTCAAAATATTGGTGTTTAACAGAACTTTTCTTAGTGTCACTCTGTCACGATGTCGAATCCCAACATCAATTTAAATTCAACTAACCCATTTTTGAGTCCGCCCACAGCCCCTTGTCCGCCAGATTTGACTTTCTTCGGTTTTCACCCACAGTCTCTTGACTTTGCACATCCACAGGCAACTAGTTCTCCGTTTCCACAATCCATGCCTGCGCCAGTTTTCATACCATTTAGGCCAATGAAGAAGACATTCTCTGGGCTGGCATTCGAGGATGCCAATCGGTTCATGATGGATTTCGAAGCACACATGGTGTTGATGAACATTGAGACGAATAACCCTAGATACGTTGCAGCCTTTAGACTATCACTGAAGGGTCCAGCCCTAACATGGCTGGACTCTTTTAAAGAGGTTCCTCTGAATTGGTCTCAGCTACGTTCTGCTTTCTTGCAAGAGTATTGTATGAACACTTCAGGTTTAATCGCAGAAGAAGCTTCATTTAATTCATTACATTTACTACCAACTCAGAGACTAGAGGAGTTTCATTCAGATCTTCAAGAAAACGGGCGCAAATTAGGAAAATCCGACCGCGAACTGAGATACTAGTTTCAGAAGGAATTATCAGTACATGCAATGTTTTGTTTATGCCATTCTTTATACATTTGTATTTTGAAATATTTAAGTGCCATGTTCATTTTTCTTCCATTACAAAGCTGAGAAATATGATAATATTTGTTATATATGCCTTGATAATCACTGATGATGTCATTAGTTCATTTTGCCGAATATTGATGATGTCATAAGTTCACATTGCCATTTATGATGTCATACATGTAGTTCCATTTCCATTGTCTTTGATGATACAGCAATGATTCTAAAGCTTATTATTTTACATGTACATTGTTTGCCAGTGTTCTCAGTATTGCATTCACCTTATATTAGCATTTTCAATTTCATTCAGTTATAATCAATGCTGTCAGTATTTTTTTTCATTTTCTTGTAAAGATTTTACTGCTAGCCTTATTACAATAAGTATTCAAAGTTATGTTGTTTTTTTGTTGTTGTTTTTTTTTGGTAAAGAACACTGCTTTAAGACAATAGATACCTTACAATTTTCATGCTATTAGTCAAAATTGGTTTTCTGCATTTATATTCAGTCTTAAATGCTATGCTATCATCTTATTTGACAGTTCACATGTTGTAAATACTGTTTGATCTTTTCATTACCAATTGCTTTGTGAAAATAACATGTTTAATGTACTAAAGTTGTATCACTTCACACATAACTGTATGATGTAGGATATGGTTTAGTAGTTGGCTGAAACTACTTAAAGGACTGATAGAGTATAATTAGAATTGCTCATGTTTGATGCAATTCTTATATAGCTGCTGAGTTTAAAGTTGCAAATAGTTTTGCCTATTTCTATGTTCATGTTTACTGCTAATATGAATATGTCGTATATACTGTTAGAACCTTTTATATATTGATCCGCACACATCCATGTAAATGCTATATTTGTCTGCCTACGAGTACTTCAGATGTTTATGGCTCAATACTGTGTGAATTGTAACAGCTTCTTCTTGGTCCGAATTTTATATTTGTGAATTTGCATATTCACTGGTAAACTATTTGGCAATGAATGATAGCCTATCACCACAGTCAACATATTGTCTATAATTGTACGAACTTCTGTTACAGGGCATGACTTTTATTAGCAAACACAAGTTAAGCGATGTACTAGCATGAACAAGTATCAAGGCCTTTGATCTGTAATCTGTTAGTGTTAGACTACACATTTTGTTCCGTTTGAAATGTTTACCGTTCTTGCAAATTCATTTGTTGAATTTGGTGGTTGTCAGTAACAAGAGGAGTAACTCTGTATCATTGTAAAGTTGTGTAAAAGTAAGAGTTGTTTCCCTTACAAGTTATATCTTCACTATAGATCTCTATAATAGATTTTCAGTCTTTTAACATTTAAAATTGCTGTAATGATTGATGGAAGAGCAGTTATTGAGATATTGGCCAGTTTGCCTGTGTGTCTGTTGTCCTTGGTAGGGCCCACCTTGGACGTTTATGCGTCTGTGCGTGTATGCTTTCTTTTGGCCAATGTGTCTATAAACACACATTCCTCATTCATGAGCAACTTAATTTTCTGAATGCATTACATTTTATGGAAAAATTGTTTAGTATACTTTCATTCATGATTAACTGTAGTCTTCATTATCCAGTGATTCCTTTTGTACAACTGTATTGTCTACTTTGTTTTTTGCTCAATAAGTGTTCCCTCATCAAAAATTTGGATCAAATTTTCTTTTTGGGGCGGGATGTTGTATAATGTGGGTACCGGGACCCACTTGGTAGCACTCATTGAGCGAAAGCAAAGTGTTCGGTTAAATTTTGGAACTATTAAAAACTGATTGTAACGAGAAAGAGGTTTTATGAGGACGCCGATGATTGATTTCTGGAAAATTGTGGCAAAATTAAAATGATGAACATTTACATGTCTCATGTCTTAATTCCCCAATACTGACATGTAACAGATGTGTGTTTAAATGTGTAAAATATCTTCGGTTTTTCAGCGTAAAACATTTTACGATGTGTTTTTACAGGCAAGTGTGAGGACAACAATGAATACAAATGCAAAAACGGACATTGTATTTCAAATGTGTACCATTGTTCCAGTGAAGTTACTGTATGTGATGCTGATATCTGTACAGAAGATGCGGACCCTGGCCTGACCTTCATCGAATCGATGTTGGATAGTTTGAGGACGTTCGGAATAGTTTTCGCAGTAATTGTCGGCTTGTCTATAGTAGGATGGGTATTAAAGAAATGTCGGGTACAAATGAACTTGACTAGACACCAAACACAAACGGTATGTTATCAGATTCAAACATAAGTACGGTATCTTACAACAATATTACAAAGTTTTATTTCAAGCAAAACCATTAGGCTAAAAAGCCCATGAGGCACACATATACAAACTTTATGGCGAACAACAAATACTAACAGTGTAGATACAAATGTACATATATGACATGATATTACTTATACAAAGTGGAGAAGGTTTTACAACTTTTCACATACTCATGTACAAACAGTTATATCTTTACTCCATTCCAGTTTTAACGTTAACCTTTCACGAAACGAAACAGAAAGGTTAACTAACCGGCGATTATAAATCCAGATCCTAAATTTTATGTTATGCTTGAAAGTTAAAGAACAAAACAGACAAACAAACAAAAAACAACAACAGATTTTAATAATTCGGAGATTATGTTTAGATGCCGGAATATTATAATAATTTATAAATTTATATTAATTATTACCGTACACGAGTTCAGTTCGTTTTTTGAAAGCATTGTATATAAAAATTCCGAGATTTCTCACAATTATTTGGTTATTATTATTCATCAAATTAACAAACTTATACAATACTTATACATCATGTATTCTATTCATAATCTAAACTTATATAATTACAGGTAACACATTTAGTTTATAATGAGGTTAATTTGTAAATATATTCTATTGTGCTATGATGCTATTTTTCTGAGTGTCTGTCAGTTATGATTTGAATAAAACCCAAGTTTAAAGTGTGACTGTGAGAAAGTGTTTGTATTTGTATGAGCGTTTGTCTGTAATTTATCGAAGGCCACAATGAAATTGTGATGTATATACAAATTTGTATACATTGTAAAGGTCTATTTGTGCTACCTTCGTGAAATAAAGATTTTATTATTATTATTATTATTACTGTTTTGTTTAATTGTTTATGACTAAAAGACCTCATTATAGTCATACATGTAATGGTACAAAAAACAACACTTAGAACCGTTTACAGGTTTGTTTTTCACGTACTACTTTTTTGTAGGAAATGCCTTTTTCACGGACTACTTTTTTGTAGGAAATGCCTTTTTCTATTGGAACACATTCCGTTGAGTTAGAAGGTTCACCGGCTGATAATATCCATATATCCACCGAAGAAGTTCAACCATCAGCTCCGCCACCAAGTTATGAGGAAGTAATGGCACCATCATACGCTGACGTCATGGCAAAACCGTATGCATACAAATGACGAAGACAAACAAACCTAAGCAATAAAAAAAACCAAAATAACTTGTAAAATTATAAAAATATATTTATTAAAATAATAAGCTAGAACTACACTCACATCTGCTGTTGTTGTTTTTTTTTATCTCTAACCATTGTTTGACTAGGTTTACCGGGTGTTTATGTGCTTTTACGAACTGTGGCATATAAATTTCTTCTTAAAACATTTCATGAAAATAATGCTCAACATTCAATGTACCGTATAAAACCAATTTAAGAAAATGTGTACATGTATAATAAAATCTTAGTTACATATTTTTATATAGGTCATAGCAAACATATAATGACCTCCGTGTCCTATGTAATGAATCAGAATACCGTTCATGTCTGTGAAGCTAGCTCGATATTCAGCCGTCCGTAATTGAGATTTATAAAATAAGTCAACCTCAGTGTCGAGCTAGCCAAACATCCGTTCTAGCTCGGCATTCGTTTATGCCATAAGTCGCCTAAAATGTCCAGCTGCTATGTTCAGCCGAACATTCGCTCTAGCTCGACTTTAGATTATGCAAAAGTCGCCCTAAATTTCCAGTTGTTATGTTCAGCTGCGAACATTCGTTCTAGATCGCCATTAGTTTATGCAATTAGTCGTCCTAAATGTCTAGCTGCTATGTTCAACTGAGCATTCGTTCTAGCTCGACATTGGGTTAATAAACGTCAAACTGCTATGTTCAGCTGAACATTTATTCTTGCTCGAATTATGCTCACACCATAGGTCAATCACAATGTCTTGCTGAATTGTTCATCTGAACATTCGATTTAGCTCGACATCCGGTTAGAACGTTAGACGATCTAAATGCCGAGCTAGTTACAAAGTCGGGTTTCATAACCTGTTTTTGAGCTGATGTATCTGTATAATAAATCAGAGTAAATATATTAATTTAATTTGACTTCGTGCTGAGCATGAGACTGTGCCCACGAAAGTTTTATAGGCCTTGGTTCTGAAGTAACTGTCTAGCTCTGTGCATCCCAGATAAACATTCAAGTCGATTGTTTAGCTGAGCAAAACGTCGAACTGAACATACCGGCAATAGCTAAACTTTCGTGATACGTATATAAAATCTTAATTCCGGTTGCCGTTGGCCTATGACCTAGCTAACTTCACACACATTAACTGTTCAGGCAATGAGATCAGACTTGGTAAGTTGTCTCCCATTAACTTCCTATTATGGTCATTAATCCGCATTTTTAACACAATGTTATTGTCATGAACATTTTGTGTATATAGAACGGGTACCTTGGGGACGAATTCTTTTTCTTTTGATTGTTAATACTCTCGACCGACCATGGGATATCTCCCTCGGTGAACTTGCCAAGATTACTGGCAGGCGCAGGTTGAAGAGAGACAGGGAATCCGGGTAGCAGACCCTAGCTCTTTTGACAAATGACAGCATATTGGTTCTTTTACATGCCCGGTGTATAGCACCGATACACGTGAGACTACCTCTGGGTTTCTAACCAGTTCAACTCTAGATGGGTGGGAAACACTGAAAAGCGTTTCTGAAATTTCCAGCGCCCCCCTCCGGGTTTCGAACCGGGGACAACCGAATTGGTAGTACAGAGCGTCAATTTTACGGTCAGCTTGCAGCCCCGTCCAAGTCTATGGGATTTGAAGTGTCGTAGTCAACTTTTCTCATTGTGTAAACATCGGGAAAAATAAACAAACTCGTGCTTTCGTGCTTTTGTCAACAAAAATGGGGGACCCTGCTTCCTCGTGTATCGTTGTAGGTAGGTCAAGGAAAACCACATTTTCTTTCAAAACTGTACGATATAATCATTCACAAATCCTATCAGCATAACGGAAAACCAAATGGCCTCAGTTGCTGTGTTTGAATAAAAGCAGTTGCGCAGTAAACATGTGTAAAATTATTCTCCTTTTCTTCCGAATATAGGCATTTGAAAAATACTCGTGCATGTACAGAAATGATAATCGAATGATCTCCAGTTATACAACTACATGTAATATCACGGGTTGCACGAATATAGAAGCAACCTTACAGTTCTGGCGCCAAGCTTCACGCAGACAAACGCTAATATATTTCAAATTTAACAGCTGATTCAATGGTTTTGTTTGTTGTTATATTTGATGTTGTTTTTTTATTTACAGAAAACATCAAAGTGTTTAGAATATGACACAAGTGGTTTTTTGGTAACTGGCAGCTGGTTCAGCGCTAAGTTTGTCCTTTTCTGTAGCACAGCCAGTAAATGCAGACCTAAGATAATGTAAAATATGCTAAACATTGTGTTCAATTCTGTCTATAAGTTGAAGCACTTTGACCACTGATGTCTTTGCTTTTTCACTGGTCAAGAGTTGCTCAAATTTAGTTTCCTTCCCCGAAAGTATACACTTTTTTATAGCCTTTTCTGTCTTTATAAACAAACATTGTCTTGTACTTTCGTATTTTTAAAGAATGCAAAGTTTGCTTAACATCTCTGACCATACGCTATTGGAATTACAAAAAACAATGTAAACTGTATAATATTAAAGAGTGTATTGAATAGCTCTATCGTTGTATCAGTAAATGCACCGTGACTTCAATAATATGTCGAAAGGAAAACAAACCGAACGACGATTTTCTGTGATTGGAATTACCGCAAGTGGCCGTCAGCAAAAAATCTTGTTTCCCCACTTTTACTTTCTTTTGTGGAAACCAAAAAAATAATTATTTCAGTGTGAATCTACTATAGTTTCATTACATTAAAACTGAATCCGTGGTCGAGTGGTTAGGATCACTTTTACCTTTCATTTATTGAGGGTCATGGGTTCGAGCCCTATTACCGACCATGTCTTTAGTGAGAAAGTTGGCAGTTTCTTACGGAGGATAAAGCTCTTATACCTGTTCTTCCCATAAAATATTTATTGACCCATGAATGTTTAACAATAGAATATAGGAGTGTAATTCCCTTAAATAGAACGTTAAACCGTTTAGATAAATATTTCTAAATACCCGTGTATGTATATATACATGTTAAATATCGGATTTACAACTTCTACCTTATTCGTATACATATGTTGAAAGTATAGATTTGTGTAGGTTTTAATTTAACATGTCTAACATACCACGGAACTTATTAATCCACTTTTCAATACTACAACTTTGTTTTGGTGACAGTACGCGCTTAAAAGTAGGTTAGTATCTTTAGAATTGTAGACATGGTTCATGTACATTCATATAAAATTTATGTATCTTTAAATTTGTCTAGGTTGAAGTTGCTGCTAAATTATTCAACGTTTTATGTGCATAATGTACGATAAGGACACAATTGTGAAATAATTTGACCCTAGATGTAAAAAACTATATTGCTGTTTTTCACATCTGTCGAATGTTTTTACATACGGAGTTTACATTATTTCACATTTGAGTTAGGGTAGGGGTAAGAGTTTTACATTTACATATTGGGTCAAACAGGGTCCGTAATATACGGACCCTGGGTCAAATAAAGAGCAGTGAGACAATTTTCATAATTGGAGTCCTACGTTCACCTCGATGATGTGTACTGGGTATTATTGAACTGGCTTAATTTGTTAAATTTAGTATATGACCTGGTCATATAAGTAAGACCATACAGTACCCGTTTTTTCTAGGTCTTGATACATTTTGTAAATAAAGAAGGTGGAATGGATCCATTCTGTGAGTTTTGGCAATATTACCTCCCCTTACTGTAATCGAACAAAAATATACAATGTAATTGATCATCGCATTGCTTCTTAATTTGATACAAACAAACGGAGAAAAACTACATGTTATGATATAGTCTTAGTACACAATTTGACGTTTTTAAAACGTCGCTGCACATTCTGTTAATGTGTATTGACTGCTTTAACACTGTTGAATCTCGTCATATATATATAGTTTGTAATTTCATGTGCAGACAAAAATATTTTTTTTGTATTATTTTTTAGTGAATTTCCATGAATCTTGTGGAGATACTATTAATGAGGAGGCGGGGGAGATCAGGTTCGATGCCCAGCAGGTCCCCTCCTATCTCCACAGTACCAGATGTAGTGTCACATTCAATCCCCAAAGTGATGTGTTCGCAGATGAAACACGTGTATGGTTTTACTTCACGAAATTTGAACTATCAGAATTCTGTGCAGATATGAATGTTACAGTAATCGACGGAAGTTTGTTTGGCGGAACGACTTTGGAAGGTAAAGCCTATGTTTTACTTAATGCATGCATGTATGTTGAGTAATACAGTAGTATACACGTAAGTGATAGAACTAAGTTACACAAGCAGGTGAAACCGAATTTTTGATAACATTTTTTTATGTTAAGAGGAATGACTAACCTGAAGCAAAGTTCTGATATTTCAACTAATCTTAAACTGCACAATATGGTGCTGTTAATGATTTAACAAAACTGCAGCTTTACTGCAAAGAGTTCAAAAACACTTAACTAGGGAAATATATTTGGGCACGGTCTAACAGGTTTCCGTACAATTGAAGTAACGGTTTACCGAAGAGCTTATAGTATAGTGGACAGGTTATATTTTTTCGCATTGTGACTGGACAATAGTCAACACTAATAGTCAACACTATAGGAATTGTCCTTGGAACAACTTTATCTGAAGAATTTCTTTCACATTTCTTAGGAAAATAGCCCAATATACATGTAACACGGAATCAGCGTCTTTAAAGTGTTCGGCATCTGTATTTTTTATTTTTCATTTTGCAGGTTTACCACATTATATATGTGGTCATAACGCAACGTTGGAAGAAAAAGACCAATTTTTCACAACAAAAACTGATCAGTTAACAGTAACATTCAGGGGAAGTAACTCCGGGAAATATCTTCCTGGAAATTTCACCATCAAATTTATAGCATTCCATACTGGTAAGTTAATCCTTAAAAATCTTTATATGTGACATTACTAATTGGTGATTTTGCTTTTCTAACGAGTTATTACTCGAAACAATATTTAGTATGACATGTAAATCTAGTTTGAAATCAAATGTAATAAATTGAGACAAAAATGTATTGGTAATTCCTCTCTAATTTGCGATAACATCGATATTTCTGGATTAATCAAAGAAAAAAATTCCACAAACTTAACTAAGGTAGATAAATTCGTTTAACCTTCATCAAAGAAATTCATTTGTGTCCATTTACTGTGTCAACCAGCTAAGTAATACTTTTAGTATACGTTTGTCTACGAAGCCAATACTGAAAGCAGATACTGATTTGAACCATGGCATTGTTGCCAAAGTATTGAATGGACTTTCCTGATAGTTTAATTAGCAGACAAAAAATTCCACAACTATAATTGGGATATTTCATTGAGACAAACGATCAGATCAGAGGATTCCAGCTAGACATTTGATATACGTCGGACATTATCTGTCAGGGGAGATAATTTGTCACAAAGGTCTTTTTTTTTGGCAAAATATATTTTAATTATGAACTTGTACGTACATGTGTATATTTAACAGGAGAATGCGAGGACAAGGGAGTATTTACGTGTCCAAATAACCACTGTGTGGCTAGTAAATACGCTTGTTCTGACGTCATCAACGCGTGTGGTAATGATCAAGGTGTCTGTGACGTGCTGAAGGAGTTACAACAAATGCTGGAGCTAATTCTGAAGACAATAAAAAACTACATCTGGGTTGCGGCAATTATCTTCGCATTATGTATTCTTAGGATTATTTACAAGAACAACAAACAGGCAATTTGCCGACGTTATTCGTCGGTAAGAGATAGAACAAGGCGACGGAGAAATTCGGTAAGATTGCTCACATTACTAAATAGAATCACGGCGTTAGATGGGATAATTTCTATCCACGATTGTTAAAAAAAACAGTTGACTTGAATATGATTGTACATAAACCATGCCGAGCAGAGCCTCTGCTATGTGTTTTGAAAATGTATTGGTTTCCCGTTCTTTATGCAAGGTGTTAAATCTATATAGTAGCGATATGGGAACCAGAACGTTGGTTTGTATAAAAGTCGGATCAAAGTTAAATTTATCATAACTTTAGCATTGAAAAATTGATTTATGCTAAGGTGGCCCGGTACACCCGAATACACTCTACGTCTCCTCGAAATGACGTAGATGTAGATCTAGTTATTCCTTTACCTAGTTTTCAGTTCGAAATGTATTCAGTTATTTATATACATTAATATTGTATTATAAATAGATCTAGATCTATTATTAAGATAAAGGGTAGATCTATTGTAGGCCTATACACTTTGTGACGGCGTTTTTGCTATTTTTGAAATAGATCTAGATCTATTGATTTCAAAATTTATTTTTGATATCAAAATTCTAGATCTAGATCTATTTCATATTATCTAGATCTAGAGTCTAGATCTATGTGAAAGTTTAAGTGTTAGAAGACATAACACAACTGGAAAAGCGCAATCCTGGTAGATCTAGAAGATCTAGCGAGCTCACATCTAGTTCTACATTATTTTGATAAAAATAGAATCTAGATTGAATTAAATTTTGATAAATATAGTCTAGCTTGAATTACATTTCTTTGCAGAATAGCAACGAGGAATACGTATCCGTGCAGCGGAACGAAGAAACAGTGCTTACCACTCTAGTGCCAAGGGAAAGTCCTCAAGAAACAATTTCGTCATTAGAACCGGATGAAATGTACGCCATGAACAACCATTTTCATAGCACTAATTCAGATGACGTAAATATGACGTCATTAGAAACACCTCCTCCCCAGTATCATGAAGTAATGGGCAATATGGATAAATACAAACTATTTACTAAATAATGGACTATTTTAATTATTTGCTTAAATTGATATTTTACTTGATAACTTTTCGAACAAAAACATTTATTGAACACGAATCAGATCTTCGATATTCACCATTTGTATCTAGAATTCGTATGCAAACTTTTATTTTTAGCCATAGACGCAAGGCTATGAATAGCTTCGTGAATACTTAAATTTAAACACGTAATTTCTCTACATTCGGGATCTCTGTGGAATGAACTTTAATATGAACACACACTTCACGAACAGATATGTAAATCAAAAGCATGTCCGCAAACTAGACTCCATAGTAAATACAA
>JAFMSR010000016.1:15423186-15445894 GCA_022818135.1 Saxidomus purpurata
GAGCAGGGTATGGTTAAATACATGCTTAGCATAATCAAAACAATACTGGAGCATAACATCCTGGCTGCATTGAGCTTGCACTGAAAATAAAGTGTAAATTACACTGTAATAATGTGCTGATTATCTCAAAGAAAACAGTTCAAACTTTGAAAACATAGAAGAAATGAAGTACATAAATGTTTACATTTTGCATTTGGAACTATTACTCATGTCACATAATCTTTTATTTAATTTATCTACAGGTACAGTATGAAACATTAAAGATACAGTGACTACACATATCCAAAAACTTAAATAAATAGTTTTTCCAACACACACACTCATGCACATGATATTAAAAAAAATCTTGTACTAACTTGACTTCTTGTCAGGAAATAATTCAGGTATCAGGAATTATAGATCTATGAAGAAAGTCATGCCTGCATCAGGAATTGAGTCTGGATTTTTCAAAATTTTTAAACAATGCCACAATTCACTACACCATCCCCCACCCACTCCCAGTCAGTTTTCAAGATACAAAATTCATTTATTTTAAAACACATTCTGTACTAAGTCTGGTAGAGCTTTTTAAATAACAGTGTGAATTCTTGCTGCACTTGACTGAAACCACCGTCAGATAGTATGATTTCTAACTCAGGACTGTAGGAGTGTAGCTAAGGAACTGAGTCTTGGCTTACCAAAGACCACCTCACAAGTGAAATATTCCCATCGAATTTAGGTTACACCCCTTTTCGCAAAGATAGGCTTACAGGTAAAGGAGGTGGCGTTTTCATTTTGGTTAAAAATAAATATATCTCATCTGTGCAGCAACATCTTAATACCCAATGTGAACTATTATGGGTCAAAATAAACATGAACAATACTAAGCCCTTGTATGTTGCTGCCTACTACAGACCCAAGGAAACTGATCTCATGAGTCTCATTGAGTTTGAAAGGTCACTGGATCTAACCAGACCCCTTCAAGGCACCAAATGGATTTTTGGTGACTTTAACACCCCAACCTCACCTGGGACTCTGACCATATACCTTCAATGAAACCTAATAGCACAAACACCCAGTCTTATAATAAGTTTCTCGAAATCCTTGATGACTATGATCTCACACAAATGGTTAATTCCCCCACACGTAATGAAAATGTCTTGGACTTATTTCTCACAACAAACCCAACTCTAGTAAGCACAGTATCTGTCCAAGCTGGTATTTCAGACCATAACATAGTCATCTCTCAAGCTCGAATCAAACCTTTCATTAATAAACAAACCCCTAGGGACATTCCATTATTTAGAAAAGCTAGATGGGATGATTTCAAACAATTTATCAGTAACTCCAAGGTAAACACACTGAAAGATGCAGAGGTTATCCCAGTTGAAGACCTCTGGATCAGGTTTAAACTCCTAATTCAAGAAGGCATATCAAAGTTTGTGCCAATTAAAAAACTAGGAAATAAGAAAAGTCTCCCATGGATTACACAAGATATAAAAAGATTGATAAGAAAAAGGGACAAACTCTACCAAAAGGTTAAACTACACAAAGGTCAAAATCAGTACATTAGCAAATTCAGATCTGTTAAACACCTCATCCAGCAAAAAATTAAGAAAGCACATGAGACATATATTGAAAACATACTAGACATTCAACATTCAGAAAACACAAACACTAATAAATTCAATACCAAGCGCCTCTACTCACTTACAAAAAATGCCAGACAAGATAATCAAGGTATTGCACCGTTAAAAGATCAGACAAATGGTAAAATCACCTCAGAAAACCTTGGTCAAGCAAATATTCTGAATAAACAATTCCAGTCTGTTTTTTCAGGTGTTTCTCCCTTGTCTCTGTCCCAGCTTTGCAGGACTTCCCTAGGAAAAAGGAAATACCCTACAATGCCCAACATTGAAATTGACCCCAACGGCGTCCTGAAATTACTCCAAAACCTAAAAGTGGATAAGGCTGCTGGCCCAGATATTATTAAGCCCATTGTCTTGAAGGAGCTCCGCCATGAGATCCTTGACATAGTATCACTAATCTTTAAAAGATCCCTTAATACTGGTCAACTCCCATCCGATTGGACGAAGGCAAATGTCGCTCCACTATTCAAAAAAGGTGATACTAGTGACCCTGCTAACTACAGACCCATATCGCTAACTTGTATTCTATGTAAACTCCTAGAACACATAATTGCATCTAGCCTATCCACACATCTCTCAAAACACAACATACTTTATGAGCTGCAACATGGGTTCCGTGAAAGACGGTCCTGTGAGACTCAGCTCATTGAGCTGGTTGATGAAATATCCAAAAACCTTTCCTCAGGTAAACAGACCGACCTTGTCCTACTAGATTTTAGTAAAGCCTTCGACAAAGTCAACCATCTTAAATTATTACTTAAACTCCAAGAGCATGGTGTCTCCAGTCAAACTGTGTCTTGGATCCGGTCCTTTTTAATAGGTAGATCTCAGTCAGTAGTAGTTAACGGTTGCACGTCTGATCAAGTCCCTGTTACATCTGGGTTCCCCCAGGGCTCTGTCCTAGGACCTCTGTTGTTCCTACTCTATATAAATGATCTCCCTGACACGGTTACCTCCCAGGTGCGGCTTTTTGCTGATGACACTGCCGTTTACCTTGCAGTTACTTGCCTCTCTGATTGTCAAAGGTTACAAAATGATCTCTCTAAGCTAGAAACGTGGGAAAAACTGTGGGACATGGAATTTAACCCTAGTAAATGTCAGGTCCTCCATATCACACGTAGTAGAAAACCTATCCAGTTCCCATATAAGCTTCATGGTCAAACACTCTCACCAGCTAAGGATGCAAAATACCTTGGTGTAGACATCAGCCAAGATCTCAGCTGGAATACACACATCTCAAGAATAACAACAAATGCAAACAGAACACTAGGCTTTCTCAAACGTAACATCAAAACAAAACATGAAAATATCAAATCACTCTTATAAAACATAAGTCAGACCACAACTAGAGTATGCATCATCTGTATGGTCACCACACACCCAGTTTAATATTCACGAGCTGGAGATGGTCCAGCGACGAACAATCAGATGGGTAAAAACTGATTATTCCACAGATACCAGTGTGACAGACCTGCAGAACACCCTTAGATGGAGCACCCTTGAGAACAGGCTTCAAGCCTCCAAATTGGTTATGTTTTACAAAATATACTACAATCTTGTAGCAATCTCCCTGCCCAGTTACCTAGAAGTCCCAAACAGGTTAACAAGACATATGCACCCCCTTAGTCTCCGCCAAACCCATGCAAATTCGGACTTCTTTAAGTACTCTTTTTTCCCCCATACCACAGTCCTGTGGAATAGATTACCCACACATATTGCGATCCTGCCTGATCTTGAATCATTCAAGCAGGCAGTGGCCCAAATCAATTATTAGTCATACAACAGTTGTTTTTAACCCTTTTACTCTTTTACTATTTTAACAGTTTTAACCGTCTTGTTTCTCTTGACTGTAGGAGCTATCTTGCAGTAGTTTTATCTTTTATTAACACCCGGCGTGCACCCTGCCCATAATACTCGTGAGAGGTGTGAGGCAGTATAACAAGATAGATAGATAGAAGATAGATAGATAAGTACTTCTACTTTCGGTTTGAATTTTCAACAAATTGTATGGGTTTTATGTGCAGACTGACCAAAACAGTAATGCACAAACTTGAACAAAGAAACAAGAACTCACCTTGTGGAATTTCATTCCCGATTGAGCCGAACAGATGAAGAAATAATCCAAAACCATCGCAAAAAAAACACTTATTTGACATTGACGTAAGCAGTCACTTGGCGGATATTGATTTATTATCGGCCTTTATTTCTAAATTTAGAAGCAAAACATGTCTTCACAAGCCTAAATAGGATAGTCTAAAATATCTTAGACATAAAGAGCAACATTTAAGTAAAACATTATAGTATTTCAGCTCATATAAAAAGACAAAACACTGTTTAAACACAGGTAGACTATCATATCAAGCGTTTAACCGATTACGATCATGACGTCATTTTGACGAAAAGTTGCTCGGCGCTTCATCTTAAAAAAGGACTAACACAAAAAACAACAACACAAACGCATGGGAGTCAATTTATTTATATAACAAACATATTTAAAATATTTCTTTCGTGTTAAATGTGTAAATACTTTATTGATTATACGTTCACGATATTACGGCATCGACATGATTTCAAGAGTTACCTCCCGTTATTCAGACTGGCTTACGGCCTAAATCCTCAGTTCAGTACATCCTTAAATGACGTCATTTGCGCTATGTTTTCTGGTGACGTTTCCCGCGATTTTCGATATTTTATAGAAACAAACTCAATAAAAGTAGAGTTTTAACAAAAAAATAAACTCGTGAACACCAAAAGTTGTTATTTTATATCACTTTTGGTGCCCACTCGGTGAAATTATAACGTGATCTTACACCGAAACCAACAATTATCCTCTATATAATGGATATCACATACTGCGTATATGGAGCAATTTTAAATGGTCCCAAGGAGTTCGTTATATACAGAGTTTACTGTACTCGTATATGCTGATATGGTTATAAACTGATCGCAGCTAGAAATGTTACTTTCCGTACAGTGAGGCTCATTTTTATAGAGTACATCGTGTAATAAAATATATTGGGAAAACATGTTAAGTGTCTCCTTTCGTCGTTCAAACATTCACCCCTGGAAGATTCATTCGGTGCAATTTTGAAATTTACAGACTAGACTAAACGGGGAACATTTTACGCTATTATAGAAAATTAACTTTAATGATGTTTTACGACAGTGTTTGTCGGGGTTTACTGCGCTTCGTGAACCCAGGGACTGAATCCGATACGTATTCAGTTCCCTGGTAAAATCCGGTTATCCGTCAATTTCGGACCTTTGAAGGTCTCGTGTCTATTCACGGCAAAATAACAGCGAGAAAAACATTTTATTCAAATTTTAGCTGGGAAATTTAAGTTTCTTATAAGATGTTGTTAAAACCTGTGGTCCATCCCATTTGCTTTTTATATGCCAACAGTTTCGTTCGCATAATGTTGCACATTTAATGGTGCATTTTATGTCATATGTTGAAAGCAATAAAATATGCTTAAATTATTGGTTCACTTAAGTATGAACTACCATATGAACTAAATATACAATGACTTTAAATACTAGTTTATATAGACATGCATAATGATTTGACCGCTATTTTTCTTTAGCACAATTGCATTATGCATCGCACATTGAAATTAAACCGAAAATTGTTAGAAAAATATTACTTAATACTTGTAATGGATCGCGAAGGGTATATTTAACTTGAATTTCTCCAAAGCTGCAGACTTGGTTTTATATTAAATTGCGCTTATAAACAGATATGATAAAAACGTGTAATCTTGGGCCTCCCCTATCACCCGAAACTCAGCTGAGATAAATTCAATCAATGGACTAAACGGTCGCAAGATACGGGGCCACTTTAGTGTCGTCACATGGCAACATGTTAGATAAGAGTACAAAACTTGCATTAAAGTTTGCAAACTGGGTATTTCGTACCTTCTTAAGAGATAGCAGTAACTCATACATCCGTCATGCCCTCCGCCTCTCATTCGAATCCATTATATCCCCTGCTACAATTACTGTGACGTGATAGCGTCTCTTACCATTCCTACTTCCGTCACAACCCCTCTCCCCGACTCATAACTATCCATTTTGTGTCATTTGTACTACATCTGCTTTGTCTCTTTCACGACCCCTAACTACCCCTTTAATGCCCCCTTATTACACTTGCTTTGCCTTTTAAAAACATTATGCTTATAATTTTATATGCATAACTACTTCCTGGTAACGCTAGCACAGTCATCTTACGTCACACGGACCCTACTAGATATATCTCGACCATCTGCTGTACATGAAGTACATCTGTTGTGTCCCTTACAATATTTCACACACCTCCTTATATACATCTACGATGCCCCCTTCCCCCATCCCGAATTCGCCTCAACCATTATACAGCCGCAAATGTTATGTTCTGTTGGACATTTTCAGACGCTGTCACTAATATTTCCGATTGCTTTGCGTCATCACTGATGAGGTGACCGTGCACAACTTACAGAACCATTCAGGACAAACACATTCCTATTAAACTAAAATATTTTACACACTTTTCCTTTTAAATAAGTTGTTTCAATTGTATGTCAATATCTAGAAAATCTAGAGAAGTGGAAACGCGAAAATTATAGACCATTGCGAGACGAAAGTGATATTTGAACAACTGCTGAATGGTACAATATATTAGTGTTCGTGCCAAAACATAATAAAATTGTGGACGAGAGCCTATAAAATTTTGTCTGGGAAGGGGAACAAATATATGTACTCGTATGTTTACTGTAAACAGCAATCAGGGAATTATTATTAGTACATTTCAGCTATGTCAGAATCAGCTATGATTTAGTACAGCAAAGGGAACAAGAGTTCTTTTTTTATGTTATCCTAAAGTATTTCCATGTTAATGATTCAAGATTTCGTTTTTATTTGCTTTGATCATGTATTTAATGATATTTTTATACTGAAATGATAATGATAATAATGATAATAATAATAATAATAATAATAATCATCATCATCATCATCATAAATTACGTACAATGATGAAAAATAATTAAATGAATTTAAATTCTGAATGTTCAAATTTTGAATGATCAAATTTTGAATGATCAAATTATTATTATTATTATTATTATTATTATTGTTGTTGTTGTTGTTGATAATAATAATAACAATATGAATAATAATAATAATGATAATAACTGATATTTGAAAATACTGTTTGTTTTGGTCAGAGACCATTAAAAGTGATAATGTCATGCAAATCCAAATCAATGGAATCAATTATCGGAAAATATGTAAAATACTGCAAGTTTCTGTGTGTAACTAAGGTGATTCTGCAAAATAAATGCATTTTAAGAGCGGAGTCGTACAAACTGAAAACCGGAATACGTAGGTCTCTTTTTCCACGGTTTTTAATCAAGCTCTGCTCTTATAATATCATAAGGGGAGGCAATTCGGTCATCAATTATTTTGCCCGTTTCAATGTCTTCATTCTGAAATCCTAGAATAATATTGACTTGTGATCTAGAATATTATATATATAGTAGAAATCAATCATGCCGACATCTTAATAAAAGTATCCCTGTTCCAGTATAGAAAAAAAATCAACTGATTTGTAGAACATACTACATCTATTCAATTGTATTGAAAACTGACATTACATTCCGGTAATATTATCTGTTTAGCCGAACCCCATGTTCCATTATGCTTTAATATTGGTATTTTAAAAGCTCATATCAATTTTCATTCATACAAATTGGCGTAAATATACTTATTCAATGAACAGTAAATTCATTGATTCCTTAACATTTTTTTTCATGTTGAATACTTTTAATCCTTCTTATGGGGCATCGAGACGCTAGGATTTACTACTCGGCCATGCAAATATTTAAATTTAATGGCTAAACTGTAATAAAGGCGTAACGAAAAGTCAGCAGATTTAATAAAATCGCTTATTTGAATTTTTAATTTTCTACAGGATAAACCCGACTTTTACAGGTAAATCAATCGATAGTGTACCGTTAGTGGTCACCGAACGGGCCCAAAGTTTATATTAAACCTAAATGCGTCTTAGTGCCACTTTAAACTGCAACCCAGGCGTGCAAAAGTATTTGATTTAAAACAATAAAATAGAAACTGTATAACTTGAACATTTTCGATTGTACTGGGTTCAAAACTGGAAATATTTTGGAGGCCGGAACGAGGAAGAAATGTTAAAAATGTAGTGCAAGGATATTTTAAACTCTAGCAGGTAAAAACGAGTTTACTAATTTTTTAATTTTCATCTATACAGTGTATACGGTCACTGTTGTATTTAATATATAAACAACCAGGACATAATAGTACATGAAAAATATTTTTATAATCAACTAACTGTTTCTTCTCTAGTTTAAATGTCCGGCAAGTCTGTAGAAAACAACAGTTGGGATTAAAATTTCACCGTCGTATCTTCGCTGTCTTTCGTGTAGACTTTAAAACACAATTTCCTACGTCAATGTGTAAATCCACACTGTTTCAGTCAAAAAATGTTTGCTTTTTTCGCAGTTGTACTACTTTTTAAAGTGATGTTGGAAATGTGAATACTGTAAATTGTGTCATTTCAGAGTGACGAACATTTTGCGATTTGTGAGTATTCGCGAAAATCGTAATAACAATTATACGTGAAATGAATCTTTCGAGAGATGGTTAAATTAGCGAAGTGGGAAATTCGCGAAAATAGCGAAAATTAAATTATCGCGAATATCACCCAATTTACAGTATGAACTTAAAGAGGAAAGACAACATCCGGCGATGCTACAACACCAACGCCAGAGAAACATCGAATGTTGAATTATTCTATTTTTGTTAGGACGATCTCAATGAAGCGAAATTATTTCAACTGAATGATCCAAAATCCTATCCGCTATTGCTGTTTGAACATTATTCATCCTGGAGATAAGACTAAGGCCAAGTTTCGCGATTTTAGTTTGGTTTTTGTAACTTATCTTGTTCACCATATTGATGGGAATACAATTACATTATACTATATATATACATTCGAAGCGTACAAGGTTTAATCATTGTGTTACTTCCTTCAATTGCCTAACTTGAGACTTTTGGTCATTAAAATCCTTAAGAATAGTTTACCCGAAACGCTGCTCTATTGCAAAGTAAATTTTAAAGCGTAAATAGGAGTGTTTTGGAATTTATAATAAGGACAATATTTTATATTCAAAGTGCATTGATAAAACGGAAGTCAATTCGGATCAATAATGCAAATATTTGGGCACAAATTATGTTCAATCCATAAATAGGTTAAATCAATTAAGTTTTGATTTTTCGTGTCACCGTTTCGTGCAGGATAGGCAGGGTGTATCAAATTTCCAGTATAGTGCAAACAGATCCACCTTATATCCGCCCTTTTACTGTGGGAAAATTGTGATATGCTTCTATACAGTTACTGATTTCGGTATAGTTAAACACGAGTAAATGAGATATGATTTACATGATCTCCTCGGCAGTTATCGTTATATTAGAATAAGCTAACACACAGACACGGTACACTGAAGGTTGTTGATCTATAGCATGTAACTGTAGTCTTTTTAGTAGAATGCCATTTCGCAGAGTCGTATGTCACTTGTTATTGACATGTGTAGCTATTCATTGTGGTAACTTGCTCCGTGTTGTTGTGTACCCCTTCACATTGCCTTGTGGTGTTTGACATTATCATGTTATCGTTATGCGTCACTTCGGAATGTTGTTTCTTGCTTCACATTGTTGTGTATTGTTTTGCATTGACATGTGTCACTCCTCATTGTCGTGCGTCGCTTTATTATTGTGTGTCGCTCCACATTGTCGTGCGTCGCTTTATTATTGTGTGTCACTCCTCATTGTCGTGCGTCGCTTTATTATTGTGTGTCGCTCCACATTGTCGTGCGTCGCTTTATTATTGTGTGTCGCTCCACATTGTCGTGCGTCGCTTTATTATTGTGTGTCGCTCCACATTGTCATTTGTTTTGTATGTCGTTTCATATTGGTGTGCTTTGTATTGTCACGCGCGTGCCACGCCTCATTCTCACCGCGTTGTAATACGTGCGACATGGAACAAACAGGAATCCGTAACATTCATATCATATCCTATGGGCGAAACTTGTTTCTACTTTTTAATCTAGATGTCTAGACGTGATAGCGACCGATAATAAATTTGTCCGGAAAAGAGACCATTCCAAGTTATTAAGTTATACAGCAAAACCTTATAAATGACGATATTTTCTCTGATTTTTTAAAGTTTAATTCGTTCAACATCCTACGCGTTTCTTGTTATAGGAGACCTGAATCAGTCTAAGTTATACACACATATAGATACATTATAAATCTAGGTGGCGCTGTTTGTTTTAAGTCATGCTGTCAAATGTAGTAAAATACAGAAATCTTGTAGGTACGTACGTATATGTACATATAACTCGACTAACTTAAAAAAAAACAAATGCTTAAGTATGTTGTTCTCGCAATAATTATATTCTTCTTTTCAGCTTTATTTAATGAACATATGTATACTCATATAGCAACAACCCTCCGATGAGTTTATTCACGTTGATGTTTTCGGCCTCTCTTTGAGTCTACCTTCTTGGTTGCTTAACCCATACATCTTGCAATAGAAATTTAATGTAATTATGGCAGTTATAAACTATACCTACTCAGTATTCACCATCGCCTAGGCGTGAGGGAAGATTGCCGTGATGTTGATGATGCTTTTATATGCTGGTTATCGTGTCCTTTTTCAATGAAGCTCTTTTAATACGGACTGATGAACGAACCATGCACTAAATAGCAAAGCGACTGTATTTATCACACATGTTTATTATAAGTTATGTTTCTGCGCATAACTTCATCATAAGAACAAGTTGTCGAGACGGATTATTAAAATAAGGCTTTATGACCACACTGCTATATATTTTAAAGGATTTACAGCCTATAGTAGGGTTTGTCTATAACATAATTTCTTTAATAAATCGTGAGAAGAAATTATAAATTTACTTGAAGTTCGTTTCTTCCCCCGCCTTTAATCTTGCAATGTTGAAAAAAAAGGAAAATGTTTTTCCATAGAATAATAATCCGCCCTTGCTTCAGCTGATGAAAGAGATTTTAGTGACATTTTACAATTTTTGTACAGGTTTATTATATTCCGTAAATATAAATATTGCCGCAATCTTACAAACGTTTAAATTTCCTTGACGGTTAACGTTTAAGTGAATCTTATATGTATTTTCCCAGTTAAGCATCGTCCCTTGTATTTTGAAAAAAACAAACATAACAACTCATTGTAGGCACCCGCAGCTTGCTAATCCAGCAATTACAATACATGTACAAAATTCTGCCGTTTAAAATATTTGTATTAGGCTACTTTAACTATGGCATAGGTATTTTAAATCGTTTGTCCTACAAACTCTTGCAATACGTAAATACTTTTTTTTAGTGTGATTTCGTACTTGATAAACGGAATTTTTATTGTGTGCTAAACAACTTCTCCTGTGTCCGACAAACTCATTACCTGCACGGAGAGTGAGTGATTGATTGCAATAGACAGCAATAATATTACCGTCCTATCCGTCCTGTATCTGACATGATGACAGCTCATTCCGGTAGAACCAGAGATAATGGGTCAGGTATATTTACATAGACTTTACCAAACAAATACGTCCTGATTTTGACATCAAAGTGTTCTCCTTTCCGATTTTTTTATTCAGAATATTTCATGTGAATGAAATTCATCTTGGTTGACACTAATCAATATCAATCTCTTTGTTGTTGAAAAATTGAAAGATCTTTCAAACTAATAACACTTTACGGCGTATTGTATGTCAAAACAAACGTTTTTAAGTAGTATTTTCATGCCAATATATTTCAGCCGACCGCCCTGTGGGTTCAAACCTATTACCTCCGGGTTCAGTGACCGAAACTTCCACTCATGCTTAAACTTTTAATGAGGGCGAAAGAGATGGCATTAGTGTACTTCATTAAATGTGTTAAATTCTGTTCTTTCGAAGACATATTCTTTTCGGAGTTATGGTTCCTTTCTATGCATACGTGCTGCAGTGTTGTATGGTACACTGATCTGGTATACCATTCACCTGTATGTCTGTGAAATCTTGAATGACAGTACAGTACTTGGATATAAATACAGCATTCATTATACTATACTTTTTTCAACATTTTTTCCTGTAAAAGTCTACTTGTTTTTTCAACCCCGCAAATTGACCTTTTCATTTTTTCTCATAAATCCTAGATTTACAAAATATTTACACAATGTCTTAAATTTCAAATATCTGCCGTATATTAAACTTTCGTCTCAGCGAAATAAATATTACTAAATACACGTTATATTAGGTATACATAATGGCCAATAGATAGGAGTGGGGTAATGAAATAAACATTTAAACAGGCGTTGTCAATCCCGTGTTCCGATAACAGGCCCTGCAGACGATAATAAATATATTGAAATTAAAGATTGCAAATACTTGAACTTCAGCACAATGAAAATAATCTGAATGCGATTATGTTAAGTGTAATTTTAAAACTATTAACTGATTTGCCGAAGCAATATTACGCTTGGACTTTACTTAAAAAACGTGAAAAATCATGGCACTCCGAACATTTCAGTCAAAAATAGGGTACCTCTTTTTCTGAGTACAAAGAGGAGATCGAAGACGGGCACCAAACATAATCAAAGCACTCAAAGTACTGACACCATGAGTCTGAATATATGAATCCGTTCCAAATTGCCATTTGAGCTACAAAACAGTTTGCCTGTTCATCACTAGCCTCAAAGAACACCAAGGGTTAAGCAGTTCCAGAAGAACTACTTTGCTGGAAAGCCTCTGGCAGTTCAGAATGTCAGGGATTGGATTAGTGCATTTCAAAATGCGCATTACTGACGATCTACTTGCTAAAAAAGGCGGATTTATGAAAAATGACCGAAAGTTAAAAAAAAAAGAAGAGGACAGGAAGTTTAGAAATATACCAAAAAATGCCGATAAAAATTTATATTTAGCTTCTGTAAAAAGCTAACTGTTAAATACTTTGTATAGATGGTGTAGAGGTTTAGGTGTCTGCCGCTCATCCCGGAGGTTGCGAGTTCGAGCCCCACCAAGGTCACGACCGTACCTCCTCATATGACATCAGTACTTTTTTTCCAGGAAGCGGACTCGAGAGTGACTCGATCAACTACAAGCTTTCTTCACAATCGAGCTAAAATAAATTATCATAAACTAAGACTGGGGTCCTGTAAAAGTACGCACCAATAAACGTAAACTGATTGCAACTAGTTTGAAGGACGGAAATTTCTGTCTGAAAGCAGAAAGCAGATAAAAATAAAAAATCTTTGTCATGCACGCGGTACTTAATATTTCGTCTTTTAGCTGGTGGCCTACTTTGTGCGAAACGTATACTTGCGCAAAATACGCTCGAATGTATGTCAATGTGTTTACCCTAATATGTAACTTTCAGCGAGGCGGATGAAATATGTTTCTGATGATGTAAAACTCTGGCTTATGTATCACGATTATCCGTTGAAACCTGATCACTTTCGCTAAATTGTCTACAAGATTTCACCATTATATAATTACAGAATTTGTCAGTTCGAGGTAATTCCTACTTACAATGTACATTATACAATCAAAGACCACATCCGAAATCAGGAAAAACCATTTAATTTTTCACAGTGAAAGTGTTTTCCCCCTGACATTACTACCGTTTGTGAAGACAAACATTTCGTTCTTCTATAAAAGCATTTCTAGTCATTTAATATATCGCTATATTTTCAACCAGTTGACCGCACGTCGTTAACAATCCCAAATAAAACCTTCCACAAAACAGGAAAGAATTAATTTCACATTGATATTTTCAAGTTCGTGCGTCTCCATCGTCCATTACTGCCTCTTACATCGTAATAAGAGTAAATGGCAGTACATTGTGTTGCCCGAGTTTTTTATGCGCAGACGCATTGATGAGGTCAAACAAAAATTCAACCACGGCGCTTCCTCCGAGAAAAGTTTTGTTCTATAAACGCCAAACTTCTCAAGGTTTCAGACGTTTCTATTGCCGCGAAAAGATCTCCGTCCTCGATCAACAAGATTTCATCAGTAATCATTACTTTGTTATTCATAGCTCAATTTGCTTCATGGCATGCAGTAAAATAAGAATAAATTCTGCAAGCGGAGTTAAAATGCTACCACTGCAGAAAAGCCGCTGTCTGACAGAAGATTAATTTACTAAATGATTACCAATAACCAACTTTTCTGACTATCTTAAAACATTTTAAAGTGGGTTGAAAAGGGCAACTTGGCGGATTATGCACATGCTTTATACCTTTTTAATAAACTATTTTATTGTTTTTTTGTAGCTGATAAAACTTTCATGACAAATCCAGCACATTTACAGGTGGCATCTTCTAACAGAGTGCATGCACGACTACAAATATTTGCCAAAAGGGCCTAAGTAAAGTCTAATGACCACTTTGGATGTAAAATTTTATATATATATTATATATATATTACCAGGAAAGTTCTTACCGGAAATCGACCATTATTAGTAAGAAAAACATTTTCAACAGAAAGTACAAATAATGTAAATTTAGCGCAGTAAATTTTACAATAATATTGAAAAACAAAGAACCACTTTCTGGCATCAGTTATTCGTGAAAAAGCGACGGAAGCAGGAAAGAAAAACATTCGTCAGCATTAATTTAGAATAAATAGTTCGTTATTCTACATACCATATGAGTATTTGAATTGATAATTGTACTTTAAGCTGACGAGAGTCAATTCGGCAATCATACGTACTTTAATATCGTTTTAAGCATTCGTTGCTTCACAGTAACACTGTATAATTTTATTTATAGAAAATAAAAGGAACCGATTATATTGATCTGGTATCAAACTATAGAAAATGCTTGGCCAGAAACAGTCTATTCTAGTCAGTTCTTTGTATCTGATTTTCATTATGGAGTTTGGGCACTTTTTTTCAAAATTAGCATGTGATGTGCGGTGTAATCAAGTGTGACTGAAATGTAAACTTACTCGAATCGAACACCATATTGTCATTCATAACTTTGAAAGAAATTACCCTTTCTGAGAATGAGCTTTTGTACCCTATAGAGATGATACACCAGAAACAGTGACCAACATTACTCACTTATTGTAAAGATTGACCCTTTAAAGGCCTTTATACCGAGACCGCGCCGCGCTTTTTGACGATTTCTGTATAAAGTTAGTTCCACAAGTCAAACGGACACATTCGTCATATGAACTTTTGAAAATATTTCGGTCACCTGGATTCTCTCATTAGTTGAAGCCATTTCTCAAATAAGTCACACGTCGGTCTGCAGAGTCCCAGGAATGCATATCCACATGCGACTTTTCAATTCGTAAAAAAAAGAAAAAATTCAAATCGAAAACTTGCGTGAAGATTGAACATCAGCATTGTAAACCACCATTACAGTAGACATATCTAAAGAGTTATAGTTGTAGATGACGGTCTCAGGGGTCTACTGTAAATGCTTTTACGGGATCGTGATTTCATTAGACATCCGCTGTAGCCACATAAAAAGTTTGATTACTTTACATTACTTGTCTTATCTATAAACGAAGCTAAATTGATACCTATGGTTTTCAAATATAACACAATCTTTGCAGACGGAAACATAAAACAAGACCGTGTAAAATCGCCTGCATCTATACCGCCATTAGCCCTGTCATTGTAAATTTCTAAATGTCCATCTCCCAGTATAATTCAATTTTCAAAGTTGTGAGCTTTAGAAGGCATATGCTCGAACCCACGACCAGAGGTGCAGGCCGACCATAGCCTTTAATATTCACAAAGTCGTATATTATAATTTTATATGTGAAATGTCTTATGCAGGGGCAAGTAATATGATATTTATTTAAATTGATTTTTTTCGTATATTCATTTAAATACAAGGGTCAACCTAAGTCCTTTAAACAACACGGGTACAATACTTGAAAACAATAATTTAATATACCGGGTCTCTTGAAGACAGACAAGTGTAAGAGGAGTGATACGTTATAAAGAATATTATCTCAATCTTCCCTTCGGAGGAATTTCAAGTGTCAAATTGATAATAAATATACGAGTATGAAAAAAATATGTTGTATAATTTTATCCTACCTGAAAGAAAACTGTAGGTTTAATAGTTGAATAGTTTAGTGATAATTTGGTAAGCCGGGTAACAAGAAAAAAATGTTCAAGCGTGTAACATAGGGTATTTGTAAACGACACGTGTGTGCAAATTAATATCATCACGTTGTCTTTGTTACCGTAAAACATTTACTCATGTTTCTTTGTGGCATTTAAGATAAATATTGGACCAGCCTATTTGTGTTTCGTGTTTAAATATATCCAGTACGCGTGTACAATAATTGTGTTGCGGGAGTTCCAGAGTTTATGCTTGACCGGAATATGTTCGTATACTTAAAGTGCATGTAAACGTTGCAGTACAAATATTGGGAAATTTCAATAACTTCTTTTTGTCCTGTAATCCAAATATTATTTCAGTTGAAATTTCGACTGAAAATATTTTCCTAGCTCTGATTGCTTTCGGTCTACAATAAAAATTCTTTTATCAAAATCTTGTTTATTCCTATCAATATCGACCGCAGGTGGGGCGAATAAATAGACACTGGTTTGAAAATCTATTCCATGTTTCTCTCACGTTTTATTGAGAGCACTTGAAGTATATTTATTATTGATTTAAATTTATTGATCACTTTGTGTATCTTTCAGGTAAAGAAAACATCTTGATCGGGTAGATAAAGCGAGAAATTTGGACTTAACATGGCCACCCCGGATGTATTACAAACGACCTCAAGCATGTCGGAAAATTTCACAATTTGTGGCCTTTGCCAAGAGACGTTTAGAAGACCGAAAGTGTTAACGTGTCTTCATACTTTCTGCTATGAGTGCTTGAATGAGCATATTGGAAAGGTATTAGGACCGTCAAAACATCGCCAGTTTTCTTGCCCATCGTGTGATATGGATATTGAGCTACCGGTTCTTGCCGCCGACGGACATTATGCGGATAATTTAAAGGATGACCAGTTTATGACAACTTTAGTGGAACTTAAAAGAGCATTGCAGGAGGACAAGTCATGTGATATATGCAATAGGGGAGATGAGACGGTGCCCGCTTTGAACTGGTGCTCCGACTGCAACGATGCACTTTGTGAGTCGTGTACGCAAGTTCATCTTCACGTTAAAGTTACAGCAACCCACTCGGTGTCATCGCTGGAAGAAATGAGAAAAATGCCTTTAGAAACAATCATGAGAAAAAAGAACAAAGTGAACTGTGACAGACACGGCGAGAACATCACACTGTTCTGTGTGGACTGTAAAGATCCGCTCTGTGTTCAGTGTATGGCTGTTTCACATCGCAGGTGTGAAAATGTGATAACTGTTGCTGATGCAGCCACAACGCGGACTGATATAGATGGCATTATGGACACTCTTAGGTCTTTGCAGCTATCTTTAGACAATGTTGATGGCGTTGGTCATATTGAAACGCATCTTGAAGAGTCTATTGAATCCTCTAGACATGAAATAATGTATCTGAGCAATTCTCTGTGTGCTAGAATTAGGGACCAGGAACAATTCCTTCTGAAACAACTTGAAAGTAAAGCAACTGATGCAAGAAAAGTTTTGAAGGACAGAACAGAACCAAGAAAGTTGCAAATGAAAACGGCGAAATCTGCAAGCCAGCGCATGAGTAACTTGCTAAAATACGGAAGCGACGTCGAAGTGTTGATGGCATTTAACCAAATACGAAAACAGATAGATGATTACAATGCTCATGTTGGTGACATCAATCCGGAAAAGTTAAAAGTTAAAGTAGAATTTATACCAGATGATGCATCCCTTACGTACCTGGAAAACCTCAAGTCTTTGGGAGAGTTGCGTATAGACACTGGGGCAGACGATGGGATCTCGTGCTGGGGTGTGACGTGTACTTCAAATGAAGACATCATCGTTACCGACTGCAAGAATAAGCGTATCCAGAAATTTAGTAAGACAGGGGAACTCGTGGATCATATACAACTAGATGACGAACCACGTGATATTACAACGTGCGGAAACGGAAGTGACGTTGCTGTGCCGCTTATTGGTCGGTTGGTCATTTTCATTTCTACACGAAAAGCTTTAACTTTAATAAAAAAGACCAAGACGGAGAGACAGTATGACGGTATATCATATTCGGAAACAGAAAGTTACTTGGTAGTCAGCTGTATGAGAGAACGCTGCGTTGATATCATCCAGCTAGATGGCGCTGTACTCAAATCCATTCAGTACGATAGCCTTGGCGAATACCTGTTCGAAGAACCTCGGTATATCTCAGCATCTATAGACGGTACGATTATCGTTTCAGATATAGGTCTTCATGTGGTGAAATGTATAGACAACCGTGGACATTGTCTTTACACATATAGGGGTCAAAACGACTTGAAAAATCCACAGGGAGTTTGTGTTGACAAGATTGGTAATATCTTTGTGGCAGACAATTCTAACGACCGCATTCAGCTGATCACGAGCAACGGTGTGTTCCAGAGATATGTACTTGTGAAAGACTCGGGTCTGGAAAGACCGTGTGCCGTTATGATCAGCGGCTCCAGTAGGTTGATTATTGTGCAGAACGACGGCATGGTGAAGGTTTACACATACTGCTGACACCTCTGGTATAAGATACAGATAGATTGCCAATGTGTGTTGTTCATACCCGGAGTCATGTATCGTTGGTTATCACGACACATATTCACTTTTTCATGATTTGTTGACTGTTGATTAAACTGTAAAAGAAACATTAATGCGACGTCATTTTGGTGTGCTTGCTAAAGTGTTGATATGGTGCCTTGTTGAATTGTATGTTATCATGATTAGATAGTTTAATTCTTTTTTACTAGTGTATCGAATCATGTAGAACAAGTCTTCGTGTGTATTTATTTTAATTCATTGCATGCTATGGTGTCTGAAACTCAATGGTGTATAGTATACATGGGTATTTTGATTTGCCAGTATCCTTCAACGTGTAATTGTGTATTCTTAAAACTATTTGACCTTGGAGTTTATGAAACTTGCCTTCTGTGGTTCGATCAATTCAGAATAGAACTGACTTGGACAAAAAAGGATATTTTGACATTGTGTTCGTCTTCTTCTGCATACGAAGGAACGGCCAGTAATCATTAAGCGGTTTGGGATGTTTAATGCGCATGCGTAGTTCTTGAAATAACCTTTGTTCAATTTTTGTTTGGGTATGCAATAACGATGCATGATAGATGTAAAAAACATTATGAATTCTGGCCATAACTTGGTATTATTAAAGAAAAAATATAGTCGTTTATCTCGGCGCCCAGAACATTGTCAGTGCGTTTTTCACGATTAACGAATGACGACGTTTAGTTTGACACTGACTTGACATTTTACCAATTTACGAACAAATGTGAACTGCAGTACCTTCTTTTATTTGAATTACTTCTCAGATAATTGCAACGTTCTTTTGAACATTCATTACATTTGCTAGGATTCTTTACAGGTATGACCTACTTTGCTGTCTGCAGACGACAAGAGCTGCTTCCGTAATTAAGACATTTTACGGCTACAGCAATTGCGACGTTCTTTTAGAAATCACATTGTGTGTAGAATATTGTATTGATTCTCTGATTTTATCAAATAAACAGTTGTGTGCATGTTTTGTTTAAAGTCTCAGCATCAATTTAAATGTTCAGATATAGAATATTAGTAATAAGAATAATAAACAGATATACTAATTATAGAATTGTGTTCCATTTAGTCTTAAACAATGTTAACATATACATTCCTTTCATTATTTTTGTCGCTTCTTTACTAAAGAGTGTTGTCAGAAAGTGTTTCTTACTTTTTTCAGTATCATACGAATATAATTCTGCACTATATGTATTGCATATACATGTACTTCGATTAAAGGGACATACCCTATAACTGATGTTGAACTAAATAATCCCCAAAACATAAATAATAGAATCTTTGGAAGTATTATAACTTAACCTTACAGTTTCAGCTATGTTTTCCCAGTCATTATCGATAAAATCAGCGGTTTAAAATATACTGCAGTACCGTAAACCATTCAATAATTTATGTACAGTTGTTGTACAATTAATGGGTGGATGCGATTTATTACAGAACGCCTCTATATGGATTAATTGTGGTAAAATGAGGCATTTGTCGCCATAGGTTCTTCTTTGAAATTGTATTCATTTATCATTTTACGTTCAGTGAACACATACTCTATTTTTCGAGAATATAATCTGCTAGATATAGGGAGTCTCCATTTAAAAACATAACGTTAAGAATGTTTTTCATACAAACAACGGTCGACTTCGCCGGTTGGGCATCTATCTTTGTACTATAAGAGCTACAAGTTATTTTACATACAAGACGCTCCTGGGAGATTAACTATGATATGTCCAGTAATTTTCATCTATTTCTTTTATATTAATCTTATAATACGTTTGTACATCTATAGTCAATGTATATCTAAAATATCTGTTTAAGATATATTTACTCAAGAACTGTTTCCGTATACGGATTTGGTTTTCTTTTTGCAAGATCAAAATAGTGGATAGTTTGTCAATGCAGCATGTGAAGTTGTCTTCCCATGTCTGCTATTGTTGACTGAATAACATTGTATATGTGCAACTTTCTGTCGTGTATTGGTTTTATTTTAGAAAGAAAAACAGGTATAATGGAATAATTCTAAAAAAGTGCCAACGGAACAGTAATACGTTGTTGTGTTTGTACGTAAACAAGAATATACAATAAGTACAGTACATGTCAACATGCTTCAGCTGTTATTTATGTAATCAATTTGTTAATAACGATAATTTTATCAAATTTAACACTAGTAGAAGACATATAATTCGTTGTTTCGTCTGCCGTTCACTTAATAAAACATATTTCCTTGCTAACGACAAATGAAAATGTTATAGATATAAATGTAATTTAAATCTACGTACATGTATGAAATATTGATAAAGAAAAATGAGGAATATTTAATCGGGAAATGTTTGAAATTTCTTAAATCTCTCGTTCTGTATCTAAGAAGGGTTCAATTTTGCAGTCACTGGCTTCCTTCTGTCACACTATTAGAGGTTAAGAGATATATCGACGGTCATGAACAACAACCTTTGGCCACAGGCACTGTTTCAGTTCTATGTTAATGAGCATATTTGATATTTTTCTACTATTTATACGTTCTTCTGTTAAACAAAGAACCATTAAAAATATCCCATTACAGCACCATAATTGTATCGCGAGCGCGTTGTACGCTATGGGAGCTTACTCGGCATACTTGTAGAACATCTGAAAATCAGAATTCACACACTTGCCAGCTTTGAAGAGATAATCATACTGGCCGATCAATCGTACCGGATTGGTACGCTGTCTGACATGATTGGGTCGGCTCTTAAATTTTAATTTCCTGTTACAATCTGCCACTGATCTTATGCGGTTGATTAATGAGGTCAAACCTTGATGTCCTTTGACCATTTATCCAAAGGGAAATCGAAGATCGTTGTTTCTTTCAAAGAATTCAAAGATTGTCGTTTCCCACGGGGAATCAATTGTGGACTCGGAACAAAATCCAAACTATCGGCAGTACTCATTTTTCATCTTTAACACCAGTCAATCAACGCCAGAAATAAAACATGCTTCACACTCAATTTGTCAGTAATTGACCGTATTTTCAGTGCTGGGACATTTCTTTAATTCTTCCATTCAGAAATGAAGTCACGGAAAACATAAACAAAACAAGACTAGTCTTGATGTTGTAAGAAATGACACAAAATATATACAGCTCCATTTACTACTCTTACTGTTGATAGCTTTTGAATGGCACTGAACTATCTGATTTCTCTGATATAACGAGTACTTGTACATTGACAACGCTACAAACACTCAATGATATGAAATACTCAGTGCAGCATCTTACATGCCGACACCACCACAAACACTCAATGCAGCATCTCACACGCCGATACCACCCCAAACATTCAATGCAGCATCTCACACGCCGATACCACCACAAACATTCAATGCAGCATCTCACACGCCGATACCACCACAAACATTCAATGCAGCATCTTACACGCCGACACCACCACAAACATTCAATGCAGCATCTCACACGCCGACACCACCACACACATTCAGTTCAGCATCTCACACGCCGACATCACCACAAACATTCAATGCAGCATCTTACAAACCTATTGTACAGACGTTTGGGTTTAGGTAAATGGAGGTCATATTTTCTGTTGCTGAGCACTGCCAGCAGTTGGTAAATAAAGTTTCCGGCATTTTCCTCAATCGTAAACTTTGCCCAAAATTTGTATCTGCGCATTTTTTTTTGGCAGAGGGAAATGTGTTGATCACGTCTCATAGCTTATTGGTAGCCAACGAGCATTAACATTCAGTTGTCTATAATATTAGCTTTTAAAAAAGCTAGAAAGCCGCTAGTAATATGGAAATGGAAGATTGTAAGAAAGGAATGCTAGATAAGTGACTGCATCAGTTGTAATTCTGTTAATAAAATAATATGTTATGTGACCATACAGATGTGTATTTGTGTGGAAGTAATTATTGTGGTTTGAAAAGGAGTAAGTAACACTAAAATGTCCTTTCAGTGTCTTCCATATTTGTATCTTGTAAGAAACAGTTACAATCAATTTTAATGTATACTCTGACATGGATGAAGCAAGGCGAGTTTTTTTATCATTTCCTCCATAAGAAAAGTAACAAATCGGAATTATTAAATAGTTCATTAATTGGGCTGGCATTCTTTAGTTCCTGTCAATGTCGACAACTCAAATCCGAAAGTGAACGCTCAAGTATTTTTTATTTTTAGCTTTAATCTGTACAAGGCAAACGTTAAAAAGGGAAAATATTGTAAAATAATGCACACCAGAGTTCTTCCTCTGCTATGAGACAATCTACCACAGAACATGTGTTACCTACAGATGGAAAATTGAACTTTTTGTAATGTAGTTTGTGATGAAACTGGAGATTGTTGCTATTCAAATAGTAATATAATA
>JAFMSR010000016.1:15446394-15457484 GCA_022818135.1 Saxidomus purpurata
ATGTAAGCATATGGGTTCCTATCTCAAAAGTAAAGTTTACAAAAATGGTGAAAGGTCAAAATTTGTGGACAGTTGTGTCTCCAGTTTATAACTTTACTCGTGCAAGGGTTGTCCTGATATTCACACATGTATGTGTACACTCTATGTTGTCCTGATATTTACACATGTATGTGTGCAGACTGTGTTGTTCAGAGACAATCGGTCCTCCAGCACTTTCAGTCTTTTGATTGTAACTTGCCAACGCCTCTATCATGAAAAGTGCTCGGCCTGACTAGTTGACATTTAGTGTCTCTAAAGATTTTCCGAAAAACTAGTCTAAAATACGCCTTTATGCGTTAAGGTATAAAACTGAAACTTATCAGCAAATTAACTCTAAAGAGGCACTTGTAGATGTCTTTTTGAAATATGACAACATATTTTTATGCTTTAAACATGTTGTAATTGTTGTATTTTATGTAAATGCGTGGTTCGAAAATGGTACGAAAAAGTCCGCATTTCGTGAAGTCGATTCGTACCTGGGTACGAATAACTAAGAAATCACATAGATCTACATGTCTTAACTACGATTTTTAAATATAGTCAAATGCAATAATCTAAAGGGAAAATCAAATTCATTTCTCTGGATTATGCTGTCATTTACAAAGAACAAATATTAACTCAATATAAATTGTAACAAAAACTTTCAAACTTTACCAAAGTAGGAAAATGAATTAATATAAGTTTTCTTTGAAAGCTTATTTTCAGACTCCACTTATATTGTTACACCTTTGTACTATGTATGTATTTATACTATGTATTTTCTAGAATAAATATTGTTTAAACTAAACTTAACCACGATTCTTTTGCTACACTAAATTTTGGTGTGTACATTCATACATACATATTAATTATATAGGAACATAATAATCATCATAATCATCATCATTATTACTTGTTACGAAATACTGCTAGAGTCTAGTATATGTTAAATATGAGAGATAATAGCCTGCTATTAAAATGTTCAGTTGTTGTTTTATACAAGTTATGAAAATTTAAAACAGTATGGTAGAAAGGCTGGTAATGACTAGGTGTGCACAATAGACCCGGTATATTGCAATTCACAGTATTTTGGAACCACTCACGGGGATAGTTAATGTAAGCTGCAAGTACTTGTTCTACAATAGGTATATACAGAATCAATTTATAACAAAAGATTGATTTATCAATTTTTAGCTTTTCTTTGAAAAACAGAAGAGCCATTGTCATAACCTTCTTGACGTCAGTCGGCACTGTCGTCTTGAATCTGGTTAAGCTTTCTTAAAATTCACTTTCTCGGTAACCATTAAAGCCTTGAAACTTCAGACAAGTGCTTTGCATCAAACAATGGCATCTGTTGCCGTGTGGTTGAGGTCATTGACTGATGTTTACTTGTCCCTCACTGCTGTATTTTTTTTTCGTGCCCTACTTGGGTCAAATTCTTTTATGTCTGGGAGCTATCTAGGTTCTACCCAGGTGCCCGCTCGTGACTGAAATAATGCCAGAATTGGCACCCAGGGTCTTCCTCCTCCATGAAAGCTGGACGTTGCAATATGACCTTAGCTGTTGAGTGCGACATTAAATCCGAATCAATGAATTGGCACAATACAATCAACCCTATGGGCATATCCCATAACTTTTGAATGGCATTAAAAGTTGTTCAAACTAACTATTAATTTTCAGTTCAGTTTTGTCAAAATCCATTTCTCAGTTACCATTCACAGCTTATTCACAGCTTAATACTTCATAGGGTAGTTGAACATAGTCACTGAATGCAAAATGTAAGCACATGGGTTCCTATCTCAAAAGTAAAGTTTACACAAATGGTTAAAGGTCAAAATTTGTGGACAGTTGTGTCTCCAGTTTATAACTTTACTCGTGCAAGGGTGTCCTGATATTTACACATGTGATGTGTACAATCTGTGTTGTCCTGATATTTACACATGTATACTTAACGGCTTTTCGAACTCTACATTTTCATCTTTTATTATCTTTTTTATTTAAAGCATTAATTTTATCAATTTTCGTCTACCGTCATAAAACGGGTTGATAAATATTTTGGCATGTATAAAATTGAGCGTAAACCAGTCTAACTATCTGTTCCGAGATGCACGTGCATTTCGTGCATTTTGTATATTGTCATTTATACAAAAGTTGTACACCTACAAAATTGATAAGAACTTGCTGTGTATTGACTTACATGTCAGGAAATCATAAAATTATTGAAATATTGATATCTATTAAACGATGCGGCGAATGACACTAGAAGAAAGAGCATGTGCGGTTGGGATGGTCCAAAGTTGGGTTTCTAATAGACAGGTAAGTTATTTATATTTTATTATTACGATACAAAATAAGAAAACTGACACGTATTTGATGTCTAAATACCGCTTGAATCAATACCCAGGTTAGTAATATCGAATTTTTAATTTCAGGTTGCCCGGCTGTTTGGACGGGACCCCAAAACAATCACTAATCTCGTGACCAAATTTAACCAGACAGGAAGTGTAGGCGACCTACCAAGACGCCCTCGCCGACGTGTAACATCCAGACGACAGGACGGTGTAATTCAACGGGTTCATAGAGGTCAACCTTTCCGTTCTGCATCATTCACTGCAGGAAGAATGATTGGAACACACAACCGTCCAATATCATCATACACTGTTCGTAGGTGATTAAAGGAGCGAGGGTTACGATGTAGACGGCCGTACAAGGGTCTTATATTGTTGGCACGACACAGACAGGCCAGATTATTATGGGCGCGACGTCATCAGCGCTACAACAGAGCGGACTGGGCTAATGTGTTATTCAGCGATGAAAGTAGGTTTACGCTCCATGGTAATGATGGTCGAATAAGATGTTATCCGGTTTGTTGATGCAAATGTGAAGGAACGTGACCATTTTCAAGGGGGTTCCGTCATGATATGGGCAGCAGTCTCACTTCATACTAAAACGCCAGTAGTGGTGGTCCGAGGTAGGATGAACGCTCAGAGCTATCAAAATGACATTCTTACACCTGTTGCCATTCCTCACATACAACAGCAGAGGGGAATGGAGTTCATGCATGACGGTGCTCCATGTCACTCAGCGGCTAGCACCACACGTCTCTTGGCTAGGAATAACATCCGTGTATTGCCATGGTGTTCAAAGAGCCCAGATCTAAATCCCATAGAGCACTTGTGGGATGAACTTGGTCGGAGGGTAAGGAATCATCGCCAGCAGCCAAGAACTCTACGGGAGCTAGAAAATGCTCTTATTAGGATATGGAATGCCATTCCACAGGGTTATATCTCTAATTATATCAATTCAATGCGTTCCAGATGTACTGCAGTCATCAGAGCTCAGGGCGGACACAACAGATGTTAAGGTTATAAAAATGTGACATTTGACTTTACGGGTATTGCTGTTAAAAAACGTGTGGTTGATCGATATTTAAGTTGATAGTTATTATTTTAATGTTTTTATGGAATGAAATGATGAATTAAAATTGTGTAAAAATTTCATTGTAAAATTTTATTTTTTGAAAGAGATATTAGCCAAAATACAAGTGTGGAGTTAGAAAAGCCGTTAAGTGTATGTGTGCAGACTGTGTTGTTTAGAGACAATCGATCCTCCAGCACTTTCAGTCCTTTGATTTGTAAATGGGACCCCTAAAAACTATTTATTGAGTCCCAGGGAGCCCTAACAGGGGGTAGATCGTAAAGTGGTTTCTGGTTTACTTTAATCGAGACAAATGTTAGCTGGTGGAAAAAAATGTCGGATTTTGGTGGCCGGTAATTTTTTTTTTTTTTTTTAAAGTAACATTTTTACATGTTTTGAATCAAATGACCACATGCAAGATGTGGCCAAATTATTTACCTATCGCCAAACCATTGTGTCAAGCTTGTATTTTTACTAACAAAAAAGTTACTGAAAAGATTTCATGTTCAGATGAAGTGATCGCGAGCAGAATGAGTGAATAATTTTCCTTATAAAATCCAAATTCCACCGATTGTGGCCTGCTTTTCAACTCACATCATTCCCTTTTTGGGTAAAATAAACTATGTAGCAATCTACGGTGCACACATTTGTGTCCTTAGGTGTCTGGTGTTCACTTTATGCGTGTTTTGTTAGCTGGTTATTTTATAAATATTAACATACCGGCGTTCTACAAGCCACAAACTTCTTTTTATGCCCCCCACAAAGTGGGGTGCATATAGCGTTGCACTTGTCCGTCCGTCCGTCCGTCAGTCCGTCCGTACGTCCCGAAATCTTGTGAACGCAACTCCTCTTAAACCGGATGGCAGATTTTGCTTAAACTTCCAGGGATGAACAACCTTAATGTGTAGATGGTAGTAAAGGAAGGAATTTTCGCGGCGACCAAATTTAACAGAATTATGGCCCTTTGTTGATTTTTTCACTATATATCTTGTGAACGCAACTCCTCTTAAACCGGATGGCAGATTTTGCTTAAACTTCCAGGGATGAACAACCTTAATGTGTAGATGGTAGTAAAGAAAGGAATTTTTGCTGCGACCAAATTTAACAGAATTATGGCCCTTTGTTGATTTTTTCACTATATACTATGTAGAAATTTTGTGAATGCAACTCCTCTTAAACCGGATGGCAGATTTTGCTTAAACTTCCAGGGATGAACAACCTTAATGTGTAGATGGCAGTAAAGGAAGGAATTTTTGCTGCGGCCAAATTTAACAGAATTATGGCCCTTTGTTGATTTTTTTCACTATATACCATATAGAAATTTTGTGAACGCAACTCCTCTTAAACTGGTTGGCAGATTTTGCTTAAACTTCCAGGGATGAACAACCTTAATGTGTAGATGGTAGTAAAGGAAGGAATTTTTGTTGCGACCAAATTTAACAGAATTATGGCCCTTTGTTAAGTTTTTCACTATATACCATATAGAAATATTGTGAACGCAACTCCTCTTAAACCGGATGGCAGATTTTGCTTAAACTTCCAGGGATGAACAGCTTTAATGTGTAGATGGTAGTAAAGGAAGAAATTTTTGTTGCGACCAAATTTAACAGAATTATGGCCCTTTGTTGATTTTTTCACTATATACCATATAAATTTGTTGCGACCAAATTTAACAGAATTATGGCCCTTTGTTGATTTTTTCACTATATACCATATAAATAATTGAACATATAAATTTTACATTTGTAATTTAATTTAACATGTACATAAGGTTACCTGTAGATCATTTTAGGTATATGTACAGAAATGAAACAGTGGAATGAAAAAGTTCCACATAAAAATCTTACATACAGATATGCTTGCTCTTGTTTATGAGCACATCTGCACAGTGGGGGCATCCGTGTCCTTTGGACACAATTCTAGTTCGTTATATTTTCGGAGGCCTTGAGAGTAAAATTTTAATGTCATATTGGAATATTTGTCTATTTACTTATTGGTGTATACTGCCTTTATGATACAAAGAAAATACAAAGACACTCTTAAAACTCTGTCACAGATACAGAATGTGGATTTGGCACTTAAATCTAAATATAGAACACTTATGTTAACTATTCACTCTTACTGACGAACTTGTACGTTTTCTTTTAGGTGTTTGTTGGAAGTAAATGTGACTGATCGTTTCTGCCAATTAAATCTTACTACATTTGGAGTTTGATTAGTACACACTCGTTTATAGGATTGAGATAAAACCGATTATTTTTTCCGCTTTTGGATTTTCCGACAGGATTACCCTTTTTGTGTTATTATATCTTTTGTTAAGGCTCAGCTTACTTCTAGCAGCAAACCGAGGCATCTTGGTGTACCTGTAATAAGAAACATTTTCAGTTATGCAACATTTTATAATCGATTACAGCACATTAATTTTGTTGGTACATCATTTGATAGCGATTAAACACCCATTTATCAGTTAAACGTGGCTATTACAAGAAGGCTCAAACCATCTTGTGAAAGTGTTTATTAAGTCAATGCACTTATTAAGATTGAGTTTCTGTAAAAAGACACAAAAAACTATTTAGTGTAATGAATGCTTTTGATAACGCTAAAACATGAAGGAGCCCAGCGAAAATCAACTGCAGAATTTGACCAGTTTTGCATGATTATTGAGATACTAAATGTGGCCCCTACAGTTTTAATGACGTTATCATGTGTATTGAGTTCTAACAGTTATGTTAGATATACAGAATGTTAAATGATAACAAGAAAATTATAACATAACAGTTATATGAGACGATTACTGTATTACATTACAGTGTACAGAATAATGGCCACGGCTGTACTTCAACAGGCTGAGCATATCTCCCGATTGGGGTATATACCCCAAATGAGCTAAAACAGCCCGATGGCACTAAAACGTTAACAATCGAAAAGTACAATTTTTTAAATAACGTTTTGTTTTTTTTTTCAAAGAAAAAGCGCAAGTTAAATTTTCACAGAATATTTATCTGATCTATACAGACCTGATAAAAACATAACTTTCTGATTTTCCAGCTTGTAAAAAAAATAAAATTTCACCAACAAGATATTGACATGAAATTTGCCTTACAATAATTTAAACATACTCAGTACACAGAAAAATAACATGTGCTTTTTCTTAACAAAAGATATTAAAAAAATTGTATTTTTCTATTGTTCTTTCCTGCATATTCATTATTTAAAAATGACGTCATCTTACGTATACCACCGCTCTATCTCCCATAACTAACTCACTGTTACTGCATGGAAAAGCAGACTAAAAATTATGTAGTCTGACAGGGATTTAATTTTTCGTAACTACCACCAATTTGGCTTTTTTGTACAAAGCAACATCTTTGGTTCAGACTGAATTCCTTCATTGTCCGGCTGATCTTGTTTATAATTATGAGTGAAAACATTAAATTATATTCAAACCTTTCAAATAAAACCTGAAAACCAAGCGAAATTGACCGATTAACGGAAAATCAACAGTTGTCAAACTTTTGACACTTGTTTTTTGTACTGATAAATTACGGCTTTCGGATAATTTGCGGGTTTTCCCGAGGTAGAAAGGTCTTAATTAAATATTCAAATTAGACTGTTTTCCGGTAATTCCATTTTTAATCATTTCTAAAGCGAAATAAATCGGTACCATTCTTGGGCTGATTTAGCGCTTCATAAATATTCATTAGATTCATTCAAGGGACGCAACTCTAATTGATTGCTAATGTAGGTCATCACCGTGGTCGCTGTTATAAAGCCCAAAAATGGTTAATACAAACAGGTTATACTCTGTAGCCACAACGCTATCAATATATCAATAATATAGTTTCTTCGGCCATTCATAAAAATACAACAACTCAACTAAGAAGATCGATAGAACGAATTCTAGTGGATTTCCGATTCCAATATGGCGACTGTTCCACAGCAAAATAATAACAAAAGCGCAAAACTGACGTCATACTCCATACGTGCTATAACATTGTAGCGAGTAACTACTGGCTTCGGGAGATAACACTTTATTGCATCGAACAAATAAAATAGAAACACGCATGCGCTACACTGACGTCATATATATCAGTGCTACAGCATTGTAACTGCTTCTATTACCTTATCCACATAACGCTTTGTTGCATCGAACTAAAGTTTAAAGGTCATTTTGTCCGTTTTAGTAATACAAAAGATATATATACATAGTAATTAATGTTAATAAATATCCACAAATAACTTTCGTCTCGAAAACTTAAGTTATGAACCATATGACGTTTTTAAAATGCCACTGGCTTGACTTTGTTGAAGCTACTACACAAATAATACAGCTCGTGGCCTGTAGAACACCGGAATGTTAATATTTATAAAATAACCAGCCAACAAAACCCGCATAAAGTGAACACCAGACACCACACGGGTGTTTAAAGTTTATTTTTGGGACCGTATGACACATAACGACGAGTGTGTGCACCGTAGATTGCTACACAGTTTATTTTACACAAAAAGGGAATGATTTGAGTTGAAAAACAGGCCACAATCGGTGGAATTTGGATTTTATAAGGAAAATTATTCACTCATTCTGCTTGCGATCACTTCATCTGAACATGAAATCGCTTCAATAACCTTTTTGTTAGTAGTTTATACTAATTTATTTATTCTCGATTGCGAAACAAGTTCTTACAACTTATATTAATCGCTCTCGAGACTCATTCCAGATGGAATCAACCTCGAAGAGAGAGAGGCAATGTGGATTTAATTGTGTCTTGCCTAAGGACACTACCGACATGGCGATGGTAGGGATCGAACCCGGGGCCCTTCGATCCTGAGGCGAACGCGCTACCATTGCGCCACGGCGACTCCAACTTTTTTGTTAGTAAAGATACAAGCTTGACATAATGGTTTGGCGATAGGTAAATAATTTGGCCACATCTTGCATGTGGTCATTTGATTCAAAACATGTAAAAAATGTTACTTACCATGAGATGAAAAATTACCGGCCACCAAAATCCGACATTTTTTTCCACCAGCTAACATTTGTCTCGATTAAAGTAAACCAGAAACCACTTTACAATCTACCCCCTGCCTAAAATATTAAACTGATGTAAAACCCTGCCTACCTCAAAGGTCAAGGTCACAGAGTTTGAAGGTAATAGATTCCTCTATATATGCATATACGCACACATTCGTGTCTGGACTGTTACTTTGTCATGCATTGAAGGATTTTAAAATAACTTGGCACAAATGTCTAGCACATCAAGACAACATGTCGCGTGCAAGACCCACGTCGCTACCTCAAAGGTCAAGGTCACACTTAAGAGTTTTTAGCTCGACTATTCGAAGAATAAGGAGGCTATTGCACTCGCGTCCGCGTCTGCATTGGTTAAAGTTTTTTATAAATTCAGATATCTTGAAAATGATCAAAGATATTGACTTGAAACTCAATAAATATATTTACCATCAACATCTACACCTGAGGAAACAATCCCCATAACTCTGTTTTGATTTTTGACAGATTTATGCCCCTTTTTAACTTAGAATTTTTGGTTAAAGATTTTCATAAAGTCAAATATCTTGAATTCTATCAAAGGTATTGACTTGAAACTCAAAATATATCTTTACCATCATCATCTACACCTGAGGAAATAATCCCCATAACTCTGTTTTGATTTTTGACAGATTTATGTCCCTTTTCAACTTAGAATTTTAGTTAAAGATTTTTATAAAGTCTAATATCTTGAATACTATCGAACATATTGACTTGAAACTTAAAATGTATTTTTACTATCAACATCTTCACCACTGTTTTTGATTTTTGACAGATTTATGCCCCTTTTTAACTTAGATTTTTTTTCACTGTTTTTACCAGACTGAAATACTTGAAATGGCTTATTTTTGAAATGTCATAAAATAATTATGCAGCATGCAGCAGTTATGCTTTTTTAATTTTATGCATATCAATTTTGAAATGTTACAAAGTTATTCATTATCAAATATACAAGGTCATGTATTTCTTTGAAATTATCTCCCACCCCCTCCCCTACTCCATCCAGTTGGCTTACAATATCCAGGGTAAGGCTTTGAATGTAATGGACATTTACAGAGGTCTTTGAACAAGTTTCATATCTTTGAGCTTAATTCTTATAGACAATTATGCAATACACCAGTCCTGTTCTTAGACAAAAAAACCCATTTTACTGACAAGCTATCGAATAGTCCAGCGTGCTGTCATAAGACAGCTCTTGTTAGGTAATGGAATCGTGGTATATATGCATACATTTGTGTCCGGACTATAACTTTGTCATGCATTGAAGGATTTTAAAATAACTTGGCACAAATGTTCAGCAGATCAAGCCGATGTGTCAGGTGCAAGACCCATGTCCCTACCTCAAAGGTCAAGGTCACACTTAGAGTTTGAAAGTAATGGAATCCTCTATATATGCACTCATTCGTGTCCGGACTGCAACTTTGTCATGCATTGAAGGATTTTATAATAACTTGGCACAAATGTCTAGCACATCAAGATGACATGTCACGTGCAAGACCCACATCCCTACCTCAAAGGTCAAGGTCACACTTAGAGTTTGAAAGTAATGGATTCCTTTATATATGCACACATTCGTGTCCGGACTGTAACTTTGTCATGCATTGAAGGATTTTAAAATAACTTGGCACAAATGTCTAGCACATCAAGACGACATGTTATGTGCAAGACCCTTGTCGTTATCTCAAATGTCAAGGTCACACTGAGAGTTTTTAGGTAAGGCTAAAAAAAATAATATGTGTGGTTCAGGTAACCCGACCGACCCTATTTTTTTGCGCCGCCCCTAGAACTTTTTATCGATTTTGGGCATTTTCGATTTTCAAAAACTTAGTGTTTTGTAACTTGGAACAAAAAGAATTGAGTACGAAACTGAAACGCTTGGAAAGCATCTATCAATTCTTAAAACAAACACGGCGACGGCCACAGTGTTCACCGTGACGGTAGAAAAATTAATGACAACTAAACGGCCGTTTGGAGTGAATATTTTGATCGCGGGACTTCGTGTTTCTCCGAGTATTTTGTTATGACTTCGCAGGAAGTATTTATTAATTAAACTATTGGTAAAACACACCTGTAAAAGCAACCTGTTGATTTTAGATCCATTGAATCACAAAGATCGAAGCAGACATCGCCATAGACGTTTTTCATTGAGAATCGCCGCTGCTGTATACTATCACAGCGTTATGTTGTTTTTTATTGTTTCAAAAAGTATTGAGTTATTTCTTTGTCAGAGCCTAAAATATTTATCACCTTTATGTTGATTAAAATATTTATTTCCGTTAAAAATCCGCTGAATGTAACATGCATACAACTCAAAAACATTTCAGGTGTAGACACATTTCTACTGGTTATAATAAATTTGATTTTTATGTCCCGTAAACCTGTTCATTTACCTGTAAAATCACGCGAAGTGTTACTCCCGCGAAGTGGGGAGTTGGCATTTTTTGCATAATCCTCCGACCTGTACTGTCTGTCTGAAACAACTTGCGTCTGAAGAAAAAAAAACACAACCTACCGACCCTTTTTCTTTGACCAATGTTACCTGAACCACACATTTTTTATTTTTTTAGCCTAATGGAATCCTCTATATATGCACACATTCATGTCCAGA
>JAFMSR010000016.1:15476141-15541113 GCA_022818135.1 Saxidomus purpurata
CCTGGCGGCACATAATAAAATTGTCTATGTTAGTATTTCCTTAGCTGCCTTGGTGCAGTTGTAGCGTGTACATCTCAGGATCAGAGGGTACCTGGTTCAATCCCACCATGCCCAAGTAGTGGTAGTGCACGTAGGCAAGACACAGATGATTCCATATTGCCTCTCTCTTCGAGATTGATTCAATCTGGAGAGACTCCCGAGAGAAATTAATAAGAAATTGTTTTGCAATCGAGATGAAATAAATTAGTATAAATAAATTAAGAAACATATAACTCTGCCTTGCTTCAAATTCTCTTTTATTAATTCTTTCAGTGATGTGTACTTGAAGCCCCCCCCCCCCAATGATAATTAGCACATTATCTATGTCTCTGGTGCTCTTTAACGCTGAAGAGCACGCAAGAATGGTAAATCTGTGTAAAACCTGATTTTTAAAATCAATTCTTTATAAACTAATACCTTAGAAAGAAATTAGAAGTTGACTGTCCAGAACTAAGTTCCAAACTGATAAACCTCTTGCAAAAACTTCGCTAGTAAGATTACCAAGAATGCAGTTTTCACCATGCTTTTTCTAAGCTACTGTTCTCAAACTAGCTAGCGGCAAACTCAATTTGACTAAAAATAGCAAGTGGCTGAAATGGGACAATCCCAAACAGGGTCTAAAAGCTACATACTAAGTGATAAACATCACTTAATAGTATTTTGATGTCCTAAATTGTATAATAAAATAAAAACAAGAGCTGTTTGTAAAACACATATGCCCCCCTGGATACAAAAGTTGTTCTATTTAAAGTAAAAGTCAGTGTGAAATTCGTGAAAACGGCATCAGTAGAAATTGTGGAATAAAAAAAAAATTGGAAAAGAAAATAAAACATTCTAGAATATTAATATTTCTACTGAGTGACCTTGACCTTTTTAGTAGTGACCTTGACCTAAAAAATATCTTTTTGCTGAAAACAATTTAAAACTGAAAATAAAATTTTGAAAAAAGTCTATTTTTAGTAACAGTGACCTTGACCCCTAAATATTTTTTTTGTTAAAAACAATTTAAACCTAAAGAAAAATTTGAAGAAAAAAAATTCTTAGTAACAGTGACCTTGACCCCTAAACATTTTTTTTTGGCTGAAAACAATTTAAAACTTACAAAAAATTGAAAACAATCTATTTTTAGTAGTGACCTTTGACCTAAGTAACAGTGACCTTGCTCCCCCCACAAGAAAAAAGTTTTTTGCTTAAAACAAAATAAAAATTTAAAAGAAACATATCTAAATATTTTCCTCTCAATGCAAGCTACCTACACACCAAGTTTCATTGCAATTGGTCACTCCTAACTCATGTTATTAAGCGAAAACCATTTTTCTATTTTTAGTAGCAGTGACCTTGATCCTTGTGACTCCAAATGCAACCCAGGCTTTCTCTCCCCGCAAACTACCTACAAACCAAATTTCATTGCAATTGGTCAGTCCTAACTTAAGTTACTGAGCTGAAACCATTCTACAATTCCGGGTCACTGTGACCTTGAAGTTTGACCTACTGACCTCAAAATCAATAGGGGTCATCTGTTGGTCATGACAAACCTCCACATCAAGGTTGAAGATCCTAGGCCCAAACATTTTCAAGTTATCATCCGGAAACCGTTTTAGTATTACAGGTCACTGTGACCTTGACCTTTGACATACTGACCTAAAAAACAAAAAAAGACCAAGCACCACATCAAGTTTTAGGAACCTAGACCCAAGCTTTCTTGAGTTATCATCCGAAAACCAGTTGGTAGACAGACGGCCGACGGACAGACCTACCGACCGACCGACTGACCGACATCTGCAAATCAATATACCCCTCTTCTTCGAAGGGAGCATAATAAACAAATTACACAAGAAAATCAATAGAAACACATGAATACACAAAGAAATGACTTATTTACAAAACATATTTTAGCAACATGTACTGCTAATGCAACAAATTATGAAATAAGATCTTCATGTAAATCTGATAATAGCTCAACCTTTTGAGAAGTCACATTTTTCAAAGGTACTTTTCAATACTTTGCAGCACACATGTATAGTATACCATTTGAAATACATGGTGTTGATAAATTAACGCAATTTCCTTCTAAACTGAAAACTTTTCTCCTTAGTAGCAGCCCTTAACAGTTTTGCTCCACTCTAGTTTAATTGCCATTACTACTAAACCTTAAGTCATTGATATTTTATGGAACATATGGTTACTATACTGTTAAATGATGATTAGCATTTATTTTAGTCTATTTCATATTATTATTTTCTGATGTATGTTTGTGTGAATGCCAGTTCATTTGTATAAGTGTTGTTAATGTCTTTGAAGGCTTCGAGGAAGATAGGTCACAACCTATTCGAGTCACCTTCATTAAAAAAAGAATATTATTGCGGGCCGCAATATTTAATACGTGGTGAGTAAAAGATGCATGGAGACTTAAACACTAGATCGAATATATGCGTCTCTCTTTATTGAACAATTGAGGTAATTCTGAGATGAAAACTGTGGACACAGTCATTTTTTTTGGAAAAGAGTTGTCGTTCGTTTCATAGAGGGCGCAATCTAATAATAGATAAAAATAGAGAAAAGCGCTTTTCACGTTTCAGGCGCAATCTACGCTGTGATAAATGCTGTTTTAATCATTATTTTTAGCTTTTAAACCATTTAAGAATATCTTACGGCAAATAATCATAAATATCTTCATTCATGTCAAATTAATACGGATAATGGTAATGTAAAATTTAGACATACCAGGAACGGTATATAGGGCATTCTTGGACATACTGTATAAATATTATTTGATAATAGTAAATTTTCGATACTTGAGGCCAGTTAGTAGATGTGATGTGGTGTCAATTTGTTTGTTCAACCAGACTTGGTTTCCTCAAGTTCTTTTGGGGCCATGCCTCAACATCAACCATCACCACCAATTTCCAAAATATTTACATGACATTATTGGCGTTTGTATTGAATAGGTTTATTTGCCATGGGGCTGCTAATCGAATAGGAGCACCAACATTTTATTGTAATTAAAAACTAGTATTATGTTTGAACTCCTATTATTATAGTATTAACTGACTTAAAAAAAAAAAACCAGAGCAACGTCTTCGACCTTGGAATTAAAGTTTACATTTCATGGAATTATAACATTTCCACAAACTTGAAGGTTTAGGTTTTTTTATTGCTTTGTTTATTGTTTGTTGGCCCGCGTGAACTTTGTATCACAGTTTTTCTGTTATTATTATTATTGACTTATGGAATAGCCCGGGGAAGACAGGAAGGAGCGTTATTAGAATGCGAAGAAGAAAATGGTTTTAACTGTATGCTAAAATTATATAATATGTGCTCCAAATAATACGAAATAGACATTAAAATATTGATTATAAATACACATTTCCTTCATTAAAACGTAAATTCGAATTATATGCTTATGTAACGTCTAATAAGTAGTGAAAATACTGCCAGTATAAAAACCGATAACGGTCAAACATGCCGGTATCTTCCGGTATCGGGTAAAGTAGGTCCATTACGTTACTATGACTCGATTTTTATAGTTTAAAATTTACAATCACACTTCATTTGTTTTGGAATGGAAGTATCATTGTACAGTCACTGACAGTCTATTTAACAATAAAGTGAAAGGTAGCCAAAGTTAACTAACTGGTCGGGATGCACGTTCTATTTTTTTCAGACTGGTTTACATTTCGTATTATTAGACTGGTCTACAGCAATAAACTGACAGGTAGCCAAAGTTAACTAATTGGTCGGTAACGATACTTTTAGTAATTAAAAATGTGCGTTGTTTTGTTTACAAACATTTTGACTGCAAACGATTTCGTGAGATTAGAGGCAGGAATAGTATTGTATATTCTGAGAATCACCTTAATGGAACATAGTGGAGAACATGTTATAATATTGCTGCGTTAACTTTGTTTTAATTAATGCTGAATGAAAATAGGGCTCGTATATACAATCTAATGAAAAGAAAACGGAAAGAGTATAACGACTATTTAAAGCTTTTTCATGAATATGATTTTGTTTCTTTTTTAAATCATTTTAAATTGTTAAAATGGTTACTGAATATTAACAAATTATTCTATGATGGTGAAAAAGACTAAATCTCAGAGAATAGGGGACTGAAAAATGTCAAAGACTGAGAGGTGCAAGCAACTACGAAACGTGAATTCTCTGCTTGAGATGATGTATATTTCAAGTAAATTCATCGCCAAACTTATCAGCAAATACAGATACAGTAAATTTGATTTAAATACGTTATACATGTGTATAATGTACTCGTACAGTTTTTAAACATTGTTGCAAAGAACTGCAAAACATGTGTGCATCTTTATCCAAGGAAGGCGGATAAGTAATTTAGCCGTTGCGTCTAGCATTTTCATGTGTTTTTCATAAAACACACAATTCGACGTAGGTATAAGGACATTATGCCTTATTACAATAAATTACCTGATACCAAAAAATAAGCAATAGAAATGAATTCTTTGCGGCGCCTTTGATGCCTCGCATCAACTCTTTTCTTGTTATATTAAATGGACTACTTCCCGCTAAGGGATCTTGTCTAAAACCACAAGGCCCACGGCTTAGATATTTAGAATGCAGCATTGCATTGTGGACCTCTACAAATAGTGTTCAAATGATGCCCCCCAGGTCAAAACTGACCCTTCCTATGATGCAAATGTTGACCTTGTATTATAGCCAATGGAAGCCAGCATTTTGGCCCTCGTGTTCATTTTTTTTTTTTTGCCCTAAAACACTTTAAAAAAAAATTGAGGCCAGTAGTAAAAAGTAAGATAGCCACGGTCCTGAGATCGAAAACACATTTTTTGGGCCTTATGAGCTTTTTCATTTTACATATTCTTCAAACGTTTCTACCTTGACCTACGTACTAACAACTTGAATAGTTAATAGCAGAATATGAGCCTTATTTATACTAGTTGACAAATTCATAATTTGTGCCTAATTCGCATTTTCAAGTGGGAACATACTTTAGGCCTTGTGGTTTCAGAAGAAGTTTTTTAAAGATTTACTATAGAAATCTATGTAAAGTTAAGTGCCCCCCCTCCCCCCACAGGCAGGGTCAATTTTGACCCGGGGCTCATGATTTAAACTATCTTGATCCAGGGATCATGTTTTGAATAATTTTGGTAGAGGTACATGCTCAATATCTAAGCAGTAGGCCTTGTGGTTTCATATATAAGCCTATATAAAGTTAAGTGACCCCCCTGGGTGAGGTCAATTTTGAACCGGGGTTCATTGTTTGAACAATCTTGACAGAGGTCAACTAGGCAATGCTACATGCTAAATATCTAAGCTCTAAGCTTTGTGGTATCACAAAAGAAGATTAAAAAACCCCCCTATATAAGCCTATGTAAAATCAAGTGACCCCCTGGGTAGGGTCAATTTCGACCCGATGGTCATGATTTGAAAAACTTGGTAGAGGTCCACTAGGCAATGCTACATGCTAAATATCTAAGCTCTAGGCCTTCAGGGAAGATGATTTTTGGCCTGGGGACTGAAAGTCCCCAAGTCCTAAGTTAGCATACCACATTTCAAACACTGCAAGAAATTTAGCTGTGCTATGTGCGAATAACAACTGTAAACATGCGCTATGCGAAAGTAGTGCAAGACAGACCAGATCAATCTTCTGTTTGAATGTCGCATATGATAAGAACATATTACAAATAAAAAGAGTACATACAACTTCAAACGATTGCAGGAAGGTATATAGCTTACGGGCTGCATTACACATTTTTTTCTGTTTTAGAAATTAATGCGCTGTTAGCTGATTACGGAAGATAATCATATGTATATCACGGAAAAGTACGGGTATTTACAAAAATTTACGGAAACGTACGGAGCTTGATATAAGAGTTTGTAGTTTGATTTTCAAATTTCCAATGTTATTTCAATGACAACTTTGTTATTTACAAACGATTACATATATATTTACCTAAAAATAAATTTTTCTAAAAAAAATATAATTTACGTACATTCCCGAGAAGGAACTCTCGTGATCAAAATCACCCGCCATTTATCGAGGACGCTGCATGTCAAGGCCCAGTGAACGGTTTCACCGATTACAACTGCAAGGTAACCCAGAATCATTTTTGGTTTTCTTTGTTATACACATTGTACAGTAGTGTATTTATATTTCACTGCTGGTATTGTTTGTTTATTTCTGTTTCAAAGTATTGTCCTTGGTACACAATAATTTTCGATCCACATCATCAGATCATATCGCTTGAAGTTGTACAAAGCGCAGATCGAATTATTTTTATTGGCTTAAACAATTTATAATGTTGACTATGTGATTATTTATCATTCAATGTACGTTTTATAATAAAACAAACTTCCCTGCCACCAATATATTTGTGAATCATTCATTCTGTATCATATATTGAATTTCGTCCTCTGCACATTTCGACCCGCGCTTTAGGTAAGGTTCAGCGCAAAACACGTAGGTCAAAAGTTGTTTTTCGGGGAGTTAACCTATAGTCCCCAGGCCTTCAGCGCTCACAGCGCTTTGATTATTTGTTCGGGGTACCACCAAACAAATATACTTACTATTTTCCGATGCCATCTCTCTTCCCGTCCCTAGATTTGCCACTAATTTTTACTGTTTTCCACCAAAAAGCATGGCATTTAGGTGGAAATAGGTGGAAATAGCTGGCAATTGACTATTTTCAGGGTGGAAAATGGGTGGCATATGGTGGAAAAAAGGAACTCTAACTTTTTTCTGAGTGGTATATTGGTGGAAAAAAAACTTAGAACATTTTCTGCAGTTGGTGATGTTGACTAATAGCATCTATAAGTTCGATTTTATATGGAACGAATTGACTCTTTTAGTAAGTGTACATGTAAATCTTGGGACCAGTTTATAGCCAGTGCCAAAATCACAGGTGCAAATTACATGTGATTGTTCTGTATGAATGTCACTAGAAAAATAAAGATACCTTGGAACTTTTCTTCTTAATGTTCTTTGAAAATATTCTATTTCCACAGCTGAAGAAATGAATTTATCTTTTCTTCTGCTATTGAAAGTTAAAGATTAAAACTATTACTATCCAGAAATTTAGAAACAGCACTACTTAATTTAGATTTAAATTTTAAAAAGCGTATATGTTATATACTGGCGACACAACTGTCCACAAATTTTGACCTTTTACCATTTGTGTAAACTTTACTTTTGAGACAGGAACCCATGTGCTTACATTATGTCATTCAGTGACTATGTTCAACTACCCTATGAAGTATTAAGCTGTGAATCGTAACTGAAAAATGGATTTTGACAAAACTGAACTGAAAATTTATGGTTTGAACAACTTTAAATGTCATTCAAAAGTTATAGGATATACCCATAAGGTTGATTGTATTGTGTCAATTAATTCAGATTTAACGTCGCACCCAACAGCTAAGGTCTTATTGCAACTTCCGGCTTTCATGGAGGAGGAAGACCCTGGGTGCCAATTCCCTGTATCAGAATTTTGGGGTCATTTAGAAATTCCAAGGGTCATACCCTTTATCGTAAAAAAATAAAAAGCATGACTATATGTTAAAGAAGTTTTATTCAGTTTACTTCTGTAAAACTAAATGTGATACATCACAAAATGGTGGGTAATCAAAGGGTTGGCAAGACAACAGGTGTTTCTCTTAGGATGCTTTCCATTTTGTCACTGCATCTCAAAAGTCAAATTTGTCCACAAAGCGAATTTTTCATAAGTGCATTCAACCATAGACATTAAACTTGGATATTATTTGGCACACTTAAACCCCTTTCAATAGTGACAGTCTGATCGAAATGACTACAAAATGATCATTAAAATCACTCAGAAAGACGTTTTTGTTTCCCCTATTAAGGTTCGTCGACCATCTCTTGTTGTGCGTCTACGATCTATGATGACGGTATCATAAGAATCAACACACACAAAAACGCAATGGTACAAAATGCGGGTCGATCCGAAATCAGACGACAACGACGACGGAATAGGGTCAAAATTAGACATATATCCCATACCGGAAGCGTATTTTTTCAACAATTTATCTTGCATTTCGAAGCGTTTTGAGAGGTTTTGAAATGTTGTTTTTGTAGTAATTTGATCATAAACATTTTAATTCCATCAAAGAAGACGCTCTTTGCTATTTCTGTTGCGTCATTGACAAAATGAGTGCGTCAAAACCGCAGAAAACGCGCTCTCGCGGAAACACTGAATTTAGTGGATCCGGTGTAGCGATACGTATTTCACGGGTCTTAATTTCTCATGTCGCACTGGTCTAACGATAAAAACCGCATAGGAAAATAGTTCTATACAGAACAGATACCTCGTTGATTAAAGTTACAAAACACAACAATATAATATTATGCTATTCTGAAACGTTTTGATATTATTTAGATCTGTTACTATATAATTTTTAAAACAGAGGACAGTATAATTCGTAACAACGGAATATATGGAACTACTTGTTTGTATGTAAAGAGTTCGGCCGTAAGGAAGCTATACTCTGTTAACATTGGATCCGATTGAATAAATCAATCGATCCAAAAAACTTCCGATTTCTAAACATATATTTCTAATGTTATAAACATAAATCAACATGTCCAAAACTCTACACATGTTCGGGCGAACGATTATGTGTCACATAAAACCATAATTGGATTTTACGCATTACACAAAAAGAAAAAGTTAAAATAGATTTTCTCGTGCATGCACGGACCAGTATAATCCGTGTTTATAAAATCAAACCTTTCAGTCTGATTTTATAGCCTCTGTTGTCAATAACAAAAAGACGTTGAAAAAATAAAAAAAATATAAAGTTTTCTTTCTTTTTGATATGCCTAGAATTCCACCCATTTTACGTGAACGTGTCATCGGCATGCTCAATGCTGGAATGGCGACGAATGAGGTTGCTGGGGTTGTTGGCAGTTCTAGTTGTGCAAATCGAAACCTTAGGCAACGTTTTCAAGCAACAGGGCGTACGGAAGATTTACCACGTAGTGGACGTCCACTGGTCACAACGCCCAGTCAAGACCGCTATATCATCATACCACACACCTACGCAATCGTTTTCAAACTGCCACTGCCACTATCACCCCTGGTACACATAACAACCGAATATCTGCCCAAAATGTATTCAATCATCCGCACGAGGGTGGTCTACGTGGACGTCGTCCTTACGTTGGCTGTGTATTGACGCGACGTCACCGCGTAAATCGTGTTAATTTGGCACGTACACACCATTGCTGGGTAAGGCAACAATGGAATAGCGTTCTCTTCTCCGACAAGTCGTTATTTTGCATTCATCGAATTGAGGCAAGGTTCGAACACCTGTGGGATAATTTGGACCAGCGTGTTAGACGTCGCCCTATTCCACATTCGAACATCAATGAACTTAAACTAGCCTTAATCCAGGAGTGGAACAACATTCCACAGGCCGAAATTAACACACCTGTCGGTTCTATGCATCAACGATGCCAGGCAGTACTCAATGATCAAGGTGGCCATACCCGGCATTTATGTGTGATTTTGGTCTATGACCCCTATCACATTTAATCAAACATTTCATCAGTTTTCCATAAACGTCGAGCGATAAAATTTTACACACATTTTCAAATTGAAATACTCTTGGAATATATATAAAAATAATTTAACCCTTCTTTTCATATTTAAGTACATATGTACTTAAACACAGCGGAAGTTACTTATTTTGTTCAGTATATTTGTAGTTATTTCAAAACTGCATGATAATTCAAAGTTCATAATTACTTAATAAGGAAAATTTATATTAAACTATAAATGAATTGTCTGCTTATTCAGATCACTGGAATTAAAGAAGAATAAACATATCTTTATATGCTTTGGTAAAACACTTAGACATAATTTTTTATGGTCAGGTCAGGATGTCCATGTACTCCAAAATGACAATTCCATAACCCAATCGGAAAAGTTTTTTTATCAACGTGTGTCCCTAGTTTCTGTTATCAAACTCTGTTTCCCCTAATAAGCAGAAAGGGTTCCTCAGTCCAACTGTCCAACTGTCCACCAGTAAATACGGTTGAAACGGGCAATTAATCTTTGGAACATGAAGTGCATGCCTGTTGCATTCTGTTCATATCTTATTACCTACTGGTACAGCCTTCACCAATGAAGATTACAGTATGAAATAGCCGTCAGAACAAAACAAAGGACAACTATTTTGAATACAAAAACTAATCGTCTTCAGCGCTTTCATTTTTAAAGGTTTTCCTGTTTATTGCCTTGGAATCAGAGTTCTGCATGCAATAGAATTATTTTGAACAACTTTGATAGAGCGTTATGCAAGAAACATCCCTGCTAAGTTTCATTAACATTGGTCCAGTGGTTTCTGAGGAGATGTCGTTTGAAGGAAATGGTGGACTGACAGACAGATGAACAACATACTACACACTGTGAGCCAAGATGGCCCTATTTCAAGTTGGATAAGAGCCATGTTACACATGGTTAATCCCCCCGCCAGGAAAAAGTTACCTGAAGGTTGTACTTTCGTACATTTTACTTGGTGAGAGGAAATCCTTAAAAAGCCGTATAGTTATGGTCATGCTGAGTACAGTTTTCAAGTAAGTGGAAAAAGAATAAGGCAATGAAGAGAAGGTTTGCAAAATTATATTAATGTTCATTATCAGTATAGGTATGATATTTTCTATTTGACTAAAAAGTAGACAAGGTAGAGTTATTGTTCTTGCACACTGCGCTTCCTACCAATGTGCTATGTCAGTGTATTAAGTTTGAAGAAAATCCCTCAAGTACTTTTGGAGTTATGCTCTGGACAAAAGTTTTCAAGAAATCGATAAAGGGGAATAACTCTAAAAGTAGGCAAGGTAGAGTTATTGTTCTTACACACGCACTTCCTACCAAGTGCTATGTCAGTGTATTAAGTTTGAAGAAAATCCCTCAAGTACTTTTGGAGTTATGCTCTGCACAAAACTTTTAAAGTAAATCTGATAAAGGAAATAACTCTAAAAGTAGGCAAGGCAGAGTTGTTGTTCTTGCACACTTCACTTCCTACCAATGTGCTATGTCAGTGTATTAAGTTTGAAGAAAATCCCTCAAGTACTTTTTGGAGTTATGCTTCGGACAAGTAAATCTGATAAAGGGGAATAACTCTAAAAGTAGGCAAGGTAGAGTAATTGTTCTTGTACACTGCACTTCCTACCAATGTGCTAGTCAGTGTATTAAGTTTGAAGAAAATCCCTCAAGTACTTTTGGAGTTATGCTTCGGACAAGTAAATCTGATAAAGGGAATAACTCTAAAAGTAGGCAAGGTAGAGTTATTGTTCTTGCACACTGCACTTCCTACCAATGTGCTATGTCAGTGTATTAAGTTTGAAGAAAATCCCTCAAGTACTTTTTGGAGTTATGCTCTGGACAAGAAACTGATAAAGGGGAATAACTCTAAAAGTAGGCAAGGTAGAGTTATTGTTCTTGCACACTGCACTTCCTACCAATGTGCTATGTCAGTGTATTAAGTTTGAAGAAAATCCCTCAAGTACTTTTTGGAGTTATGCTCTGGACAAAACATTTAGAGTAAATCTGATAAAGGGGAATAACTCTAAAAGTAGGCAAGGTAGAGTTATTGTTCTTGCACACTGCACTTCCTACCAATGTGCTATGTCAGTGTATTAAGTTTGAAGTAAATCCCTCAAGTACTTTTGGAGTTATGCTCCGGACAAAACTTTTAAAGTAAATCTGATAAAGGGGAAAACTCTAAAAGTAGGCAAGGTAGAGTTATTGTTCTTGCACACTGCACTTCCTACCAAGTGCTATGTCAGTGTATTAAGTTTGAAGAAAATCCCTCAGGTACTTTTGGAGTTATGCTCCGGACAAAGTTTTCAAGTAAATCTGATAAAAGGGGAATAACTCTAAAAAGTAGGCAAAGTAGAGTTATTGTTCTTACACACTGCACTTCCTCCCAATGTGCTCTGTCAGTGTATGAAGTTTGAAGAAAATCCCGGAAGTACTTTTGGAGTTATGCTCCGGACAAAATTGGGACGGACGCACGGACGGACGGACGGACGGACGAAGGGCATTTCTAATATCCCCTTCGCCTTCGGCGGGGGGATAAATAAGAAGCTGGTTTATGAATAGAGAATACATCCAAATGCTGATAACTTCTACTTGATATCAAAATGTTGTAAGCTATATTTGGAAATGATAGTACATTGTAATTGCTGGGGAGCTATATTTGGAAACGATAGTATTTCCGACATGGACTTGCTGGGAATACATTTAATCAAATCACTGAAAGTGCTGACAAAGTGGCTCACAGATGATTTCTGAGTATAGGAGTCTGTTCCAAATCGCTTTTTGAGCTACAATTAAAGCAGCTTCTCTGTTTGCCCTTATATTTACTACAAGCCTTGAAGAACACCCAACATTGAGTGGTTTTATAGCATGTATAGAACTTTATAGATCCAATACTTAACAAGAGGGTCAAAATGGCCCCATATCCCTAACCTGGCTACCATTGCCTATAATAACAGAAAGGGTAAATTTTGACCTTGGGGTTCTGATTTAAACAATCTTCATAGAGGTCCACTACACAATGCTATATTCCACATATCTAAGCTCTGGGCCTAGTGGTTCTAGACAAGACACATTTTGAAGTTTTCCTTATCCTTATGTTAAATCAAGTGACCCCCAGGCAGGGTCAATATTGACCTAGGGGTCAACTAGGCAATGATACATGCCAAATATCTAAGCTCTAGGTCTTGTGGTTTCAGAAAAGAATATTTTTCGTATATAAGCCTATGTAAAATCAAGTGACCCCCAGGCTGGGTAAACTTTGACCCTAGGGTCATGATTTTAACAATCTTAGTAGAGGTTTACTAGGCAATGCCACATGCTAGATATCTAAACTCTAAGTTTTTCCAACATAAGCCATCATAACGATAAGTGACCCCCAGGCAGGGTCAATTTTGACTTGGGGGGTCCTAATATGAACAATCTTGGTAGAGGTTCACTAGGCAATGAGCCATAATTATGTAAAAACAAGTCAACCCTGGGTGGGGTCAATTTTAACCCAGGGGTCATAGTTTGAACAATCTTGGTAAAGGTCCACAAATTTATGCCAAATGTTAAATATGTAAATTTTAGAGAAGAAGATTTTTAAAGTTTTTACTGTATTTGTCTATGTAAAAACAAGTGAGCCCCCCCTCCGCCGCCCCTCCCTTGTGCAGGGTCAATTTTGACCCAGGGGTCATAATTGTACTTGAGAAGATGATTTTTTAAGTTTTCCTTTCTGTTGCCATGGCAACCAGAGTTCTGCATGGTAAAGAATCATTTGAACAACTAGGAGAGGGCTTCATGCAAGAAACATCCCTGTCAAGTTTCATCAACATTGGTCTAGTGGTATCAGAGGAGATGTCATTTGAAGGAAAATTTTAACGGACGTACGCTGGATGCCGGGCGATCCTAAAAACACAAAATATTTTCATCAAATCTGTGAAAGGATTCATTGATTTCTGTCAGGCTACTTTTTAACACCAGAGCTGAGCATTTTGCTGAAAATTCAACTCAGTGATTGAAAATATAATTAATGTGCAAATGTGAATGGTAGAGAATGAAGAACAAGAGGGTCATTATGGCCCTATATTGCTCGCCTGAGTACCAGTGAACTTACCTAAGGAAGTAAATTATTGCTAAAGGGAGTCAGTAGCTGCTAAAGAAGTCAGTGGTCACTTGTTCCGAGGGGAAGTCACTGGTTGCTTAGGAAATTATCAGTTGCTTAGGAAGTAAGTAGTTGCTTGGTGAGTGCTATTTTTAACAAACTTTGTAGAGGACAACTACACAATGTTACACACCAAATATCTAAGCTCTAGGTCTTGTGTTTTTGAAGAAGAAGACTTTTAAAGCTTTTCTTATACCAAGTTACCCCCAGGGCAGGGTCAATTTTGACCCCAGGGGCATGATTTGAACATACTTAGAAGAGGTCCGCCAGACACTGTTACAAAATAAATATCTTGTGGTTTCAGAGAAGATTATTAAAGTTTTTCCTATACATCTATATGTCTGTTTAAACAAGTGACACAAAAGGTGGGGCCAATATAAACCCCAGTGGCATAATTTGAACAAACTTGGTAGAGGTCTGCTAGACAATATACATTGATGATCTTAGCCTTAGGCCTTATGATTTGTAGATGATTTCCTATGTAAAATCAAGTGACCTCCAGGTGGGGTCAATTTTGACCCTGGGGTCATATATTGAACAATCTTGGTAAAGATCTACTAGACATGCTACACGCCAAATATCTTAGCTTTAGGCCTTGCAGTTTCAGAGAAGAAGATTTTTTAAAGTTTTCCCTATATATGCCCATGTAAAATCAAGTTGACACCCTGAACGGGGTCAATTTTGACCCAGGGGTAATAATTTGAATAATCTTGATAGAAGTCACTACGTAATGCTAAATGCTACATATCTAAGTTCTAAGCCTTGTGGCTTCAGAAATGATTTTTTTTTAAAGTTTTTCCTATTTTTGAACAATTTTGGTAGAGCTTAATGCAAGAAACATCCCAAATTTCATCATTATTAGCCCAGTGGTTTCAGAGAAGATGTCGTTTGGAGCAAAATGTTGACAGACAGACAGAAGGACTGACAGATGATGTACAATCATCCATTCTAAAAGCTCACCCTGGCACAAAGTTCCAGGTGAGCTAACGAAACAGTGTTTCAAATGCCTTTTTGCTCAGATACCAGTGACCATATGTTATGTACAGACACTGAATATCAGAAAGAGTGGTAAATCTTTAAAGGCGATCACCTGCTGGCAAACGCCTTAATAACAGGAGCTATCGGAAGTGCTCAACTTTTTCAGTGCTTGCCTATAAAACAAAACTTTGTCAGTAAATAAGAGGGCCAAGATGGCCCTATATCGCTCGCCTGACTACCATTGGCTATAAAACAAGGGGTCATGATTTTAACATAATTCGTAGAGGTCCACTACACAATGCTAAGTAACATTCCAAATATCTAAGCTGTGGGTTATGATTCGAACAATCTTGGTAGAGGTCCACTAGGCATTTTTACATGCCAAATATCTAATCTCTAGGCCATGCGGTTTCAGAGAACAAGATTTTTCCAATTATAGCCTATGTAAAACTAAGTGACCCCCGGGTGGAGTCAATTTTAATCAGGGGGCCATAATTTGAACAATCTTGGTAGAGGTGCACTAGACAATGCTACATGTCAAATATCTAAGCTTTAGGCCTTGTGGTTTCAGAGAAAACGATTTTTAAAGCCAATGTAAAACAAAGTGACGCCCCCCGGGATAGTTTTTCCTATTTGTTGCCATAGCACCCACAGTTCTGCATGGAATGGAATTCTTTGAATAACTGTGATAGAGCTTCATGCAAGGAACATCCCTGCAAAGTTTCATCAACATTGGCCCAGTGGTTTCAGAGAAGATGTCGTTTGAAGGAAATGGTGGACGGACCCCGGACGGTGAGTGATCCTAATAGCTCACTCTGGCACTTTATGCCAAATTTTAAATTAATATTCAAATGGTTAATGATATATGTGCATAATTATGACAGTGCCAGTTGCAAACAATACTTTAACTAGGAATTTCTAAGTACAAATAAAGAAACATCTTCACAGAGTTATCTTTTCTTGCTTACAGATAGGTGTCATAATGGTACACAAGTATTTCAACTTTCAAAGTAATATCTCAAATGGTTAAGTCAACAAGTAGACTGAGTTTCTAATTCGAAAAGGGCCATAGTTAAAATGAAATCCTTGACAGAGTTATCTTTTCTTGCTTACAGATAGGTGTCATAATGGTACACAAGTATTTCAACTTTCAAAGTAATATCTCAAATGGTTAAGTCAACAAGTAGACTGAGTTTCTAATTCGAAAAGGGCCATAGTTAAAATGAAATCCTTGACAGAGTTACCTTCTTCTGCCTATGTTTGGGAAACATGATTGTAAACAAGTATTCCAACTTTAAAAGTAATATCTCAAACAGTTTAGTCAGAAAGTGGACTGGTACAAAAAACTTAACCAAGATTCTAAGTCAATAAAGGGCCTTAAAATGAAAAAAACCCTGACAGAGTTACCTTCTCTTGCCTACAGATGGGGGTATTGATGCAAACAAGTACTCAAAGTTTCAAAGCAATATCTCAAAGGTTAAGGCAATAAGTGGATTTTACCCATATTCAATGTATTTTTTAAGTAACAAAAGGGGCATAATTCTGACGAAACCTTCACAGAGTTATGTACTCTTGTCTGTTGGTGGAGGTTATGATGGTAAACAAGTATGGCAAGTTTCGAAGTAACACCTCTAATGGATTTGAAATAAAGTAGGGTGGTAGGAAAAACTTAACCAAGGTGTGACAAGGACACAGATGGATGCCTGCGCAAGTAGGATAGCTCCCTTTTTCTTCTGAACACAACAAAATGGCAGCCAGTGCGTGGGTTTACCAGATCTTGGAAATTCGTGAAGGCTATAGTGAAAAATCACTATTCCGTGTAGTGTATACTTTTGTGATTATATCGTAGATCCAATGAAAAATGAAGCCTATACAATGTATTGCATACACAAGATTTTTCTATGACTTGACCTGGTTAATCAGTTTTTGACCCGAGATAACCCATTTTCCAAAATGACTAGGATTTCATCAAGATAGTTATTCTGACCACGTTTCATGAAGATCCAGTGAAAAATGTAGCCTTTAATGCATACACAAGGTTAAATGTGAACAGACAGATGACAAACATCAAGCGATCACAACTAAAACTATTTCTGAAGTATAATTAAATTCTGACCAGGGGTTTTGGAGATTAAGAGCACATAAGATTTAATTATGTTGAGCCCTTACGATCTTGACCTAGTGACCCGAAACATGGAACATGCACAACTAGGCATGGTACTTATCACTTCTGTCAAATATCATTAAATTGTGACCAGGGGTTTAGGAGATTACAAGCCCACACAAATTTACTACCTTGTGCCTCTTTGACCTTGACCTTTGACCTAGAGATTTAGTGTCTGCCAGACTCCATCTACAGACAGAAGTTTTCCCCATATAAGCCTATGTAAAATCAAGTGACCCCCGCAGCAGGGTCAATTTTGACTGGAGGGTCCAGGATTGGAACAATCTTGGTAGAGGTTCACTAAACAATGCTACAAGGTAGATATCCTAAGCTCTATGCCATGTGGTTTCAGAGAAGATCCATATAAGCCAGACCCCCTAAATTTTGACCTGACATCATGATTTAAGGAGTTTTCGAGAAGATTTTTAAAGTTTTCCTTTCCATTGCCATGGTAACCAGTGTTCTACATGGAATGGAATTAGTTGAACAACTCTGGTAGAGCCTCACAGAAGGAACATCCCTGCCAAGTTTCATCAACATAGGCTTAATGCTTTCAAAGGAGATATTATTTAAGGGAAATGGTGGAAGGACATACATGTACATCATATAAGGGATGGCTCACCCCCACACTTTGTGTTAGGCTAGCTAAAAATAAGGCAATATTAAGTTATGCTTCTTTGGCACTGCACTTTCCAGAAGTGTCCTCTTTCATTGTATGCAATTTGAAGGAATTTCCATGTGACTCAGATTTTGACCCATATCCAAAATTGAGCTTGACCTCAGAATCAATGAGACAAACATTTTTACCAATTTTCATGATGATTGGGTAATAAATGTGGCCTCTAGAGTGTTAAAAAGGTTTTTCTTTAATTTTACAGTGTGACCTAGCTTTTAAACCCAGGTGACCAAGATTCGAACTTTGCTTAGTAATCATTAAAAAAAACATTCTCACCAATTTTCATGATGATTGGGTTGTAAAATGTCACCTCTATGGCACACACAAGAGTTTTCTATGATTTGACCTGTTCACCAATATTGGAACTCAACCTAGATTTTATCAATACAGCCAATCTGACCTCTTGCATACACCAGGTTTTTCTATGATTTAATGTGGTGACCTAGTTTTTATACCTAGATGACCCACTTTTGGACTCGACCTAGATTTCATCAATGCAGTCATTCTGACCAAGTATCATGAAGATCCAGTGAAAAGTGCAGCTTCTCTTGCATACACAAGGTTAAGCGTGGACGGAGGACACCAGGTGATCACAATAGCTCACATTGAGTGAGCTTAAAGTTATGCAAGGTAGAGTTATGGCTTTAGGCATTACACTTTCCCTCATTGTGCTCTGTAATTGTATGAAGTTTCAAGTAATTTTCCTTTTATACTTTTTTAGTTACAAAAAAATGGGGGCAAACAAGACAAAGTAGTCGGTGTGGTTGGAAGAACAGATGGACGAGTTGATATATATGTGCCACCAAAAGTTCTTTCGGGGGCATAAAAATTACATCAGAAATAAAAAGACACACAAAAACTCTACTTACTCTTTTTAAATTTAGCATTCCAAGCTCCCATATTTTTTACTTCACTATATCACTGTTTACTAAGGTCCTCATGTAGTCCTCAAATTTCTCAAAGCAATAAAGGTTTATATTATAAAGAACTTGAAGTGTCAATACCCCATTCCTATTTTCCCTGTAACACAATTTAAAATTTTCTTACATTACATTACAGTATTGAAATCCTAATTACTCAAGTAATTGCGATATTTAGAAAAGATTTAACTCAAATACAAAGTATGACAGAATTTATATTTTTAATGTGTTACATTTTCCTATAATCTACAGTTTTCTAATATTAAGTTATACCTTGTGTAAGCAAAGTACCTGTCAGTCATTGTTAAAAATGGAAATATTTATATTCCTTATTACTGAAGATGTAGTAAGGAGCGTTTCTATGGTCAAGTTATATTGAACATTCTTTTAAATTTTAAAACACATACAGCTATTACTACAATACAAATAACTAAGAAGTTTAAGGTTGATTAAGAAGAAAAGAAAACATAATTTTCAGAATGAAATTACCTTTGGAGTTGTACATTTTTTTCTGAAATGGTCCATTTCTAAATACTAAAATGGTAAACAAGTATGGTAAGTTTCAAAGCAATACCTCTAATGGTTTTGAAATAAAGTGGGGTGGTACGGAAAACTTAACCACGGTGTGAAACCAACGCTAACACCAAGGTGAGTAGGATAGCTCCCCTTTTCTTCGAAAAGTCGAGCTAATAAAAGGGGGATATTAATTTATATCTCGAAAGATATACCTTATACAAGTCGCTTAGATATTTAGCAAACAGAAATTGAGTCTGTTTGGTTACAAATCAATTTATCAAACAGTAAACCGTTTTTATTAAACATTTTATTGAGACCACCTTGGATAGATGTGTACAAAAAACTTGATATTACTGATCGTCTTAATTACGAATATCATATTCTTGGTGATGTCAATATAAACTACTCTCAGAAAAATATTACCAAAGTACATGTAGATATATATTGCAATAGGTGGTTGGAAGCTTTAATACAGAAATTTGATTTGACTCAAATGATACATTTGCCAACCAGAGTTACTAGATTAACCTTTCCAATAATAGATCATATTTATACCCCAAGACCTGATATAGTTTGTAAGTTCCAGCATATAGTGATCACTACCTTGTATATTTCATTAGACTCACAAAGCCATTGACGCAAAAATGGAACAAGCACATATAACTATGAAATATTGTTCTTTTAAAAACTTTGATGAAACCATTTTTTCAAGGTAGTCTAGCCAATGCTCCTCTTGATGTGATTGAAACACTTCTATCCCTAATGACTGTCTACAGTATCTTTACAATATTCTGAATAATGTTTTGTCAGCTCTTGCACCAACTAAAGAGAAAAGGATTAAGCATCATAGACAACCTGGTTGGTTCACTGATGAGATTATGCATGCAATAAATGAAAGAGACAAATTTCATAAAGAACAATAGCTGTCCCTCACAAGTGACGAATGTCCCCCAAAAGAGATGTCTCACAGTCCGTGTCTTCTCCATGTGCTCAATAAATGTGCTATGTAATTTTAAAATCCTTCCATGCATGACAGAGTTACCATGCATACAGTATTCCATTACTTTTAAACACTAAGTGTGACCTTGACCTTTGAGGACGGGACGTGGGTCTTGCACACAACACATTGTCTTGATGTGCTGAACATTTGTGCCAAGTTATTGTAAAATCCTTCAATGCATGACAAAGTTACAGTCCGGCCACGAATGTGTGCATATATAGAGGATTCCATTACCTTCAAACTCTTTAGTGTGACCTTGACCTTTGAGGTAGGGACGTGAGTCTTGCACGCCATACGTCGTCTTCATGTGCTAAACATTTGTGCAAAGTTATTTTAAAATCCTTCAATGCATGACAAAGTTACAGTCCGGACACGAATGTATAGGTGGGGACGCACAGACGGACGGACGGACATACAGACGGACGGTGCGATTTTAATATGCCACCCTTCGAGAGCATAAAAAACGCTTTAACAAGTATAAATATATGAGAAATAAAGTTAACACCATGATCAGGAAAAGTTAAAGGCTATTCTATGACACCGCCATTAAAAACAACAAAAGCCCATCATATATATTGAAAACACTGAAAACTATTAGAAATTCAGATAATATAGTTGTTCAGATTCTAAACTGTAATAATCAGATCATTGCGGGACAAGCTAACATACTGGATGCATTAAATGATCATTTTATAAGCATATCTAAAATAATAGATATGACGAAGTTCAACAAAGGTAACTATTCGCAATTACAGATGTATTTACATGAAAAACTACTCCATAAACAGTTTGAAATTGAATTTATATCACCATACTAAGTAAAGTTCATTATAGATAAATTAGAACAACTGGAAAGTGTTTTGGTCTGTCTACTTCTTTAAAAAAAAAGAACAAGAGCAGTCCCTCACAAGTGACAAATGTCCCCAAAAGAGGTGTCTCACAGTCTGTGTCCTCTCAATGTGCTCAATAATTGTGCCATGTAATTTTAAAATCGTTCCATGCATGACAGAGTTACCATGCATACATTATTCAATTACTTTTAAACAGTAAGTGTGACCTTGACCTTTGAGGTAGGGATGTGGGTCTTGCACATTGTCTTGATGTGCTGAACATATGTGCCAAGTTATTTTATAATCAATCAATGCATGACAAAGTTACAGTCTCGATACAAATGTTAGTATATATACAGGATTCAATTACCTATAAACTCTTAAGTGTGACCTTGACCTTTGAGGGAGGGATGTGGGTCTTGCACACAACACGTCAGCTTGATGTGCTGAACATTTGTGCAAAGTTATTTTAAAATCCTTCAATGCATGACGTAGTTAGTCCGAACACGAATGTGTGCACATATACAGGATTCCATTACCTTCAAATTCTAATTATGACCTTGACCTTTGAGGTAGGGACATAGGTCTTGCACGCGACACTTTGCCTTGATGTGCTAGACATTTTTTCCAAGTTATTTTAAAATCCTTCAATGCATGACAGTCAAGACACAAATGTGTGCATATATAGAGGATTCCATTACCTTCAAACTCTTAGTGTGACCTTGACCTTTGAGATAGGGATGTGGGTCTTGCACGCTACACATTGTCTTGAAGTGCTAGACATTTCTGCCAAGTTGTTTTAAAATCCTCTATGCACGACAAAATTACAGTCCAGACACGAATGTGAACATATATAGAGGATTCCATTACCTTCAAACTCCAAGTGTGACCTTGACCTTTGAGGTAGGGACATGGATCTTGCACTCGACACACCTTGATGTGCTGAACATTTGTGCCAAGTTATTTCAAAAGCTTTCAATGCATGACAAAGCTACAGCCCTGACACGATCAAATGTAAGGTCGGACGCACAGATGGACAGACTGACGGTGTGATTTTAATATGCCACCCTTCGGGGGCATAAAAAAGCATTTTTAAAATTTCACCAACAAACTGGGGCCTCACTTCTGAAGTGATTTTTTTTCTTCAAGTTATAGTCATATAGAACTTTATTGTTGTAAGTTTAATTAAATCAGTACAACTACAGTCTAACCTGCATTAGCGGTCACCTGTATATAACGTGACCCTGTCTGTAACGGTCAGTCTAAGGTGCGACAGCAGGAAATTACTCTTAATGTAACCTGTTTATAGCGTGACCCTGTTTAACGCGGTCAGCGGCCACTTATTTTAGTCCGGAACTGATTATATAACGGCCAATGACCAAAAAAAAAAAAAAAAAAAAAACAGCGTGCAAGTATTGCAGCAATTAGTCGGAAGCATTAAACAGCTGATTGAAACCGATTAAATGTGGATTATGATCATTGAAAATGTGTGAATAATACATAAATTTTAAAGGATTAGATCAATTAGGTGAGTTTGTTTGGTTTGCTTGATATTTTAATGATTATCTTGAGCAGTTACTGAGCGATGTCGATTTTATGCATGAGATTTTTTATGAATTTCCATGATTTTGCGTAAGTTTGATCGAAAACTATTCAGGTTAATTGAAACATCATTAGGCATAAAAAATCTATGACAAGGCAGTCTGTATGCCAGTTTTTTCCCAGTATGTCTTCACCTAAATGTAAAGCGCTTTCGTTAGAAGAACGAGTTTGTGTAATAAAAGCGTTTGAATGTGGGAATAGTTCTCGAAAACTTGCTGATCAATTCTGTGTGGGTAGAACACAGATTCAATAAACCATCTAAAGGAAGGCTGAATATTTGTCTCAGTATGAAATTGACACGAATTACATTAAAAGCATTAATGAGTGTATCATATAAATTGATATGCCATACGTGTTATGTAATAAACTACCGTAACTAGATATTGCCTTATTTATTAAATTTTAATCATATCCTTGTCAACCTGGATATAGTGGTCACCTGTCTATAGTGGTCACTTTCACCCAGTCCCGTTGCTGACCACAATAGGCAGGTTACACTGTACTTCCAGACAACAAGAATTCTAAAGTTTCTATATAGAATAATTATGTAAGAAAAGCACTGCATCCACTTAAGGGCCTCATTTCTGTAAAAATCCAGTTTCTAAATTTTCTGTTGTTAGGGAATACAAAGTTGATTATTTGTGCCATATAAAACTAAATTCTGACAAGCCTTTTCAGAAACAAGAGGGCCAAGATGGCTCTGTATCGCTCACCTGACTACCAGCTGCTATAATAAAAGGGGTCATGATTCTAACATAATTCGTAGAGGTCCACTACACAATGCTAAATAACATTTCAAATATCTATTATCTGCCTCTCTGCCTTATGTGTTTTTTCAAAGTTTTCCCTATATAAGCCTATGTGAAATCAAGTGCTTTCTCCCTCCTCCTGGGAAGGGTTAATTTAACAATCTTGGTAAAGGTCCACTAGACAATGCTAAATATTTCAGCTCTAGGCCTTGTGGTTTCCGAGAAGATTTTTAAAGTTCTTCCTATATGAGCCAATGTAAAACCAAGAGACCCCCCAGGCAGGGTCAATTTTGACCCAGGGCTCATAATTTGAACAATTTTGGTAGAGGTTCACTAGACAATGCCACATGCTAAATATCTAAGCTATAGGCCTTGTGGTTTCAGAGAAGAAGATTTTTAAAGTTTTTCCTATATAAGCCTGTGTAAAACTAATTGACCCCTGTGTTGGGTCAGTTTTGATCCAGGGGTCATAATTTGAACAATCTTTGTAGAGGTCCAATAGACAATGCCACATGCTAAATATCTAAGCTCTAGGCCTTGTGGTTTCGGAGTAGAAGATTTTTTAAGTTTTTCCTATTTGTTGCCATAGCAACCAGAGTTCTGCATGGAATGGATTCTTTGAACAATTTTGGTAGAGCTTCATGCAAGGAACATCCCTGCAAAGTTTCATCATTATTGGCCCAGTGGTTTCAGAGGAGATGTCGTTTGAAGGAAATGGTGGAAGGACATATGACGGACCCCGGACAGAGAGATCCTAAATTGCTCACTCTGGCATTTTCAAAATTTCACCACCACATTGGGTCTTCATCTCTGAGGTGTATTTCTTTTTTGTGTATCTTACAGTGATACAAAACTCAGTTGTTGTAAGTTAAATCAAACTAGACCTATCACTAAACATGATTTATTACCCTGAAAGACCACTTAATCAACTACAGAATGTTAGTAGTAACAGAATACCTTGCAAAAAAAACTAAAATGGAGATATAGTGCTTGGCAATCACTCTATAATTTGTTAAGATAGAGTTATGGTTCTTGTACACTGCACTTCCTCTCATTGAGATTGACCATAGTATGAAGTTGTATTGAATACCAACCTGTAGTTTCAAGTTATGCTCTGGCTAAGGAAAAGTAACAAAGGACAATTACTCTGTAATTAGTCAAGATAACGTTTAAAATCTTGAACACTGCACTTCCTCTCATTGAGATTAAACATAGTATGAAGTTGTATTGAATACAAACCTGTAGTTTCAAATTATGTTCCGGATAAGGAAAAGTAACAAAGGGCAATGACTCTGTAATTAGTCAAGATGGAGTCATGGTTCTTGTGCACTGCACTTCTTCTCTATGTGCTTGACGATTGTATGAAGTTGTATTGAATTCCAACCAGTAGTTTTCAAGTTATGCTCCTGACAAGGAAAAGTAAACAAGAGCTGTCCATAAGACAGCGAGCTCGACTATATTGTGGGGGCTTGCTAATAAAACGAAACTTTTATCAGTATAATAGCAAAACAAAATTCTGCTGACTCTTAAGTATATACAGTACTAGGGAAGTTGAATCTTTAAAAAAGTCAAAATCTATCACTATATATTTAATTTTTGATAAATTGTTTGATACAAAATGTACCCCTGAACACTATTGCTAAGTTTGATATAACTACCATAAGTGGTTACTGAGATACGTCCATGATAGTACCTTGCATGCAAAACTTTAACCAAATTTTCAAAGTCAAACAAGGGCCATAATTTGCACTAAATTCAAACAAGAGTTATCTGACTTGACTGTGTGAAACCCCTACAGACATGAACAAAGTTTCAAGTCAATATCATAAGTGCTTACTGAGAAATGTGCATGATAGTACCTAGCAGGCAAAACTTTAACCAAATTTTCAAAGTCAAACAAGGGCCATAATTTGTATTAAATTTATACAAGAGTTATCCGACTTGATTGTGTGACACTCCTAAAGACATGAACAAAGTGGTTACTGAGATATGTGCATGATAGTACCTAGCAGGCAAAACTAACCACCGCCGACGCACAAGTGACTGTAATAGCTCTCCATTTTCTCTGAAAAGTCAAGCTAAAAAGGACAATAACTCATTGTGCTTGACAAATGTATGAAGTTTTATTGAATTCCAACCAGTAGTTTTCAAGTTATACTCTGGACAAGGGAAAGTAACAAAGGGCAATAACTCTGTACCAACCGACAGACCGACCGCTCGAGTACTAGTGCACTTACTTAAGTTTAAGTGCATCAGTAGTTGCTGGTTGCTATAGGAAATCATTGGTTCACTGGTTGCTATGGGACTAAGTTGTTGCTTGGGAAGTCAATGTTGCTAAAGAAGTCACCTGTACTTACTTGTTCCAAGGGGAAGTCACTGGTTGCTTGGGGAAGTCACATGTTGCTAAGAAAGTCACTTGTTCCAAGAAGTCACTGTTGCTAGGTGAAATCACTGGTTGCTAAGGAAGTCAATGGTTGCTTGGTTAGTCACTGGTTGCTCTAGGAAGTAATTGGAAGCTAGGTTTTTCCTATAACTCTGTATACATATATATATATTGGATGTAACATGCATGTTGTACCACAGAAAAGTGGTTTTGATTTTTATTTGTTTGTGAAACAAATTTACTTACCGTTTTCTGAAGCGTACTCCTTAAGTACCAAATCTGAAAGTAGCTGCGGCACGTCAGTCAGCATATAATCCCAAATTATGATCCATCATTTTAAACCATATGGCCATTGCAGACATGAAAGTTGTATTGTTTAAATATATAATGTAATAAACTCATGCAGCATCAGCTAAATTTTGTAAATATAACTAAAGTCAACTGTTTTCGATTTAAGAACCACGGATGTATTTCATGATGCGTAAAAATAACGGACGATTTACTATATATATGCACCCTATAGAAATAGTTCCGATTTCTTAACCTGCCGGCCATTTCTTTAACCTTGTGCGGAAAGAAAACATGTTTTGGAGTTTCTATGACAACAAAATGTCTAACCCTGATCCTCATTTTAAAGAATGAAATATTTTGAACAGCCAGAAATATTTACTCGCATGTTTACCCATTCTCATTTTACGATTATATCCATCCATTCATAAATTTTAGTCAATGCGTGGCAAGGGACGTAATTATAACTTTCCTTATTGCTGATATGTTTATTCTGCGGACCTGTCTGCGTTCCTATATGTATTAGAAATACGCGTGAGCACCTTCAGCAGAAAACAAGTGTTAGGATACGTTAATGTCGGTGTTTAAACGATTTGGTATATTTCATAGGTGGTGATTGTTTTAAGTAGAAGGCAATTTACATTATATTCGACTGTAGGCCTCGTTATCTTGAAATGCATCGAATGAGCTATTTTGTTAAAATTATAGTTTTATAAGTAACAAGTAACATCAAAATCTCTCCATGCATGAATAAGAAATGCTCCAGACAAAGTCATTCTTGAATTATTCTTGTATCTGACCTTTGGCCTCTTAAGTGTGACCTTGACCTTAGACCTAGGGACCTGGTTCTTGCGCATGACACTCCGTCTCATGGTAGTAAACATTTGTACCAAGTTACATCAAAATCCCTTCATACATGAAGAAGATATGCTCCGGCCAAAGATATTCTTGAATTTGACCTTTAACCTCTAATTGTGACCTTGACCTTAGACCTAGGGACCTGGTTCTTGAGAATGACACTCCGTCTCATGGTGGTGAACATTTGTACCAAGTAACATCAAAATCCCTCCATGCATGAAGAAGATATGCTCCAGACAGTCGTTCTTGAATTTGACCTTTAGTCTCTAAGTGTGACCTTGACCTTAGACCTAGGGACCTGGTTCTTGCGCATGACACTCCGTCTCATGATGGTGAACATTTGTGCCAAGTTATTTAAGAATTCCTTGATCCATGGATAAGTTACAGATCAGACAAGCTAAACTTGGACGGACCCAGACACAGACACTGAACCGCCATTTGGACAACTATATCAAGTTTTCGCAAGAGGCTCGACAAAAATTGTCGTGTCCCCAATTTCATTGGTAACAGAACTATTATACAAATATATACATAATATGTACTATAAGTATTTGAACAAGAGCTGTCCCTCACAAGTGACAAATGCCCCCAAAAGAGGTGTCTCACAGTCTTGTCCTCTCCATGTGCCCAATAATTGCGGTATGTAATTTTAAAATCCTTCCATGCATGACAGAGTTACCATGCATACAGTATTCCATTACTTTTAAACACTAAGTGTGACCTTGACCTTTAAGGTTGGGACAGGGTCTTGCACCTGACACATTGGCTTGATGTGCTAGATATTTGTACCAAGTTATTTTAAAATCAATCAGTGCATGACAGAGTTATAGTCCGGACACGAATGTGTGCATATATACAGGATTCAATTACCTATAAACTCCAAGTGTGACCTTGACCTTTGAGGTAGGGACGTTGGTCTTGCACGCGACACATCGTCTTGATGTGCCTGACATTTGTGCCAAGTTACAGTCAACATCATTCATGTGAACACCTGTATTAAGCGACATTTGTATTGAACGACCACTCCAAATCCCGCCCGAATGTTATCCCTATATACATTTATTCCATTAAACGACCTTTGTATTGTGCGACCAGTGGCCACTTAAAATCAGTCCCGGTCGTTGAACATATATCCATTAAGAGACCGTGTTTGAAGGTTAGCGACAAAACTTCCCTTTAAAAATCATTTTTTCACAGTGGAAACTTGTACTGTATAGCGTATTTTTCGTTATCTCCGACTTCTTGTGTTAATCGATGCGCGTGAGGTATCCCGAATGATGCGCTTCCCTCATTTAGTGAAACGATTTTCGCGACCCAAAAAACAATACTGAAGACAAGAGGGCCATGATGGCCCTATATTGCTCACCTGACTACCTAAAAGGGGGGTCATGATTCTAACATGATTCGTAGAGGTCCACTACACAACGCTAAGTAACATTTCAAATATCTATTATCTGCCTGTTGACCTTGTTTTTTTTTTTTAAAGTTTTCCCTATATAAACCTATGTGAAATCAAGTGCTTTCCCTCCCTCCTGGGAAGGGGTTATTTTGACTAGGGGGTCATAATTTGAACAATCTTGGTAGAGGTCCACCAGACAATGCTACATGCTAAATATCTAAGCTCCAGGCCTTGTGGTTTCAGAGAAGATGATTTTTAAAGTTTTTCCTATATAAGCCTATGTAAAACTAAGTGACCCCCCGGGCGGATCAATTTTATCCTGGGGCTCATAATTTGAACAATCTTGGTAGAGGTTTACTAGAAATTGCCACATGCTAAATATCTAAGCTCTAGGCCTTGTGGTTTCAGAGAAGAAAATTTTTTAAGTTTTTCCTATATAAGCCTAGGTAAAACCAAGTGACCCCCAGGGCAGTGTCAATTTTGATCCAGGGCTCATAACTTGAATAATCTTGGTAGAAGTCCACTAGCCAATGCTACACGCCAAATATCTAAGCTCTAAGTGACCCCCCATGCGGGGTCAATTTTGATCCAGGGGTCATAATTTGAACAATCTTGGTAGAGGTCAACTAGCTAATGCTACATACCAAATATCTAAGCTCTAGGCCTTGTGGTTTCAGAGCAGAAGATTTTTAGTTTTTCCTATTTGTTGCCATAGCAACCAGAGTTCTGCATGGAATGGAATTCTTTGACCAATTTGAAAGTGATTCATGCAAGGTATATCCCTGCAAAGTTTCATCAACATTGACCCATTGGTTTCAGAGGAGATGTCGTTTGAAGAAATGGTGGAGGGATGGACAGACGGACGGACACCCCTGTGTAGGTGGTATAAGGTGGTATTTCCATTGTTCTTGAAACAATAGAGTGACCACTTAAGTAACAAAAGAATGGCCACTTAAGTGACAAAAGACAGAATGAAGACAAAAGATTTCTATTGTCTTAGACCACACCTCCTACCACCTAAGGTACCCAGCAAGCGTGCGGATGGATGGACGCCGGACGGAATGCGATCCTAATAGCAGTGGTGGAATTTTTATATTAAGCCAGAGTAGCTGATGGGAAATTTTGATAATGATCATGTTGAAAATGATAGCAAATTTACAGTAAACCAGCATGAAGTTGCCTGTTTACTAAATTGTCATGGATCGAAGGACAAACGGTCTTTCAAATAACAAGATCTACAGAAATTGTCAACAAGATTTCACAAATATGAAAAGTAGACTTAACTCAGTTTGATAAACTTCTAAAAAGCACTTTGTCATATTCTCAGGGATTTCATTTCATTTAATTGCTAATGTTTGTCCCTAGATGAATCTTATATTATATAGTTTAGTGTAGTCAGTAATATGTTGCAGCACATGTATGATTAACAATAATAAGGTTTATTAACAGTTCAAAATAGCTGTTTACTTGTGTAATAAAACATAATCTATTAAGTATGGTGGCATATTTCTGCCACCACATAACCACTTAATTATCACGTTATATTAACTAGTTATCACGTTATATTAACTAGTTAGTCACTTAATTATCATGATAAATATCTGATTAACGTGTTAAATTTTATGTTAACAGATACTTATGTCAACACAAAAAGTGTATGTTACTGCCCACTACTGCCAACAGATACCTACATAATGATATTTTAGATATCTATTAAGTGGTTAACGTGTTATGTAACTAGTTAATCAGATAAGTATCGTGATAATTATGTGGTTAACTAGTTATGTAACTAGTTAGTCAGATAAATATCGTGATAATTATGTGGTTAACTAGTTATATAACTAGTTAGTCAGATAATTATCGTGTTAATTATGTGATTAACTTAACGACATAATTATCACGATACTTATTAACTAGTTAGTTAGATAAGTATCGTGTTAATTATGTGATTAACTAGTTACATAACTAGTTAACCACATAATTATCATGATACTTATCTAACTAACTAGTTAATAAGTATCGTGATAATTATGTCGTTAACTAGTTATGTAATTAGTTAATCAGATAATTAACACGATAATTATCTGACTAACTAGTTACATAACTAGTTAACCACATAATTATCATGATACTTATCTCACTAACTAGTTAATAATATATAAGTGATTAACTAGTTATGTAACTAGTTAGTCAGATAGATGGATAATTATGTGGTTAACTAGTTGTGACTAGTAGTCAGATAATATGGAATTATCGATTAACTAGTACATAACTGTAACGCATAATTATCACGATACTATCTGACTAACTAGTAAGACATAATCAGTACTTATCAGACAACTAGTTACATAATAGTTATGACATAATTCAGATATCTGATTAACTAGTTACATACTAGTTAACCACTAATTCACAATACTTATCTGACTAACTAGTTAACAACAAATTATCACGATACTTATCTTACTAACTAGTTAATACATAATATCACAAACTTATCGACTAACTAGTTACATAACTAGTACGACATAATTATCATGTTAATTTGGATCAACTAGTTACATAACTAGTTAACCACTTAAACACGATACTTATTAACTAGATAGTGAGATAAGTATCGTGATAATTTGTGTACTAGTTATGTAACTAGTAATCAGATAATTAACACGATAATTATCTGATTAACTAGTTACATAACAGTTAACGACATAAATTATGATATTTATCTGACTAACTAGTTACATAACTAGTTAACCACATAATTATAACGATACTTATCTCACTAACTAGTTAACGACATAATTATCACGATACTTATCTCGCTAACTAGTTACATAACACGTTAACCACTTAATAGATATCTAAAATATCATTATGTAGGTATCTGTTGGCAGTAGTGGGCAGTAACATGCACTTTTTTGTGTTGACATAAGTATCTGTTAACATAAAAATTAACGCGTTAATCAGATATTTATCATGATAATTAAGTGACTAACTAGTTATATAACGTGATAATTAAGTGGTTATGTGGTGGCAGAAATATGCCACCATAATTAAGAGACTGTAATGATGTTGACTGAATTGATTATGTATTCATGTAACCTTTAACCCCACAGTTCTGTAAAATTCCACTGACCATTTGTACCTGTACACATTGGGCGAATTCCCGCTAATGATCAGTCCTTACATTAAAGTTGGTAAGAAAGCACTCTTGTGTTGTTCACTTTATAAACTCACATTTGTGAGTACTATAGGACTAATTACACTTTACTAATAAGAAGTAAATAACCTTACAGAGACCATTTAATTATGAGACCACTTTTTGGTGGTCCCTTGAGTGGTCTCTTAATACAATGCATCGGTTGCCTGCCAAAAGGTGCTATCAACAGTTTTTACCAGAAATGACTTTTTTACATAATTTAAGTCATTTTTGTGTTTTTTATCTGTAAAATATTTTGTAGCACTACATTCGAATTATAAATAGTATTTTGACCATGTATAGTTTTGGGTCTATCAGCAAAGTCATATTATATTGACTGCCGTAAGGTATCATCAGCATTGGTTTGACTGCCGAAAGGCGTTATCAGAAAAGGAATGTGCTGATCAGCCCCGAGCACATTTATGCTCTGGCACTTACACTAACTGCCAAATACGACTACATTTATTGTTCAAACCATGTCTCTATCTCTTAACAATAGTAGCTTGTGGGAATAACTTCTGTAGATTAATATCAATTGTTTTCGGACTTGGGTTTTACTCAATGTGTTACAAGCTGGAAAGTCACTTTTATTGGCTTAAATAACACGGAAACTGGCAAGAGATATTTGTTTATTTTGTAAGATGATAATTATGATGGAACTTTGTATATTTCTTTGAAATGAATAAATGATACAAGTAACTTAAGCAAAGATAGAAATATTTTAAAGGATGCTACCTGTTGTATTGCTGTTAGCCCCTTATGGCTACCAAATATATTAGTCCTAATTTGGTTAAGTAAACAGGTTCATAGTACACATTCCTATGTCTAATTTCCTTTTTCATAATGTTTGTTATATAAAATGTTTTAAAATTTCAAAAACATAGCTACAAAATTGATTTTTTCAGGTTTGATATGCTGTTAGGACCTTTTGGCTACCGATATAAGTAGAGAGTATAACATAAAATGGTAAGATGAAGAAAAATACATTGCATACACTTAAGATAATCTGTTGTCCGCAGAGAATGACTGTTTAAATGGTATAAAATCTTAGGAAAATATTAAAGTTCTATAATTGTATATTGAAAACTTGGAAAAGACTTGTCAAAGTAAACGTAATCTATTCAATTTGAAACTAAAGGATTAGTCCGTTTTGTAAATGGAAACTATTAAATGACATTATGTGCATTTTTTCAAGTAAAAATCCAGCTGAATATGGTGTGTGTACAAAAGCATAGGGGAAATAATAGCTTACCCAGGCACCAAACAATCACGCTACCAGTATGAAAAAAACTTTCCAAATATGATTTTCTTATTTGACTGGGAGAGTCAATTTAAAGAAAAGAACAACTGCATGCAGGAGTGCTTCCCTTCCACTGCCGAAATCTCTACCAACATCAACAACGACACAATCAACTATCTTTAATCAGTCCGATTTTTATATCTAAAGCACCAACTTCAAATACTAATGCGGCATAATCATTAATTTAACACATTTAAATGAACAGCAACCAAAAATTGCTTTTATAAAACTGTCACCAAAAATACACTATGTGCAGTAAGATGCGCATAATGTCACTTTAACAGAATAATTTATTTTGATAGAATTTGTTTTATACCAAATACTATTTAGAAAAAAATCTAACATACAATTATCACTTATTGCTATTTCAGATTTTGAACATTTGAGCAGTAGCAAGAAATATGGTTTGTTCAAGGAAAATTTTCAAAAACTGGAGTGAAACTAGTATAAAAAGTGTGGAGTATTTTGCAACGATTACAACCTTTCTTTTCATAAGCCTTAAGTAGAATCATGTAAAACATGTCACTAATGTTACAGTATAGTAATGAACTGAGAACCAGAAATTAAGACATGGTTTCCATGATGATGAAGCTGTCTTGCAAAGAGCATTTACAAAGGAAAGAGCAGTCAAGAGATAAAATAAGTAAGCGACAGGACAAAGGCAAAGTAAACCAAACATCTATATACAGCAATGTTTGAGCTGCAAGTCATACTGCAAGCCATTTGATTAAATGTTTCTAAAACATTTTACAAGGGAAAGCTTAATAGTTACATGTATAACCTGGTCGACCTTCTACTCTTAGACCGATGCAGAAGGCACATGTTATGTTTGGAATGAGACTCCTTCAGAGAGATTGGGACATGTCTTATTACTAATCTGAATTCATAACTGCAATTTGTGAATGCGTGTTATTTCGTAATCTGGCTGTTGTTCTCGTCAGAATATGAACCAGTTTTAGCATCATGGTTTGCTTACAGTATCACAGCATCAGTACACTGACATAACTAAACAAAAAGTCCTTGAATTAGGTCTCAATGTTCTCCACCACTGAGTATGCACAAAAAGCAAAATCCCTCTACAGGCTGTTTTTTTTAATAATGGCGAGAAGAAACATTCTATATGTATTTGTATCATTTAGGTATAATAACTTCTATGACTTAAAATAATTTGCCAGAAACATGAACAAAATTTAAATGTAAAGATAATCTGGATGAAAATAATGTAAATTGGTCCAAGGTTAGAGCCTTAAAAGTAGCATAAAGTCATCCAAATTAGATATTTTTGTAAAGTATACCTTTGTTTTTACTGTATCAGTGTTACAAATGTTCAAATGATCAGTAGTAACTGATGTACTGCCAAAGAAATTGAAGAAAAAACTAGCAATCCCTTCTTCAAACAAAAGGGCCATGATGGCCCTTTATCGCTCACCCGAGTACAACTGCTTTTAACAAAGTTGCTAGAAATCGTTCGAAACAACCTCTCTGACAAATTTCCAGGATATTTGGGCTGAAAATGTTACCTCTAGAGTGTTAACAAGGTTTTTCCATATTTGGGCTCTGTGACCTAGTTTTTGACCCAAGATGACCCATATTGAAACTTGAGCTAGAAATCATCGAAACAACCTTTCTGACAAATTGCCAGGATATTTGGGCTAAAAAGTGTAACCTCTGGAGTGTGAACAAGGTTTTTCAATATTTGGGCTCTGTGACCTAGTTTTTGACCCCAGATGACCCATATTCGAACTTGAGCTAGAAATCATCAAAACAACCTTTCCGACAAATTTCCAGGATATTTGGGCTGAAAATGTTACCTCTTGAGTGTTAACAAGGGTTTTCCATATTTGGGCTCTGTGACCTAGTTTTTGACCCCAGATGACCCATATTCGAACTTGAGCTAGAAATCATAGAAACAACCTTTCTGACAAATTTCAAGGATTCTGGGCGAAAAGTAACATCTAGAGGTTAACAAGGGGTTTTCCATATTTGGGCTCTGTGACCTAGTTTTTGACCCCAGATGACCCATATTTGAACTTGGGGCTAGAAATCATCAAAACAACCTTTCTGACATATTTCCAGGATATTTGGGCTGAAAATGTAACCTCTAGAGTGTTAACAAGGTTTTTCCATATTCAGGCTGTGTGACCTAGTTTTTGACCCCAGATGACCCATATTCGATCTTGAGCTAGAAATCATCTTAACAACCTTTCTGACAAATTTCCAGGATATTTGGGCTGAAAATGTTACCTCTAGAGTGTTAACAAGGTTTTTCCATATTTGGGCTGTGTGACCTAGTTTTTGACCCCAGGTGACCCATATTAAAACTTGAGCTAGAAATCAACCAAACAACCTTTCTGACAAATTGCCAGGATATTTGGACTGAAACAGTAGCCTCTAGAGCCTTAACAAGATTTTTCTATTTTTGGGTCATGTGACCTAGTTTTTCATCCGAGATGACCCATATTCGAACTCGTCCGAGTAATTACTGGGACAAACATCCTGACCAAGTTTCGTGACAATTGAGGCAAAAATGTGACCACTAGAGTGTTAACAAACTAAGTGTGGACGGACGACGGACATTCATCGATCCTAATAGCTCACCCTGAGCCAGCTCAGGTGAGCTAAAAAGAGTGCTCTATTGGATCTATTCAAAAGAAACATTATTCCAGAAATATGCTGGTCTTTTCAATGAGAATTTTCCGCCTAGTATGAAAATAAAAGACAATCTGATTGTAGGACCTAGACATTTAAGAAGATGAGGAAAGCAGATGCTGGTGAAGAATCTAAAGAGGAAATCATCTTAAAGTGACATTATGCGCATCTTACTGCACAGTGTATTTTTGGTGACAGTTTTATAAAAGCAATTTTTGGTTGCTGTGCATTTAAATGTGTTAAATTAATGATTAGGCCGCGTTAGTATTTGAAGTTAGTGCTTTAGATATAAAAAAATCGGACTGATAAAATGATAGTTGAATTTGTCGTTGTTGATGTTGGTAGAGATTTCGGCAGTGGAAGGGAAGCGACTCCTGCATGCAGTTGTTCTTTTCTTAAATTGACTCTCCCAGTCAAATAAGAAAATCAATATTTTGAAAGTTATTTTTTCATACTGGTAGCGGGAAGAGTTTGGTGTATTGGGTTAAAAGTTATTATTTCCTCTACACTTTTGTACACACACCATTTTCAGCTGGATTTTTACTTGAAAAATATGCACATAATGTCACTTAAGGAAGCTGATAAGAAAGACGAGGGCCATAATGGCCCTATATCGCTCACCTGACTACCATTTGCTATAATAAAAGGGGTCATGATTGTAACATAATTCGTAGAGGTCCACTACACAATGCTAAGTAACATTTCAAATATCTATTAACTGCCTGTCGGCCTTGAGTGTTTTTTTTTAAAGTTTTCCCTATATAAGCCTATGTGAAATCAAGTGCTTCCCCCCTCCCGGGAAAGGTCAATTTTGACCCAGGGCTCATAATTTGAACAATCTTGGTAGAGATCCACTAGACAATGCCACATGCTAAATATCTAAGCTCTAGGCCTTGTGGTTTCAGAGAAGAAGATTTTTAAAGATTTTTAAAGTTTTTCCTATATAAGCCTATGCAAAAACTAAGTGACCACACGCGTGGGGTCAATTTTGACAAAATGCCACATGCTAAATATCTAAGCTCTATGCTTTGTGGTTTCAGAGAAGATTTTTAAAGTTTTTCCTATATAAAGCCTTTGCAAAACTAAGTGACCACCCATGCGGGGTCAATTTTGACCCGGGGGTCATAATTTGAACAATCTTGGTAGAGGTCCACTAGACAATGCTACATGCCAAATATCTAAGCTCTAGGCCTTGTAGTTTCAGAGAAGTAGATTTTTAAAGTTTTTCCCATTTGTTGCCATACAATGCAGCAACCGAAGTTCTGCTTGGAATGGAATTCTTTGAACAACTTTGATAGAGCTTCATGCAAGGAACATCCCTGCAAAGTCTCATCAACATTGGCCCAGTGGTTTCAGAGAAGATGTGCTTTGAAGGAAATGAAGGATGGACGTACGACGGATGCCGGACTGAATGCGATCCTAATAGCTCACTCTGGCACTTTGTGCCAGGTGACCTAAAAATACGTAGGTGCTGACACTACTTCCTTTTTGCTACAAGAGTCTATCTGGAACTTCATAGCAAAGTCTACATTGCACTACTGGACACAAGACAAGCTTTGATACGGTCTGGTTAAACGCTGTTTTTCATATTAAGTTATACCTTTTAGGTATAACAGGTAAAATGTGGTCAGTTGATGCACATACTAGTATGTATAGCTGTGTCTCTGTAAAATGGTATTCAGTCCGAGTTTTTCAGTGTACTGCAAGGAATACGACAAGGTGGTGTAATATCTACCTTGATCTGTAATCTTTTTATAGATGAATTATTAAAGATTTTAGAACACAGCGAACTTGGTACATGTATTACATCATATCAAACTGGTAATTTGACGTTAGCAGACGACATTGCTCTTGCAGCTACAAATCCAGTCAACCTGCAGAAAATGCTAGACCTTACATACCAATACACATGTAAAAATCGGTATATTATGAACGCAGATAAAAGTCAGACTATTGTATTTCCTCACACCGCGCGGCTAACAAGGTTACTTTCTACCTAGGAGAAAACAGGATAAATCAGACTGACTCAGTAAGGCATGTTGGTATTTTCTTAAATAAAAGGCTGACAGACACAGATAAGGTCCGAAATGGCTGCTGAAAAGCAAAATCAGCGTTATTTTCACTTTTATCAATTATTGACTCGAAGTATATAAATCCTATCATGGCAGCGTCTATTGTATCAAAGATTTGCAAGCCACGGATACTCTTTGGCTCAGAACTCTTGAGTAACTTAAAACAGTCAGATATTTTATTAATCGAGCGCTTCCTTGCTGCGCAAAAAAAGTGCAACAATTTTCTGTTTGCACCCGAACTGATATCTGTTTGGGTATGCTTGGGTGGGACTCAATGTTGTCTGAAGTTGAAACATGTAAACTGAGCTTTCTCGGAAGTCTGTGTAGAATGCCACGTAAATAACTGTGTAAAAAAAATTTTAATTTCAGTCTAGCTTTGTACACATGTAGCACCGATAACAAACAAAAAGGATTTATCCCAGATATTATTAAAGTTTTGCAAAAGTATAAACTAGCCATATATTTGATAAATTATATTCGGTCAGGAGATTTTCCTAGCAAATGCGAGTGGAAAATCTATGCAAGTCTCAAATTAATGAAACTAAAACAAACTCAGGGAGAGCTCGCATACAAGCAGACAATGATTTTGATAGATTTATGTATTTGCATGCAAATGTAGAGCACGCAATTATATGGGAATGTGCTACTGACCAAAATAGTTTATCAAATGCTCATATTTTTAGCAAGTTTTGGTGTAATTGTAAAAGTATATCAAGAAATCAATACCTGTGCCATATAATTTGTATAACGATTCTTATATTTATGTGATATTTTAATGTTCACTCACAGAAAATATTCGACAATGTTTCTTCTTCAAAATAGAGAGCCATTTTGACATTGATGTGTTTAATGAATTAATATATTGCAGAATGTTTGCAGTTATTAATTGGTAAGAGATTGTTCTCAATTAATGACAAAAATTACACAAACACTTTCTACGTATTGCCATTGCCTTCTTATCGAAATGTGCATGTCTAGCTGAAAAGCATTTATGATCTGATCAGTATAGCTTTAAAAAAAAAAAAAATTTTTTTTACTGTAATCACTTTAGACTCAAAAGGAATACATTGCACCCTTTCTTGATTTTTCGTTTCGTTCAAGATGAGGTCATAAAATGTATCATTACACGTGTCATTCATATGTATTCCACTATATATACACTATCTGAAAACGTTACTCGTGCTCTAAAGCGCACATATATATGTAAACAATTGTGTATAATTTGTTTAACTCTATTACTATAATGATGTCGTCCCATATAATGACATAATCAAGCAAGTTGCAGAAATAACAAATGTTGCACTTTATAGACTGCTATAGAGCATTTGTTTATGGAAACGGGGCCACAGTAAAACACTACTATCACAGAGACGGCATTCATCTTACCAAAGAAGGAACTAGCGCTTTACTTCATGCTATTCATCAGTTTTTCGATATCCTAAAATCGAAAAATCATGATCACAACGGCACTACTTCGCAGAATGGATCGACCGGAAGTGTGAGACGCAATAAATTAAATGGAAGAAAAAGGGCAAATTTAAAGGGACCCACAAAACGTAACTATGGACATCCTTCGTGTACAATATGTGGATACAATAATCACGCAACTTCTGAATGCCGTCGGTCACAAGACAACGTTCATTTGCAAAAATTCTCTCAAAAGGGACTGTCAGTCATGAATTTAAAATATACAGCACTTAATGCCGAAATTAGACGAAATAAAGATTATTTTAAGTGAAAACAGAACCTGTTCTGTGTTAGGATTATGTGAAACTTTCTTATCTGATAGGGTATCTAACAATGATCTGAGAATAAATGGCTACTCATTTGAAAGGAAAGACAGGGACAACAGATAAGGGGGTGGAATTTTGGTTTATATTAAGGAATATTTACAGTATACACGAAGATATGATATGGAAACAGATGAACTTGAATCAATTTGGATAGATATTAAGTTTAAAAACAGTAAACCGATTCTCTTAAACTTTATGTATAGACCACCAAACACCCGAGAATATTGGTTCGAAATTTATGAAACGCAGCTCGTCAAAGCAGACAATGCTAATATTGAAATGTATATTTTTGGAGATTTTAACTTAAATTACAGTCCTGATAAAGGATTTCAAAACACACATTGGGACACAATTTTGTTAAAATATGGACTTAAACAATTGATAGAATCTCCAACACGAGTGACAAAAAGTAGTTCATCAATTATTGATCATATCTATACTAACAGTTGTCACAAAATAACTGAATGTTTCGTTCCAGAAATTTGCATCAGTGACCATTATCCAGTATGTTGTACTATTGGAAATAAGGTTCGAAAGATTGATTCAAATGACAGTCATAAAATTATAAGATATAGAAGTTTCAGTAAATTTAATGAAGCAAATTTCCACAGTGACCTAATGTATGCAAATGTAGATTGTATCGAAATGATCGATGACCCAAACCAAATATTTTTTATCATTTAATAAATTCTGTGCTATTGAAACATGCTCCAATGAAAGAAAAACGCATTAAACGTGAGATACAACCAGAATGGTACAATAAGGAAATAAAAAATGCAAGATTGATGAGAGATAAATTTAATAAATCAAGGCAATGGGAATTATACAAAATGTGGAGAAACAAAACTAATTATTTAATTAAACAAAGCAAACAAAATTTCTTTAACAATGCTGTTAAAGATAATAAAGACCCGACGCTTCTTTGGAAATCTCTTAAAGATATAACAAATGAAAACAGTTGTCAAAAAATCAATCTACCTAGTATGATTCAAGATGGAGAAAATGTCATCAAAGGGTATAAAAATGTAGTTGAAAAATTAAATGATCATTTCATTAATATTACAAATACCATTGAAAAAAACAGATTTTAAATCAGAGAACTTCCTAAAACTTAAGAATCATTTATCGAGAAAACTAAAAGGAGTTGTTTTTAATATTGAGCCTATAACACCGTATCAAGTACGGAAGTACATAGGTAATCTTAATGTAAATAAATCAACGGGAATTGATTGTATTGGGCCACGTATATTGAAATCTTGTGGGATTACATAACTGCTGCTATTTCGTCAATAATAAATATCAGTATAAAAACGGGCACTTTTCCTGATAGAATGAAGGAAGCATTTGTTCTCCCAATACACAAGAAAGGTCCTAGGGAAAATATGAACAATTATAGACCAGTTTCTATTTTACCTACAATTTCAAAAATCTTCGAAAAGCACATTGCCATTCAGTTACATGACTTCATCGATAAAACAAATATCATCCAAGAATGTCAGTCAGGTTTTAGAAAGCACCATTCTTGCCAAACAGCTCTTATTCGTCTGGTAGACAGTTGGTTAAAGGAGCTTGAAATGTGGTGGGGACGATTTTCTTGGATCTAAAGAAGGCTTTTGATTTAGTAGACCATGAAATTTTAATCCATAAACTTGAACTTTATAATTTCTCAAAATCATCTGTATCTTTGTTCAAATCATATCTAGAGAACAGAACACAGATCGTAAAATATGGAAATATTGCTTCCACGAACCAAACAATTGTATCAGGTTTACCACAAGGGTCTATACTAGGTCCGCTACTTTTTATTTTCTACGTTAATGATATTCCCCTTTGCACAAATATGGCAAATATAGACATGTATGCTGATGATACGACAATGTATGCATCAAACAAAAATGTCTCAAGTGTTGAAACAATACTGCAAAGTAATATTGATAATATAAATGTATGGTGTAAGAATAATCATATGGCAATAAATCCTTTGAAAACTACGTCTATGTTAATAAGCACTTCTCGAAAGAAAAGCCAGACAAATCAAATAAACCTTAAAATTGATCATAATGGTGTAAAACAAGTCAAAACTCAAAAAATGCTCGGTGTTTACATTGACGAAAACTTAAAATGGACTGAACAAATCAAACAAGTTTGCAGAAAGCTTCAAAATAAAATTGCTTTATTAAAACGCATATCGTTCTTTCTCACCGCAGAAAGGAAACAAATGTTTTACAATGCATATATACTGTCTACCTTTGATTATGGATGCATTATTTGGAATAAATGTAGTCAGAAAGAATTTAACAAATTAAATAAATTACAGAAAAGGGCTGCCAAAAATCATTCTTAATAAACCGATTCGAACTCCTACAATACAATTACTGCATGAATTAAACTGGGTATCTTTTTCAAACAGATGTACATATCATATTGCATTAATGGTTTACAAATCAACCCAAGGACTTACTCCAACATATATAAAAAACTTATAGTTTGAGATCATCAACAAAAAAATATTTAGTACATCCTAGGCCAAAAACAAACTTTCTGAAACAGACATTCATGTTAACGGCCATGGAAGTTTGGAATGATCTTCCAGATATTGTGAAAAATAAATCCACAGTTCATGCATTCAAATCAACTTTAAAAAAGTACCTTCTTAATCTACAGTTTAGTTCATAGCAGTCAGAGTGCCTGCCAAGTACAGTATATGAGAAGACTGAATATGATTTGATTTTGTAGTACGATAGTTTTCGTAAATTATATATTTCATGTGATTTTTGTATATTTTTCTTGATTATTTGCTTACTTACTTTTTATTTTCTTTGAAGGCCATATTGTAAATAAGGTTGAATTTTATTCATTGTCTTAATATGCTACCTTCATGAAATAAAGAATTTATTATTATTATTATTATTATTATAATATTATTATGACATTTTCTACTCGTACATTATTTGCAACCTTTCTTTTTCATATGTATCATGAATGTATCTATATATGATAATCTGAAATCTTATTTCGGGAAATAAAGAGTATATATATATAACAATCCTTGTAGAGGTCCAATACACAATGCTGCATTCAAAATATCCAAGCTGTTGGCCTTGTGGTTTAAGACAAGAAGATTTTTAAGTTTTCAATATATAAGCCTATATAAAATCAAGTGACCCAACCAGGCAGGATCCATTTTGTCACGGGGATCATGATTTGAACAAACTTGGTCAACTAGGCAATGCTACAAGCTAAATATCTAAGCTTTAGAAACTGTGGTTCAGAGAAAAAGATTTTTAAAGATTTCCTAAATAGAAATCTATGTAGAATCAAATGACCCCGTCAGTCATGACATGGATGTCATGATCACAACATTCTTGGTAGAGGTTCACTAGGCAATGATACATGCTAAATATCTAAGCTCTAGGTCTTGTGGTTTCAGAGAGGAAGATATATATATATATGCTTATGTAAAATCAGGTGACCTACCCCACCAGCAGTGGCAATTTCAACCCCAAGTTAATGATTTTGATGTGGCTCACCAGATGTACCCACTTAATGGAGCTGTTCTGTTTGGTTCTTATATTAGGGTGAAATGATAGTTGTTATAGAATTATACCATCTTATGTAATTCTTCTTCAGTCAGGATGACACCACAATGGTTATACAGAGAAATTGATAACTCAAGAACAGATAAGTTTAAAATCTAACCAAAGTTTTACAGCAATTCAACAATTACATACAACATCTAAATAAATTATTTCATAGTCATTTTTAAGGATAGCTAACCAAGTCTGCAAAATATGATGTTGAAACAAACTAAAATAGCTGTCAAAATGAACAAGTTCTACCAAATGTTTAAACCAGTCAAAAGAAATGCCACATACTGTATTTTGTATGTGTGAGTTTGGCTATTATACTGTATAACTGCAAGCACACAATCAATTTACAAAAATCTGTAAATGACCAGAAGTAGTTTAATTACTTAATTGAAGAAAATGATTATTTAAATATACAAGAGGGCCATCATGGCTCTTTATCGCTCACCTGAGTACCAGTACACTTACCTAAGGAAGTCAGTGGTTGCTAGGGGAAGTCACAGGTTGCTAGGGAAGTCACTTGTTCCAAGGGGAAGTCAGTGGTTGCTAGGGGAAGTCATTGGTTGCTAAGAAAGTCAGTGGTTGCTTAAGAATTCATTGGCTGCTATAGGATCTCATTGGAAGCTAGATTTCTCCTATAACTCTATATAAAGACAAGGGAACACCCCCAACCCCCGGAGATGTGTGGCACAATTTGTAAATACCTTATATAGGACCACTAGACAATGTTACATATCAAATATCTAAGCTCAAGGCCTTGTGGTTTTGGAGAAGATTTTTAAAGATTTTCCTAAACTAAGTGAACCTCCGGGCAGAGGGCATGATTTGAACACACTTTGATTAGATCCACTAGACAATGTTACACACTAAATATCTAGGCTCTAGACATTGTGGTTTTGTAAAAGAAGATTTTTGAAGGTTTTCCTAAATATGTCTATGTTAAACAAGTGACCCCCAGGGCGTGCCAATATTGACCCCAGGGGCATGATTTGAACAAACTTTAAAGAGGTCCACTAGACACTGTTATCCACGAAATATCTCAGCTCTAGACCTTGTGGTTTCAGAGAAGTTTTTTAAAGGTTTTATATAAATGTCTATGTAAAACAAGTGACCCCCTAGGCTGAACCAATATTAACCCCAGGAACATGATTTGAACAAACTTGGTAGAGGTCCACTAGACAATGCTATATACTAAATATCTTAACTATAGGCCTTGTGGTTTTGGAAAAGAATTCTTTAAAAAGTTTTTCCTTTAGAAACCTATGTTAAATCAAGTTACCCCCCAGGCAGGGTCAATTTTAAACCAGAGGTCATGATTTGAACAATTTAGGTAGAGGTCCACTAGGGAATGCTACATGCCAAATATCTAAGCTTTAGGCCTTGTGGTTTCAGAGAAGATGTTTAAAGGTTTTCCTATTTGTTGCCATTCTGCATGGAATGGAATTCCTTAAACAACTTTAGCAGAGCTTCATGCAAGGAACATCCCTGGCAAGTTTCATCAACTCTGGCCCAGTGGTTTCAGAGATGTCTTTTGAAGCAAAATAATTATGGTACCTCTCTAATCCTATCCTTCAACACCTTTCTCCAAACAGGTAGGCATTTGGTAACCATTATTTAACTAGCTGCCAGCTCATGAATCAGTCATATCATAATAAACCCCCTAGTGGGATTCGAACCACTGACCTCCCACTTGCAAGGTGGATGCAGAAACCACTAGACCAAGGGAGATGTGTGTTTTTACAGAAAGACATACATTGTAGTCTCAGGCATCTCTGATCCTGTACATATTTAGTTTTATTATTTACTACATGTACATTGTATTACTAACTCCTTATCCATATAGTCAAAAGTCTTTATGCTGAATTCCAAATCTCACTACAGTATTCATGCAGATTCTTGGACAATTTTCTTCTTTTTCTTCTTGTTAAGTCTCTCTCTCTTTTTCTTTTCACTTGTACAGCCAACACCAGAGTTTCTTTCCATATCACTTCTCTTTATATCATTCTCACTTAATATTTCTTTTACATGTCTTTTCCTTAGTTCAAAATATGTATCAGAATCTTTACCTGTACCTGAACCACTCTTACCAACTTTCATAGTGTCTTTCTGTTGACTGCTTTTCAACTTCATCATCTGCCTGTGTGTACTTTGAGAATCATTGTTTGTGCCTTTCTTTATATTTTCTGTTTCATTGTACTGTATTGAGGATTCTTTCATATTTTCAGAGTGTTCTTGTCTTGCATCATCAATCCTTACACTAGAACTATTTGATTTACTTTTCTGTGGATTTTGATTTTCTATCACAAAACTACTAAATTCAGCCAATCTTGTATCATTAGGAGTATAATCACTCATATGTAATTCATCAACATATATTTCTTCATCTCCTCCCACTTCTATAGCAACTTGCTGCACATGTCCATCTTCAGCACTAAAATCAATATCTAAATCATACAACTTTCCCCTTTTTTTCTCCTTTAGCGTGTCATTGGACAGTACACAAGCCAAACCCCATGGAGTACCATCAGTTGTTTTCTGTTGATACAGTTCTAATAGTTTTGCAGAATGTTTACACAAAGTTTGAAACCTGTCCAGTTGGATTGCTCTGACATTTTGACAAACATTATGCCCCTTTTCATGAGGATTAAGAACACAGATGTCATATTTATGTGGTCTCTTGATCACCTTTCCAAAATATACATCTATTATATGGTTGTGGAATGGAAATCTGCTATAATACTGGAAAAACTCTAGCAATAAGCTCCCTGCAAATAAACACAATTATTTCACTGTATCAAATATAACCAATAGCCTTTACGCATTTGTACCAAAAGACAATCCAAAGAAATCTTTTCTTGAGTCTATTAATTGTGGACATGGATTCAATCACAAACTATGCTTAACAACAGACATGAACAAAAGGGCCAACATGGCCCTAAATCGCCCATAGGGCTACCATGGGCTAAAATACAAGGTCAACATGTGAGAAAGGGTCAATTTTGACCTGCAGGTAATGATTTGAACAATCTTGGTAGAGGTCCACTAGGCTTGTGGTTTCAGAGAAATTTTTTAAAAAGTTTTTCCTATAAAAGCCTATGTAAAATCAAGTGACCCCCTTGACAGTGTCAATTTTGACATAGGGGTGAAAATAATAATAATAATAATAACAATAAATTCTTTATTTTGAGAAGGTAACATATTACGACATTTATACAGACAATTCCATATTGCATCATATTTTTAATACGGCTTTCTTGTAAAAAGATGGGGAAAAGTAAAATAAAAAAAAATAAAAAAATAAAAAATACATTAAAACTTCGTTAACTTGAGCATCGATAACTCGAGAACCCGGGATAACTCGAGGACTCATGTCGGTCCCGGCAATTTTGCCTATATATTTAACCAGAAAATACTATCAATAACTCGAGCATCGATAACTTGAGAACCCCGGATAACTCGAGGAACACCTGTGGTCCCGCCAGGTAGATTTCTTACTAAATTACCTGTGGCAACTCGAGGTCACTGATTATCAGATTTTTCTCACCTTGGGGGCGGGGGGGGGGGGTAATACAGTAGCTAGATCGGACAAGCAGAAAACCAAAACAGGAACGAAATGCAAGTTGGAAACGAAGACCATTGAGTTTAAATACAATGCCATCATGGAAGTTAAAAAGGGTCATGACTAAAAAGAAATGTGCCTTTTCTTTGTTTCAAAGCTGTTTCATAGCTATCTTTTGCCTATGCAGAAAAACTTTCCATGGTTTGGATAGCTCGAGAACCCGGATAACTCGAGCATTTTACTTGTCCCCGTGCGACCTCGAGTTATCAAGGTTTTACTGTACATGTAATAATAATAATAAAAAAAAATCAGTTTTTCGATTTGAACAATCTTGGTTGAGGTCCACTTCACAATGCTACATGCCAAATATCTAAGCTCTCAGTTTTCCTCTTTTTGAGAAGATTTAAGAAAAATCCTTTCCATTGCCATGGCAACCAGACTTCTGCATGGAATGGAATAATTTGAATATCTATGATAGAGTTTTATGCAAGGAACATCCATCCACATCATTTGATCAACACTGGCCAATTGGTTTCAGAGAAGACGTCGTTTGAAGGGAAATGTGAACAGACGACATACGCCGGACAGGAACGATTCTTGATGCATGTGTTGTGTTAGTTTTCTTATGTATAATTATAGTTTTTTTCAGTTGTTGTATAAATATTGTTAATAGAAGGCCTCATGGTAGATAAGAAATATGTTGCTTTATGCACATATTCTTAATGGGTTTGCTTCTTTAAATAAAGAGATTATTACTATTATTATCAATAGCTCATCCTGGCACTCTGTGCCTGATGAGCTATAAAAGGATGGCAATGATGGCCCAATATCACTCACCTGAGTACAAGTCACTTGTTGCTAAAGGGAGTCACTGGTTGTAAAGAACTCACTGGTCACTAAGTCACCCACTGCCAGGGGCAGTCAGTGGTTGAGAAAGAACTTACTGGTCACTAGTGGAAGTCAGTGATTTCCAAAGAAATCAACTGTTGCTTAAGACATCAATGGTTGCTAGGGAAACAGACTGGTTGCTAGGGGATAAGGAAGTCAAACGTTGCTAAGGAAGTCATTGGATGCTAGGTATGGAAGAAAGGTTGCTAATGAAGTTGCTGGTCACTAGTCCAAGATTCCTAAGGAAGTCAGTGGTTATTAAGTAAGTCAGTGGTTGCTAGTACCCTTGTGGTATGGGTAACCATTTTGTCAAGTTATATCAAAATCGGTCTATGCATGTGGAAGACACAGACCAGAAACAAAAATGTGGATGAACAATCAGAAGAAACAGTGCAAACCTATAGTCCCACTGGCGACTAATCATTACACCTATGGTGAACCCAACTTTGACACTGGGGCATGATTTGAACAATCTTGGTAGACGGCCACTGATTTTACACAACAAATGCTACACAACAACTATAGACTGTTTTTTCATGAAAAACTTATGTCTCCCCACTATGACATTGACTTTTGAGGTACCGACCCCAAATTAAAATACGCACAACTAGTATTCATACTGATGCTTCATGCAAAGTTTTATAAAAATAGCACAGACAAGGTTTCGTTTTCAGGTCCCTGTGACCTTGACCTTTGAGGTACCGACCAAAACTTATAATATGCACAATCATACTTCATACGCATACTTCCTGCAAAGTTTTATGAAAATCCAACACGGGGTTTTGGAGAAAAAGTGCAGCCAAGAGTTTCTGTTTTCACCTTTGAGCTTGTGACCACAAATTATAATATGCAAAACTAAACTTCATACTGATGCTTCCTGCAAAATGTTATTAAAATCCAGCAAGGGGCATTGGAGAAGCACGGACAAGATTTTTTGTTTTTAAGTGACCTTGACCTCTGAGCTAGTGACCCCAAATTTTATATGCACAACTACACTTCATACTGATGCTTCCTGCAAAGTTTTATGAAAATCCAGCCAGGGGTATTGGAGAAGAAGCGTGGAAAAGATTCTACTGAATATAATACATATATATATAGGGGCACCGTCATGGAATTACCTGTCTTAATGACAAAATTTTTGATTTTGGGTTTTTTATATTTTCATCAAGTTCAATCCTACAAAAAATCGAAAAAATTATCGCAAAATATTAATTATTGAAGGAAATATGATGACTGTTTTGTATGACATAGGTATTGATGTGAAACAAACGTTATTTTGACGTTGTGGTAGTTTTGACGTTTGAATCCATGTTTTTGCAAATTAACTATATTGACTTTTTTTTAATGCAAAAGCCCAGCATGTTGAGCATGGATATACAGAAAGATATTCAACAGGATTCGTGTCCATGATGGGTGAGCCCCGATTGCCTAGCAAAGGGAACATTCCATAACTAGCTTGAGTATTGCTTATAGACCCTGACACTTTAAACATGTATCAATGAAAACATGCTTTAATTTTGTTTTTATTATGAAACTCCCTTTTCAAAGATACACATGAAACATCATTGAAAAATGATTATCATTAACAGAGCTATGACATTTTCTATGACATAGGTACTTAATGAAAAACGAATGTTATTTTGATGTCGTAGTAATATTTAAGTCGCATCCATTGTCAGAATCAATGCTTTTGCAAATTCACCATATTGGTTATTTTTGAATACACTAGATGCCTATGTGCAACATGTCGAGCCAACCGCTGTCAAAAACTCCTAGAGATAGGAAAAAAAACACCTAAATATAGGATGTAACATGCATATGTTACATTATGGATAAGTTACAGCCCGGAAAAACTAAGCACTTAAACATGTATCAACAAAAACCAGTTTAAATCTTGTTTTTATTATATTTTTATGAAAATATGTCATTAAGAAAACAAACACAAACAAGAGCTGTCCCTCACAAGTGACGAATGCCCCCGAAAGAGGTGTTTGACAGTATGTGTCCTCTCCATGTGCTCAAAACACGTGTTATGTAATTTTAAAATCCTACCATGCATGACAGAGTTACCATGCACACAGTATTCCATTACTTTAAAACACTTAAGTGTGACCTTGACCTTTGACATAGGGAAATGGGTCTTGCACGTGACACATCAGCTTGATGTGCTGAACATTTGTGCCAAGTTATTTTTAAATCAATCAATGCATAACAAAGTTATAGCCAGGACACAAATGTATGCATATAAACAGGATTCCATTACCTGAAAACTCAAAGTGTGACCTTGACCTTTGAGGTAGGGACGTGGGTCTTGCACGCAACATGTCGTCTTGATGTGCTAGACATTTGTGCCAAGCTATTTTAAAATCCTTCAATGCATAACAAAGTTACAGACCGGACATGAATGTGTGCATATATGCATATATAGAGGAATCCATTACCTTCAAACTCTAAGTGTGACCTTGACCTTTGAGGAAGAGTTGTGGGTCTTGCACGCAACACGTCGTCTTGATGGGCTAAACATTTGTGCCAAGTTATTTTAAAATCCTTCAATGCATGACAAAGTTACAGTCCGGACACGAATGAGTGCATAAATGCATTTATAGAGGATTCCATTACCTTCAAACTCTAAGTGTGACCTTGACCTTTGACGTAGGAACGTGGGTCTTGCACGTGACACGTCGTCTTGATGTGCTAGACATTTGTGCCAAAATATTTAAAATCCTTCAATGCATAACAAAGTTACAGTCCGGACACAAATGCGTGCATATATGCATATATAGAGGATTACATTAACTTCAAACTCTAAGTGTGACCTTGACCTTTGAGGTAGGGACGTGGGTCTTGCACACGACATGTCGTCTTGATGTGCTTGACATTTGTGCCAAGTTATTTTAAAATCCTTCAATGCATGACAAAGTTACACTCGGACACGAATTTGAAGTGGGGACGTCCCGACGGACGGACAGACGGGCAGTGCGATTTTAATATGCCACCCTTCGGGGGCATAAAAACAACCTGAAAATAATAATCATGAAAAGAGCTATGACGCATTATATGACAAAGATACTTAATAAGAAACTAAGTTATTTTGACATCGTAGTAATTTTTACGTCGCAACCGTCATTTGATTAAATGCTTTTGAAAATCAAGTATCTTAACTTATAATTAAAGGTAATTGTTTTTGAATATTAAAAGAGGGCAATATAAAATTGACTTGAGAGAAAATATCCATAAGCATGCAAGTCATGATGAGTGAGCTGTGTTGCCTAGCAACTAAAACACAGCGTCATTCAATAATTATCATGTTTGTTGCATTAGTATAGACATCATAAACAGATGGGATTTCAAAACGAATTGTACTAAAACTTTCATATCATCTATTTAACAAAATATTTGTTGATAAAACACTAAGAGACCAGAACACTAAGAGACCAGTATGAAGATTCAAGAATATATTTTCAGAACTACAATAAACTTTGATAACTCAAGGTCGCAAGGGGAAGAGTAAAATGCTCGAGTTATCCGAGTTCTCGAGTTATCTAAATCATGGACAGTTTACAAGTTTTTCTGCTCTGACGTTCCTTATGAATAAAGGGCTTTTGTGGTGGACCTTTATGTTGTAGTAGGATTTATACATTCATTTATTTCATTAAATCATGAGTCGCCAACGCTTCCATAGCTGAGACCGGGTCCTTCACCAGATTGCTCAGACACAAAGTTTATTTCTGACATGACAATTTGATAGAGATCATTCTAGATAGAATATGAAGTTTTCGATTTTCTGTCATGCTTTATCATAAACATTTTACTCAGATTCATAATTTTCATCTCATTATCAAGTTCTTGTAATTAAAAACTTGCAAACATTATTTTCTTTATTTTCTTCTTATTCAATCAAAGTAATAGGCAGCTACGATGCACATATTCTTCTTGTCTCCATGACAACTTTCCTTCACAGTGACAACACCAGGCTCATCTACTGAGAACTGGAAATACTGTTATTTCCTTGAAATAGAAAATTAAAATGAGTGAATAATGAACATTGAATAGTTTTAATTGTGTAAAAGACTAGATATCTAACATTACTTTAAAGATGGAAAAATAACTAAAGTACAATTAGATCTTTTAACACACTCAGTTGTTATATTTGCTTACATCTATTACACTATACGTATAATTTTGCACAATTTCAAGTTTCATAATGGTGTTGTTCTTAAATAAGAAGGTATTCAAATAAATACATTCTGCTATTGCAGGGTACCAGTGTGTAGTTAGAAGTTAGATCAATGCTTGCTTGACTGATAAATGGTTCGCAATAAAAAGCGATTGCCATGGTGATTCATGACGACACCAACTCTGTTATGACAATCTTTATGTTTTGATTTGTAAAGATATAAATGCTCTAAATAGATCACAAATATAAACTGGGTTACAGTACCTTATTCATATAAGCGACTTGAAGTGCTGTGAAAGAAAAGCTTTTCAGTTGCGCCATTGCCATTGTGGTTATCCAACTGCCACATTGGTTGTTGACAAGTGGTTTACCAACTCTTCCGTCTACATGTACCTAATGGTCTCACAGTCGGTCAAAAGGACTAACTCCTTACCAAGTAGAGATAGGTCAAAATACACCTATATATTGGATGTAACATGCATGTTGAACTACAGAAAATTGGTCTCGATTTTTCTCTATGGCCAGTAATAAAAAAGTTACAATATAAGCTATTTATAGTAACAACAAAGGGAAGTAATTCTAAAAACAAGGGTAGCTCATGGTGGTGAACATTTGTGCCAAGTTACATCAAAATCCCTCCATGCATGAAGAAAAAATGCTCTGGACAAAGATATTCTTGAATTTGACCTTTAACCTCTAAGTGTGACCTTGACCTTAGACCTAGGGACCTGGTTCTTGTGCATGACACTCTGTCTCATGGTGGTGAACATTTGTGCCAAGTAACATCAAAATCCCTCTATGCATGAAGAAGAAATGCTCCGGACAAAGTCATTCTTGAATTATTCTTGTATTATTGGATAAGTTACAGCCCGGACAAACTAAACTCTGATGGACGCACACACGGATGCACTCACATACACTGAACCGCCAAATGACAACTATATTAAGCTTTCGCAAGGGGCTCCACAATAAAACTGTAATTAAAGTAAAGGCGAAGTTATATCTGATCATCCAAATTGGCTACTTGAATTTTTTCTTATTCGTCATCATTTTTTAACTCAGAATTTTGGAAATTCAGAGGTGTCCTCACAAAATTTTCTGACAGAACACTTTCCAGCTCCTACAATATTCAAAAGTAGATGAATCAGAACTATAGTCCATTTTATTCCAATCTCAAAATACTTTGTTACTTCAGAATGCATGTTGGAATACCGTTTTCATAATGCAATAATTCAAGAGAAAATTGAAATATTTTAAGACACTTTATTTGCAATGACAAATTTAATACATGCTGCACAAATTTTAAGCATATTTATTACTTTCCTTATCTGTTACTGTTTTCACACACAAGTATTTTCAAATAAATAGCTCAAAAATGAAGAAGATCAATTTAAAACAGCAAAAAAATCATTTTTTTGTATTTTTAAGTCATAATTTTTGCAAGAAATTATCACATTGTAGTCAATGTTGTGAACATTAATTTTGTTTTATATAAAACAAGAACTGTCAGTTGGTGCTTACCTACAAAACAAAACTTTGTCAGTAAAAACACCCCAAGGATCTTTATAAACAAGGGTCACAAGTAGCAAAATATTAAGTCAAGAGTTATGAAACTTATTTGTTTAATATCCCTGAATACTACAGCAAAGTTTTAAATGAATACTTCAAGTTGTTAATGTTATATATGCACGACAGTGCCAGTTGCACACAAGACTCTAAGTAGGAATTTCAAAGTACAAATCAAGAAGCATTTTCATATTGTTATCTTCCCTTGCTTACAGATAGGTGTCATAATAGTACATGTATTCCAACTTTCAAAGTAATATCTCAAATGGAAAAGTCAACAAGTGGACAAGAATGAAATTTTTTTAATTTGACTGCAAAGTTGAAAAGGGCCATAAATCACAGAGTTACATTCTCCTGCCTGTGTTTGGGAATCACGATGGTAAACAAGTATTACAACTTTCAAAGTAATATCTCAAACAGTTTACCGGTAGTCAAAAAGTGGACTGGTACGAAAAAGATTCAAAGTCGATAAAGGGTCTTAATTTTTAAAACAAATCCTTGAAAGAGTTACCTTCTCTTGCCTACAGATGGGGGTAAGAATGTAAACAAGCTTTCAAAGTTTCAAAGCAATATCTCAAAGGGTCAAGTCAATAAGTGGATTTTACCCATATTCAATGTCAAAAAGGGGCATAATTCTAACAAAAGCCTTGACAGAGTTATGTTCTCTTGTCTGTTCAATTCAATTCAATTCAATATACTTTATTTAACGACGGTTACACAATAAACAAGTTCAACATCATTTATCTCACTTGCGGCCGTTAACAATATGATTAAAGAAAACATTTACACACAATCAAGCATTCTTAACACATTTAAAGTGACATTATGCGCATTTTTTTCAAGTAAAAATCCAGCTGAATATGGTGTGTGTACATAAAGCGTAGAGGAAATAATAGCTTTTAACCCAATACACAAAACTCTTCACGCTACCAGTATGAAATAATAACTTTCGAAATATTGATTTTCTTATTTGACTGGGAGATTCAATATAAGAAAAGAACAACCGCATGCAGGAGTTGCTTCCCTTCCACTGCCGAAATCTCTACCAACATCAACAACGACACAATCAACTATCATTTTATCAGTCCGATTTTTTTTTATCTAAAGCACCAACTTCAAATACTAATGCGGCGTATCATTAATTTAACACATTTAAATGAACAGCAACCAAAAATTGCTTTTATAAAACTGTCACCAAAAATACACTATGTGCAGTAAGATGCACATAATGTCACTTTAAACAATGGTATATACAATGCATATATACATAAAAAGAAAAATTAAAGAACACGAAAGCTGTGAGCGAGTTGCCTGTATTACTTCATTTAACCATTCTTTTTATAATCATGGTTGTTTTCCAAAAAGATAGTTTCTGCAGTGTTTGCGAAACGTAGACAACCATAGCAGAATATTGGAAACTGTATTTTGTATAACGCAATTTAATTAATGGATTATCGTTTTTGTTTTTGGAACGAAGATTATAATTTGCAGTTGCATATGTATCGTTAATGAATAGGTTTGATAAATACACGGGCTAAATTATGAAAAACTTTGTAAATTAAAACACCCATATGGTATTTACAACGTTCTAAGAACGGTAACCAATTAAGTTCTTGATATAGAGGCACTAACAGGTGATCGAACTTCTTGATGATGGAAGCTATGATAGTTAACAAGTATGGTAAATTTCAAAGCCATACCTCTAATGGTTTTGAAATAAAGTGAGGTGGTACAAAAAACTTAACCAAGCTAAATACACTTTCTTAGTCAAAAAACGGCCATAATTCTGACAAAAGCCTTGACAGAGTTATGTCCTCTTGTCTGTAGACGGAGGTTATATTGGTAAACAAGTATGGTAAGTTTCAAAGCCATACCTCCTATGGTTTTGAAATAAAGGGGGGTGGTACGTAAAACTTAACCAAGGTGTGACACCAACGCTAAAGCGAGTAGGATAGCTCCCATTTTCTTCGAAAAGTCGAGCTAAAAATGAGCTAAAAATATGAGAGAAATGAAAATCTTACGTGCCCAAAATTAACAGTTATTTCATTAATCATTTTATCATGTGTGTTTGGCTACATCGTTAAAACTTGTATCCACTGACTTGAACTTTTGATATAACTATTGACAAAATCTGATTGAATTTGACAAATTATTTCAGTGAAGAACTCTCTCGTTATTATGAGCCACCATTCAATATAATTTTACAAGTCAAATGTTTGAACGCCGCCAAATGGAGTGGGGGTTGCGATAATTAGTAATGTTGGATTTAATGTATGGTGATTAACCAAACCTAATCTTTTTACACTCTAATTTTGTATATGTTTAATGCTAAAAAAGATGATTCTACGTCAAGTCTATAGGCATTGTTTCCTCTGTATGGAAATTGGCTGCTGTCACATTATGCTTTTTATTTGTTTGTGTAACAAACAAATTTACTTACCGTTTTCCGAAGCCTATTCCTTAAGTACCAAATCGGAAAGTAGCTCCGGCACGTCAGTCAGCATATAATTCTAAATTATGATTCTTCATTTGAAACCACACGGCCATTGCAGACATGAAAGTTGTATTGTTTAAATATATAATGTTATAAACGCGCGCAGCATCAGCTAAATTTTGTAAACATAACTAAAGTAAAGTGTTTTCGAATAAGAACCGCCGATGTATTTCATTTTACAATGATGCGTAAAAATAAGGGACGATTTACTATATATATACACCCTATAGAAATAGTTCCGATTTCTTAACCCGCTGGCCATTTCTTAAACCTTGTGCGGGAAGAAAACATATGTTTTGGAGTTTCTGTGACAACAAAATGTCTAACCATGATCGTCATTTAAAAAAATGGAATATTTTGAACAGCCAGGAATATTTAAGTGTATGTTTACACATTCTCTTTTTACGATTATATCCATCCATTCATAAATTTTATTCAATGCGCGGCAAGGGACGTAATTATAACTTTCCTTATTGCTGATATGTTTATTCTGTGACCTGACGCGAGCTCGTCTGCGTTCCTACATGTATTAGAAATATGCATGAGCACCTTCAGCAGAAAACAGGGGTTAGGATACGTTAATGTCGATGTTTAAACGATTTGTTATATTTCATAGGTGGTGATTGTTTTAAGTAGAAGGCAATTTACCCTATAGTGGACTGTAGGCCTCGTTATCTTGAAACGCATCGAATGAGCTATTTTGTTAGAATACATCAATGACTGCAGAAAAACATTTGAACATCGTTACTTCCTGGTCTGAACCATATTTGTTCTATAAATGTATATTGTGGCATTATAGATACACATTATTACTTTGTCGGTCCGCAAAATGAATTGATCCCCTTATTGATCGGTGTTATTGCCTGCTCGTTTGTGTTATCGAAGCGCCGTAACTACTAACTAGCTGCTCGATCAGTGTCTGATTTTAGACAGTAGAACTGCAGGTGAAAACATTTTAATGAGTACAGTGAAAATCCCTGCTGTCTATGTGTACCGGGAATAGAAACAGAGACAATACGATCCAAAATACGATTTATAACTGTTGCATTCTGTTCATATCTTATTACCAACTGGTATATGCTTCATTAATGATAATTACAGACTGAAATAGCCCTCACAACAAAACAAAGGACATATATTTTGAATACACAAACCAATCCAGCATCTTCAGCGCTTTGATTTGATTAATGGAGTGGAATTTGATACAGATAAAGGTAATAATATGTTTTTAAAATCTGAACGAACAACATTCTCCATATCGAGGGAAGTAATCAAAAAAGTTCCAAGTCCAAGACAGAGAAGCAGATAGAGTTTTGTTGGTCCTCGATATAAACCTCGATATACATAAACATCACTTTATATATTCTTATGCCTTATTGATGTAACATAGAAGGCTTTTCATATAGCAAACTTCAACGTACAGTTCACGTACGGAAAAAATTATTTCGGGGAAAAAAAAAAAATTAATTCGAACCCATGCTTGAAACTACATGTTTGATTGGTCAATTAGACTGTCGTTACAGAGTCATTACTAAAAATAGCTTAATAGTCAAACCATTGAAATAATAATTTTTTTTTTATTTTCCTTAGTCTAGAATTCTAACATATAAATTTGCTTCAATTTATATTATTCATGTACGAAAGAAAAATTATTTCGAAAAAAAACAACTTTATTTGAACCAACGCTTGAAACTACCGTCCTTACTAAAAATAATTTCGTAGCCATTCGTTTTAAATCGTTGTCGTCCAGCGTCCTTACTAAAAATAACTTTGTAGTCATTCGTTTAAAATCAGCTAAAATTTAGACTGGTTCGGGATCTCAAATCAAAAGACCGCTTGTTACAAAAGAACACACTGTGAAATCAGTCTACTGTAGTCTAAAAGTAGTTACGTCACCCCATGGAAATTTTACTTAATGCATTCCAATATACACGTCACCTCCAGGGCGGCGTGTAATAAACTACCTCTAAAGTATATTTAATGTGCTTTAAAAAAGTATTTATTGTTCAGCTCATTAAACTTTGAAGTCCACTCAAAAACACAATCAGAAGGAATAGCTTGCGCAACATAAACACAAGAGAGCCAAGATGGCCCTTTATCACTCACCTGGCTACCACTGGCTATAATACAAGGTCAACAATGGTGTTGCAGAAAGGGTAAAAATTGACCTGAGGTCCTGATTTGAACAATCTTTGTTGCAGTTCGCACGGAAAGTAGGTTTTCCAGTTTTCAAATATCTTTGTAATGTTCCAGAAGTCTCCCAGAAAGAGGCTGTAAATAGGTTGTACATGGTTAAGCAGCCTATTTTGAATTACAGTTGAAAGAACTTTACTTCTAATGATGTGCAACGCATATATCGGACTGTTTACAATATGCAATAAAGCGAAAGTAGGACAAAAAGACCACCCAGATCAATCTAACGAAATATAATGTGTGTCCACATTCACTTGTTTTTCTGCAGCAGTACATGTATTTCAAACAGGGAAATACTCCACGGCTATTGTAAAGTTTTAGAAGCCAGTTTCAAACTGTATTTCCCTGTTACAATTCCAGATTTAAAAGAAAAATTGATTTGGTGTTAGTTATGGACCTTTAACATGGTTTCTGTGGGTCTATATTTGAACAATTTTGATAGAGTTTCACTAGGCAATGCATCATGCTAAATATTAAAGCTCTATAGGCCTTGCAGTTTTAGAGAAGAAGTTTCCTTATAAAAGCCTATGTAAAAACAAGTTACCCCTCTGGGCGGGGTCAATTTTGACACGGGGGTCATAATTTGAACAATCTTGGTAGAGGTACACTATGCAATGCTACATGCAAATAACTAAGCTCTAGGCCTTCCTGGTCTTGAGAAGATTTTTAAAGTTTTTCCTATTTGTTGCCATAGCAACTAGAGTTTTGCATGGAATGAAATAATTTGAACACCTATGAGAGGGCTTCATGCAAGGAACATCCCTGCCAAGTTTCATTAGCATTGGTCCAGTGGTTTCAGAGGAAATGTCGTTTGACAAAAGATGTTTACGAACGTACGACGGACGCCAGATGGAATGCGATACTAATAGCTCACTCTGGCACTTTGCGCTAGGTGAGCTAAAAACAAATACAAATGACCCTACCAGGTCTCAAACCAACAACCCCTAGAAGAAAAGATTACAGAGCCTACAATGTTGCCGATTGTGCCATGGAGCCACAAATACAACTGAGTACAGATTATCTATATCACATTTAAATCAACAAGGTAACCCACAAATGGAACAGCTATTTTTCATTTGTTTACACTGTAAAATTTTAATGTTTACAAATTGAAAAGAAAATAATCATACACTTCTTGTTCAATCTTTGACGAATGAAGGTCATGCCACATTGATATTGCCAGTTGTACATAATGATGGGTGGGGTAAAGTTTAGCCTTATTTACTTTCAATGCAGAGTTTGCATAACTAAGTTATATACATCATAAAATACTTGTATCACTCAAAAGTGAATAAAAATCTAGCACTCGTTTCCTTTTGAAAGATGTGGTGATGAAATGACATAAACATTTAAACTAGTTAACATCAATGACCCCAACTGACCAAATCTACGACACTGATGCATTTTACATTTATATATATCTCTACATTATTCACATCAGAGGTATTGTTTGATATAAAACTTGTTTAACACTTACTTCTAATTTCTCATCCATCGTTTATTGTACACAACAATCAGAATATGACTGTCATCACTGCAAAATGCTACACGTGTTAAAGTTTCCACTTCCTGATCTTTCCAAAAATCTTGACGTCATTTCATAGCGAATTTCCGAATAACATCATCCATGTCAGTAAGACAGGTAATTTCATGACGGTGCCCATATAACTATATATGGATAATCTTCAAAGTCCCATAATTCATACAACAAGAGGGCCATATCACTCACCTGAGTACCAATGTACTAACATAAGGAAGTAAAATGTTGCTAAAGGGAGTAAGTAGTTGCTAACAAAGTTTTTCCTATACCAATTGACCCTACCCGGTAGGGTTGATTGTGACCCTGGGGGTATGATTTGAACAAACTTTGAAGAGGTCCACCTTACACACTAAATATCTAACCTCTAGATCTTGTGGTTTAGGAGAAGAAGATTTTTCTATATACGTCTATCTAAAACAAATGACCCCCTGTGCGGGGCAAATATTGACCCCAGAGGCATGATTTGAACATACTAGGTAGAGGTCCACTAGACAATGCTATACGATGGGGTCAATTCTGACCCAAGGGTCATGATCTGAACATTTTTGGTAGAGGTCCACTAGGCAATACTACATACCAAATATCTAACTTTTGGCCTTGCAGTTTCAGAGAAGAAGATTTTTAAAGATTTTCTTATATAAGCCTATGTGAAATCAAGTGACCCCTCGGGCGGGTCAATTTTGACCAAGGGGTCATGATTTGAACAATCTTGATAGTGGTCCACTAGGCAATGCTAAATATCTAAGCTCTAGGCCTTGTGGTTTCAGAGAAGATTTTTAAAGGTCTTCTTATTTGTTGCCATAGCAACAAGAGTTCTGCATGGATTGGAATTCTTTGAACAGTTGTGAAAGAGCTTCTTGCAAGGAACATCCCTGCCAAGTTTCATCAACATTTACCCAGTGGTTTCAGAGATGTCTTTTGGAAGCAAAATGTTGACAAACGAAGGACAATCATCCATCCTAAAATCTAAGAGCTAAAATTCAATAAAGCGGAAAATCCTGGTGATATGCACAACTTCACTTGGTATTTAACATTTCTACCAAGTTTCAGTAAAATCCATCAAGGCGTATAGGAGGAGTTGCACAGACAAACCTTTGTGACAGACAGACTGACGGCCCTTCATTTTGGCCTGAGGTGGTATATTCCATTGTATTTTTCGGACTCATGGAAATGACCACCATATTCCCACTAACCCTAAACCATTAGTGGAATAAATGACCACTGAATGAAAGAATTTGCTGTTGGACAGATGGAAATTGGCAGTTGTGTGGCTATTCTTTTGTTCTCTCTATTGTACTTTTTAGCCACATAAGCTCAACTAGAACTAGATGGTTGTTTTTGTCACAAAAACATTTGTCTCCCCCATGGCAGTGTGTCAATGATTGTTATACTGAAACAGGATATTAAAATAACACAAAAATCTATTTTTAATAATGGAGACCTCAACCTAAAAAAATTTGTTTTTGTTTTGTTTAAAACACTTTAACCCCACCCCAATTTTTTTAATCTATTTTTAGTTACAGTAACTTTGAACCACCCAAGGTTTTATTTTGCTATTTTTGCTTCAATTTAAAAACTCAAAACAAAACTAGAGTTACCACTAAATGTGATTAATACCCCCGAAAGACTGCTTTATAAACTGAGGAAAGTCGTAGTAACAGAATACCTTGCAAAAAACAACCAAAATAGAGATATTGTTCTTGGCAATAACTCTGTAATTAGTCAAGACAGAGTTATGGTTATTGTACACTGCACTTCCTCTTATTGTGCTGGACCATTGTATGAGGTTGTATTGCATTCCAAACAGTAGTTTTCAAGTTATGCTCTGGGACAAGGAAAAATAAAAATGGGCAATAACTCTGTAATGACTCAAGATAGAGTTATGGTTCCTGTGCACTGCACTTCCTCTCAATGTACTTGACCATTGTATGAAGTTAAATTGAATTCCAACCAGTAGTTTTATTCCGTTGCGGACAAGGAAAAGTTTTTTTTTTTTTTTTTTTTTTTTTTTTTTTAACAAAAGGCAATAACTCTGTAAATACTCAGATAGAGTTATGGTTCTTGTGCACTGCACTTCCCCTCAATGTGCTTGACCATTGTATGAAGTTGTATTGAATTCCAACCAGTAGTTTTCAAGTTATGCTCCGGATAAGGAAAAGTAACAAAGGGCAATAACTCTGTAGAGTCAAGAAAGAGTTATAGTTCCTGGGCACTGAACTTCCTCTCAATGTACTTGACCATTGTATGAAGTTAAATTGAATTCCAACCAGTAGTTTTCAAGTTATGCTCCGGACAAGGAAAAGTAACAAAGGGCAATAACTCTGTAAAGAGTCAAGAAAGAGTTAAGGTTCCTGTGCACTGCACTTCCTCTCAATGTATTTGACCATTGTATGAAGTTGTATTGAATTCCAACCAGTAGTTTTCAAGTTATGCTCCAGACAAGGAAAAGTAACAAAGGGCAATAACTCTGTAAGTACTCAAGATAGAGTTATGGTTCTTGTGCACTGCACTCCCTCTCAATGAGCTTGACCATTGTATGAAGTTGTATTGAATTCCAACCAGTAGTTTTCAAGTTATGCTCCAGACAAGGAAAAGTAACAAAGGGCAATAACTCTGTAATGAGTCAAGATGGAGTTATGGTTCTTGTGCACTGCACTTCCACTCAATGTGCTCGACCATTGTATGAAGTTGTATTGAATTCCAACTAGTAGTTTTCAAGTTATGCTCTGGACAAGGAAAATGCAACAGACCACCTGACCGACCGACCGACCGACCAACCACCAGGTGACTCCTATATACCCCCCCAAACTTCGTTTCGGGGGTATAAAAATGTATTTTTAGTAACAGTGACCTTGACCTAAAAAAAATTTTTTTGCTTAAAACACTTGGACCATGCACAACTAAGCATGGTACTAATCACTTCTGTGAAGTATCCTTAATTTCTGACCAGGGGTTTTGGAGATTTAGTATCCACAAGATTCCATCAACAGACAGATGGATGGATTGACGGACATTCTTACTAAATGGTTTTTGTTTTTTTAGTAACAGTGGCCTTTACCTTGAACCAAGGTGGTTGTTACATGCGCTCTGCACATCGTGTTACTATGGTGAACATTTGTGACGAGTAATTCTAAAATCCTACAAGGGGTTCAAGAGATATGGAGCGGACACAAAATATACTCATATGACCTTTGATTTCTAATTGTGACCTTGACCTTGAACCAGCCGACGTCGTTGGTTCACAGGTTCTGCACATCGCATAGTTGAGGTGATCATCTGACCCAAGTTTCATGAAAATCCTTCGAGGGGTTTAGGAGATACAGAGCGAACACGAAATGCAAGGCTCCAACTTTTGACCTTAAGCTGTGACCTTGATCTTGGGCTGGTGCCGTTGGTTCATGGGTTCTGCACATCGCGTAGTTGAGGTGAACATCTGACCAAAGTTTCATGAAAAGACTGTTACCTATTGCCACCCAAGTATCAAAATGTAAGCACGGGCAGACGGACGGACATTCTAACTAAATGGTACTGAAGTGGCTATGTTACTTATTTTAAGTATTTATGTGTCTAATTTTAGCCACTTAAAACATACTTTAAGCCACATAACAGCCAATTATCCTACGGAAGGAATGGAATTTACAGTTATGTATTGTTTGCTATGGACAGTTCAGTCACATAAGTACCTATTCATAAGAGCAGACGCACAGACCATGGCAAAAACAACAATCTCTGACCAGGGGTTTTGGAGATTTAGAAAATATAAGATAAGAATTTACTATCTCAAGCCCTTGTGACCTTGACCTTTGATTAAGTGACCTAATATGGACCATGCACCACTAAGCATAGTACTTATCACTTCTGTGAAGTATCATTAAATTCTGACCAGGGGTTTTGGAGATTTAACATCCACAAGATTTTACTACCTCGAGACCATGTGACCTTGACCTTTGACCTAGTGACCTGAAACATGTACCATACACAACTAGGCATGGTACTTATCACTTCTGTGAAGTATCATTAAATTCTGACCAGGGATTTTGGAGATTTAGTGGATGGATGGACACCCATGCGAAGGTGTTATTAGGTGGTATTTCCATTGTTCTCGAACAATAGAGTGACCACTTAAGTAACAAAACAATGACCACTTAAGGGACAAAAGAAGGAATGAAGACAATGGATTTCTATTGTCTTAGGCCACACCTCCTACCACCCAAGGTACCCATCATGCGTGCGGACGGACAGACGGGATATTCTTACTAAATGGTACTGAAGTGGCTATGTTAAAGTATTTAAGTGTCTAATTTTAGCCACTTAAAATTTTTTTAGCCACAAACAGCCAATTATTCTACAGAATGAATGGAATTTACAGTTATGTATTGTTTGCTATAGACAGTTTAGTCAAATAAGTACCTATTCATAAGAGCAGACGGACAGACCATGTCAAAAACAACAATCTCTGACCAGGGGTTTTGGAGATTTAGCATCGATAATATTTTACTATCTCAAGCCCTTGTGACCTTGACCTTTGATTAAGTGACCCGAAATATGGACCATGCACAACAAGGCATAGTACTTATTACTTCTATGAAGTGTCATTAAATTCTGACCAGGGGTTTTGGAGATTTAGTATCCACAAGATTCAATCAACAGACAGATGGACGGACAAACGAACATTCTTACTAAATGGTACTGAAGTGGCTATGTTAAAGTACTTTAAGTATTTACGTGTCTAATTTTAGCCACTGAAAAGAAATTTTTAGCCTCATAACAGCCAATTATCCTACAGAATGAAAGGAATATAAAGTTATGTATTGTTTGCTATGGACAGTTCAGTCACATAAGAATCTATCTGTAAGAACAGACGGAAGGATGGACAGCACCAAATCAATATGTCTCCTCCCACTAGCTGGGAGACATAATTATCTAGGCTCTGGGCATCATTGATTTAGACAAGCTGATGTTTTTCAGTATTTCCTTCTGTAAATTTATATAAAACAAGTGGCCACTCGGCAGGACCAATTTTAACTCTAGCGCCATAATTTCAAAAATCTTGGTAGAGGAAATTATATGTCATTTTTTAAGTTAGTAGACTAAAATGTACACTATTACCACCCAAGACTAGCAGAAAATAGAGCCATTTATCAAATACTATAATATGGTAACTGGAGCAAACTATTCTTTTTCAAAAATGACTTCAAAACTGTTGTTATTTATCTCCCTATATTATAAAGCCAAATACAGTAAACAGTATAATACACACCTATATCCTTCTGTATAAAGATTTTATGAACATTTCGCTTCACCTTCTTTAATTCTGTGTCCTTCCATGCAGATAAAGTACCAGACTGCTTAGCTACTCTATCTGATAAAAATATAAGAGGCCAAGATGGCCCGATATCGCTCACCTGGGTACCAGTGCACTTTCCTCAGCAAGTCACTTCTTGCTAAAGGGACTCAGTAGTTGCTAAAGAATTCACTGGTTGCTAGCGAAAATCAGTGGTTGCTAAAGTAGTCACTGGTTGCTAAAAGTCGATAGCTGCCAATGGCTGTCAGGAGAAGTCAGTGATTGCCAACGAAGTCAGCTGTTGCAAGTTGCTAAAGGACATCAATGGTTGCTAAGGAAGCCACATGTTCCTAGGTGAAGTCAGTGTTTGCTAAGGAAATCACTGGTCACTAAGGGAAGTCAGTGATTGCTGAAGTAGTCAACTGTTACTAGTTGCTAAGGATGTCATTGGTTGCTATGGAAGTCACTTGTTCCTAGGTGAAGTCACTTCTTGCTTAAAGTCACCAGCTGTCAGAGGCAGTCAGTGGTTGCTAAGGAAATCACTGGACACTAAGAGAAGTCAGTGATTGCCAATGTA
>JAFMSR010000016.1:15541613-15557381 GCA_022818135.1 Saxidomus purpurata
AAGTTTATCCTATATATTCCTATGCAAAACTAAGTGACCACCCCCACGGGGTCAATTTTGACCCGGGGGTCATAATTTGAACAATCTTGGTAGAGGTCTACTAGACAATGCTACATGCCAAATATCTTAGCTCTAGGCCTTGTGGTTTCAGAGAAGAAGATTTTTAAAGTTTTCCCTATATATGCCTATGCAAAAACTAAGGGCCCACCCGCGCGGGGTTAATTTTGACCCGGGGATCATAATTTGAACAATCTTGGTAGAGGTCCACTAGACAATGCTACATGCCAAATATCTAAGCTCTAGGCCTTGTGGTTTCAGAGAAGAAGATTTTTTAAGTTTTTCCTATTTGTTGCCATAGCAACCAGAGTTCTGCATGGAATGGAATTCTTTGAACAACTTTGATAAAGCTTCATGCAAGGAACATTCCTGCAAAGTTTCATCAACATTGGCCCAGTGGTTTCAGAGGAGATGTTGTTTGAAGGAAATGGTGGACGGATGGACGGACAACGTACGACTGACCCCGGAGAGTGAGTGATCCTAATAGCTCACTCTGGCACAAAGTGCGAGGTGAGCTAACAAGAGCTGTCAGTAGACAGCGCGCTCGACTATTCTCAGTGATTGACAATATAAAATAATATCCATCCTGACTGTAAATGAGTCTCTAAAGGGGATAATTATGTCAAAATGCTTGATACAGTTACCTCCTCCTGTACACCGGTTCGGATCATGATGGTGAACAAGTGTGCAAAGTTTGAAAGGCATATGTCAATGGACTTTGAAAATATCTGAGGTAGTACGCAAACTTTAACGTAAGTTCTAAGTAAAAAAAGGGGCATAATATTGTAAAAAGCTTGATACAGTGACCTCCTCCTGTACACAGGTTGAGATCATGATGGTGAACAAGTGTGCAAAGTTTCAAAGCCATATGTCGATGGACTTTGAAATTATCTGAGGTGGTACGCAAACTTTAACGTAAATTCTAAGTCGAAAAAGGGGCATAATTCTGTCAAAAGGCTTGATAGAGTTACCTCCTCCTGTGTACAGGTTGGGGGCATGATTGTGAACAAGTGTGCAAAGTTTCAAAGCCAGATGACAATTGAATTGGAAAATATTTGAGGTGGTACGCAAACTTTAACATAAATTCTAAGTCAAAAAAGGTGCATAATTCTGTCAAAATGATTGATACAGTGACCTCCTCCTGTGTACAGGTTGGGGGCATGATGGTGAACAAGCGTGCGAAGTTTCAAAGCCAGATGTCAATGGACTTTGAAAATATTTGAGGTGGTACGCAAACTTTAACGTAAATTCTAAGAAGAAAAAAAGGCATAATTTTGTCAAAATGCTTGATAGAGTTACCTCCTCCTGTGTACAGATTGGGGGCATGATGGTGAACAAGTGTGCAAAGTTTCAAAGCCATATGTCAATGGACTTTGAAAATATTTGAGGTGGTACGCAAACTTTAACATAAGTGGTTACGCCATCGCCGACGCCGACAACGACGCCGACGCTCGGGTGACTAGGATAGCTCTCCTTATTCTTCGAATAGTCGAGCTAAAAATGGCAAGTTATAGCCAATGTTTAGTTTTGGTGACAAAATCTAAGTACAACAAGAGCTGTCCCTCACAAGTGACGAATGCCCCCGAAAGAGGTGCCTCACAGTCTGTGTCCTCTCCATGTGCTCAATAAATGTGCTATGTAATTTTAAAATCCTTCCATGCATGACAGAGTAACCATGCATACAGTATTCCATTACTTTAAACACTAAGTGTGACCTTGACCTTTGAGGTAGGGACTTGGGTCTTGCACGCGACACATCCGCTTGATGTGCTAGACATTTGTGCCAAGTTATTTTAAAATCCTTCAAAGCATGATAAAGTTATAGTCCGGACACAAATGTATGCATATATACAGGATTCCATTACCTATAAACTCTAAGTGTGACCTTGACCTTTGCGGTAGGGATGTGGGTCTTGCATGTTACACGTCATCTTGATGTGCTAGACATTTGTGTCAAATTATTTTAAAATCCTTCAATGCATGACAAAGTTACAGTCCGGACACGAATGTGTGCATATATGCATATATAGAGGAATCCATTACCTTCAAACTCTAAGTGTGACATTGACCTTTGAGCTAGGGACGTGGGTCTTGCACGCGACACGTCGTCTTGATGTGCTAGACATCTGTGCCAAGTTATTTTAAAATCCTTTAATGCATGACAAAGTTACAGTCCGGACATGAATGTGTGCATATATGCATATATAGAGGAATCCATTACCTTCAAACTCTAAGTATGACCTTGACCTTTGAGCTAGGGACGTGGGTCTTGCACGCGACACGTCGTCTTGATGTGCTAGACATTTGTGCCAAGTTATTTTAAAATCCTTCAATGCATGACAAAGTTACAGTCCGGACACATATGTGTGCATATATGCATATATAGAGAAATCCATTACCTTCAAACTCTAAGTATGACCTTGACCTTTGAGCTAGGGACATGGGTCTTGCACGCGACACCTTGTCTTGATGTGCTAGACATTTGTGCCAAGTTATTTTAAAATCCTTTTATGCATGACAGAGTTACAGTCCGGACACGAATTTGTAAGTGGGGACGCACAGATGGACAGACAGTGCGATTTTAATATGCCACCCTTCGGGGGCATAAAAAGTTGCAAAACAAACTAAATACAAAATTCTTAAACCTGTCGGAAAGAAATTCCACTGTATGATGTCTGTTCTAATCTCTAAGAATAGATATTTTAGATTGTGGAAAACCATGTTACTATTTGTAGCATTATATAATCATCATTCTGCAAGGCAATATGTTTTTAGATTGAGTAGCTTGTGTCAATGTTATTTTAAGACAAATTGGTTTTCTATGTTTTTACATCATAGAAGTTTTCTATAAAAGCCTGTGTAAAGACAAGTGATCCCCCTGGGCAGGGTCAATTTTGACCCGGGGTCATAATTTGTATAACCTTGGTAGAAGTCCACTAAGCGAAGCCACATGCCAAATATCTAAGCTCTAAGCCTTCCTGTTATTGAGAAGAAGATTTTCAAAGCTTTTCCTATTTGTTGCCATAGCAACCAGAGTTCTGTATGTAATGACTATGAGAGGAATGCAAGGAACATTTCAGCCAAGTTTCATTAACATTGGCCCAGTGGTTTCAGAGGAGATGTCGTTTGAAGGAAAATGTTAAACAAACGTATGACGCACAGCATGCGATCCTAAAAGCGCACTCTGGCACTTTGTGCCAGGTGAGCTAAAAACATTTCTTTTTGCTCGCTTGACCTTGTGAGTTACTCAAAAATATGAGCGGACAAGTGGAATGTTTGAAGCCTGAAGAGATTTTGCAATAGACTTTTTACTGGGCTTTCGACAGTCTTATAGGTCTTCTTGCTTAGGCTTGTAAAACCATTCTCAACCAAGTAACAAGGCAATTATAAATTCATATAATTAATGAAAATTATTAACTCGATATGGGATAGCAATGTTTGACATACATACATTCATTTTCTTTTAGGAGCATTTACCTGTTTTTGCATATAATGGTTTCAAAGCAGGTAAAAGTTCTACTTGTTGTAAATAAGCCAGTACCAGCATTGTCAACATGTGATTGGAAAAATGGTATCCCATCCCTTGTGATGTTACATGATGATTTTTTCCCCAGATCTTCACTGTCATCACAAGCGGGTAAAACATTGGCTCATACAGGTTTAACCAGTGCAGCATTTCCGCCATTAATACACCAGACCTGTAAAATTTGACATTATAGTTGTATTACTTCAAACAGTCTCTTAAAGCTATGAAAATATTTAAGGTGTGTACAAATAACAATAGGGCCATAATGGCCCTATATTACTCACCTTAGTACCACTGCCCTTTAGCCAAGGTCACAGCACAAAAACCTATAACTCTATATCCTTTGGACACCGGCATATTTTGTTACACACTCGACAGACATGCATGCGTTTTTGTAAACACTGTACATCACGTTTTGGCTACTTTCGGTTTACTGCGCGTGTTGTATACGTCAGCAAATAGATTGAGCTGTAACATGAAAGTAAAATTTCCATTGGCCCACCTACAGAGGTCACGCGCAGGGGTCACCCTGCCTGCTAACCTGCGCATGGACTTCTTTTTTTTTTTTTTTTTTTTTTTTTTTTTGCTAACGGGAGGTCAATTTCAAGCGTTCTCATAAGATGTCAATATACCTAGGTTTGAGTACGACATGTCTGCTTTATGTCTGTGAAAAAAATATTTGCACGCGCTCAAAACACTATCCCACAGGGGCCTGTACGCGAACGTTGGTAAAATGAAAATTTTCAAAGCTGGTAAAATTGTGTCCAAGGTCATTTTCAAGGTCGTCTAAAAGTGTCAGCATTTGCCTCGGACGTCTGAGTTTTCAACAGTCAGGAGCTGTCGGCATAGCCTTTAAATTCATACAGACAAAACGTGTTCCATACGGTCACTGTCACTTCTATGGAAGGCCAAACCTGTCTTAACCTGCGTATACGTTTTATTACGTTACAGGTGTTCAAAGGATATGTAAACAAGCCACCCCTAGAGCGTGATCAATTTTACACCCAAGGGAATGATCTGAACAAACTTAGTACATATCAATTAGACAGTGTTACATATCTCAGCCGTAGGCTTTGCGGTTATGGAGAAGATTTTTTAAGTTTTTCCTATATAAATCTATGTAAAACAAGTGACCTCCTTAATTTTGATCATGAGGGCATTATTTGAACAAACTGGTAGAGGTCCACTTGTGGTTTCAGAGAAGAAGATTTTAAAAGTTTTTCCTACATAAGTCTATGTTATACATAAGTCTATGTTATAAACAAGATAAATTTTGACCTGGGGGTCATGATTTGAAAATCTTGGTAGAGGTCTTCTAGGCAATGCTACTTGTGAAGTATCTAAGCTCTGGGCCTTGTGGTTTCAGGGAAGAAGATTTTCAAAGTTTTTCCAATAGAAACATACGTAAAATTATGTGACAAGGCTTATATAGGAAACACTTTGCATATCTTCCGGGGATGGGGGATCATTTTGACCCGGGGGTCATAATTTGAACAATCTTGGTACAGGTCTACTAGGCAATGCAACTTGCCAAATATCCAAGATCCAGGTCTTGTGGTTTCAGAGAAAAAAAATTTAAAAGTGTTTCCTATATAAGTCAATGTAAAATCAAGTGCCCGCCCACCCTACCCTGACCTGCGGATCATAATTTCAGCAATTTTGGTACAGGTCCACCATGCAATGCTACAAACCAAATATCTAAGCTCTGAGCCTTCCGATTTTTTGGAAGATTTTATAAGTTTTCCTTTCTGTTGCCATGGACACAATACATTTCTTTGAAAAATTTTGGTAGGGGACTATCCAAGGACCATTCCTGTAAAGTTTGATAAAATTGGCCAATGATGCTAACCGGACAACTGCTGACCACAATAGCTCACCCTGAGCACTTTGTGCCTCAGTGATCTAATAAATGTCAGCTAAAAGTGTAATTTGAGAAGGGAGATTGGATACATTCCCAGAAAATGCGAGTTCAAATAAATGACTTTCTATACTTCTGTTAAATTAATTAGTTCTAACATACCTCGTTCCTTTTGTCTGTTAAACAAAGAAAGAAAGAATTGATTGTAAGAACTTAATTTTGACCAGCAGCCCTAGTGACATCAGAAATGACGTCAAATGTTGCCTCATGATGTACTTATAAATGTCTGTGTAAAATAGCTTGTTGCATTTTCAGTATATAATTTTTGTGATATTTAATCATGTTTGAATAAAAATAATATCCTTTAAGCATTGCTCACTGTCTAATAAACAAATGTTTGTCGTTCAGCTGCTTAGTTATAAACCACTTAGGCCTACTGCCTTCATGGTATATTACTTTATGAGAACTCCAAATTGTTGCTTATCAGATGATGGATGCCACTAAAATGGATAGTATATCTTATATAGTTTTTCATTTTACATAACAACTGTAAAGATCCCAAATTTATTGAAATAAACAGGTACAGTAAAAACTACAGTAATTCAAAGTCACATGGGCCCAAATTTATGTGTGTTACTGAAGCCTGTGAGTTATCAGAAATTTGGGCATTTACAAGGGAAAATAACTCCTACTATGGGTCTTTAAAAATGAATAAAGTGCATCGATTTCTCCACCTATAACTGCCATTAATAATGTCATTAATCTTACATATGCGTCAGTCTTATTTATGACATACCAAATACACTATGACGAATTTATATGATAAAAAAATGTCGATTATTTCCATGGTACTGATGACTTGTTATTTATATCATAACTTGTTATATATTAACATTTGTGACATTTTCAAAGAAAACATTTTACAAACATCTACGGTAACCTTTTCATTATGTAATTTATTCCAGTCATTGAAAAAGAAACAAGAGGCCCGAAAGAGCCTGTATCTCTCTACTGGTCTTAGTGGACTGTTCTGAGTAAGTTTCGTGAAATCTTTCTTTATGTTATCAAGGAAAAGTTTTCATGGTGACCATGACCCACTGACCCCAAAAACCAGTCGGGATCATATACTCAGTAAGACCAATCATACTATGACGTTTGACTGTGGAAGATGTAGATCTCAAGATATTGAGTGGAAAATGTTTTCACAGTTCAGGTCACTGTGACCTTGACCTTTGACCCATCAACCCTAAAAAAAATAGGGATCATCTACTCAGTTAGACCATTAATCCTATGAAGTTTGAAGACTGTGGGTCATCTAGATCTCAAAATACTGAGCGGAAAAGAATTTCAAAGTTTGGGTCACTGTGACCTTGACCTTTGACCAACTGACCCCAAAAATTGATAGGGATCATCTACATGTTACAGGGAACCTTCTGAAAAAGTTTGATGAAGGCTGAATGAAAACTGTGACCTGTAGAGCATTATCAACGAAACGCTATGGGACGTCACTGTGACCTTAACGTTTGACCCACTGACCTAAAAACTATAGTGATAATCTACATGTTGCAGGGAACCTTCTGAGCAAGTTTAATGAAAGTTGAATGAAAACAGTGACCTGTACAGCGTTATCAAGGAAAATCTAATTGAGGTCACTGTGACCTTGACCTGTGATCCACTGACCCCAAAATCAATAGGGATCATCTACATCTTACAGGAAATCTTCTGAACAAGTTTGATAAAAGTTGAATGAAAACTGTGACCCATAAAGTGTTATCAAGGAAAATCTAACAGAGGTCACTGTGACCTTGACCTTTAACCCACTGACCCTAAAACAATAAAGATCATCTACATGTTGTATAGAACCTCCTGAACAAGTCTGATTAAAGTTATATGAAAACTGTAACCTGTAGAGCATTATCAAGGAAAATCTAACGGAGGTCACTATGACCTTGACATTTGTCCCACTGACCTCAAAAAGAATAAAGGACCATCTACATATTACAGGAACTCTTCTGAGCAAGTTTGATGAAAGTTAAATGAAAATTGTGACCTGTTGAGTGTTGTCAAGGAAGCGCCACCTTTGACCCACTGACCCCAAAAACAATAGGGATCACAGGGCTTTTCATCAGGAAATTGGGAGGGGGCCTTGGCCTTTCAATTTGGGAAATCTATGCGCGATAAAAGTCCATTTTGGGAAAAGATTAACAACTAGACCTATCACTGAATGTGATTAATACCTCCGAAAGACTGCTTTATCAACTGAGGAAGTTTGTAGTTACAAAATACCTTGCAAAAACATGAGGGCCAAGATGGCACTATATGGCTAACCTTGGTGCAAGTCCACTTGCCTGGTGGAAGATCATTAGTAGACAATGTTTTATACCCAATAGGTTTCCTAAATACATCTTTGTAAAACAAATGACCCCCCCCCCCCACAGGTAAGGCCAATTTTGACCCCAGGGGCATAATTTGAACAAACTTTGAAGAGGTCAACTACACAATGTTACATGCCATATATCTAAGCTTTAGGCCTTGTGGTTTCAGAGAAGATTTTGAAAGTTTTTCCTATATAAAGCCTATGCAAATCTAAGTGACCACCCGCACGGGGTCAATTTTGACACAGAGTTCATAATTTGAACAATCTTGGTAGAGGTCCACTAGACAATGCTACATGCCAAATATCTAAGCTCCAGGCCTTGTGATTTCAGAGAGGAAGATTTTCTAAGTTTTTCCCATTTGTTGCCATAGCAACCAGAGTTCAGCATGGAATGGAATTCTTTGAACAACATTGATAGAGTGTCATGTAAGGAACATCCTTGCAAAGTCTCATCAGCATTGGCCCAGTGGTTCCAGAGGAGATGTCGTTTGAATTCCAACCAGTAGTTTTCATTGTATGAAGTTCTTTTCAATTCCAACCAGTAGTTTTCAAGTTATGCTCCAGACAAGGAAAAGTAACAAAGGGCAATAACTCTGTAATTAGTTAAGATAGAGTTATGGTTCTTGTACACTGCACTTTCTCTCAATGTGCTTGACCATTGTATGAAGTTGTTTTGAATTCCAGCAAGTAGTTTTCAAGTTATGCTCTGGACAAGGGAAATGCAAAGGACCGCCTGACCGACCGACTAAACGAACCGCCCGACCGACCAACCAACCACCGGGTGACTCCTATATACCCCCCTTAACTTTGTTTTGGGGGTATAATAATATTTCCGTTATGCCACAATGTCAAAGTCAACCGGAAGTCGAAATAAATTTACCTCCCCTGAATCACCGGAAATCCAGGCCCAGAAGATAACGGATTAGACTGGTTATGTGTAACACGCAGTACTGTACGCTGTTACGTTATAGTGCGAAGAAAAATCAATACCAGACAAATGCTTCCTCCAGAAAAACTTTGGGGAAAACTTACCATGCATTTTGGGAAGTTGCTCTGCCACAGTTGGGGGAAAAAATACTATATTTTTGGATTGGGAAGTGGCCAAATATTGGCCTCTGTTATATAAGGATGAAAAGCTCTGGATCATCTACATGTTGCAGGGAACCTTCTGCTCAAGTTTGAAGAAAATTGAAAGAAAACTGTGAAATTTAGAGCATTATCATTATTGTACAAGGTTTAGGGTAACTTCTTGTCCCCATCCTGATGATCCATCCATGACAGTGGTTGTTTCTGATTCCCAAGGTGAAGGGATTTGGCAAAAAGGATTTCACTTATCAGGGTGTATCTTTTGCAATAACTTGCCAAGGTTGATGCGTAATATTACAGTTGTTAAGCATTTTAAGGAGGCCATCAAACATCACTTATCCTAGGCTTAACTTTTTTTTTTCTTTGACTGTTTATACGTCCCGGCCAACCCTGGGACATCTACCTGGGTGAATTTGCCAAGACTCCTAACAGGTGCAGGTTGAAGAGAGACAGATACAAGGAAATCCGGGTACCAGACCCTAGCTCTTTTAAGAATAGACCCCTTCTACGTCTGGGTTTCTTACCAGTTCATCTCTAGATGGGTGGGAAACACTGAAAAGCATTTCTGAAATTTCCAGTGCTAAGGCCGGGATTCGAACCAGGAAACTCCGGATTGTTAGTCCAGAGCGTTAACCACTCGACCACCCTAGTCTTAACATTGTGTCTTATCATTCTTAACAATTTCTTGCCTTTTTTAGTGTAATGCTATTGGTATATTATGTTTTAATCTACAGTAAAACTTTGTTAACTCGAGCATCGATAACTCAGGAACCCCGGATAACTCGAGGACTCCAGTTGGTCCCTGCCATTTTTCCTATATGTTTAACTACAAATCACCATGGATAACCCGAGCACCAATAAATCGAGAACCCAGGATAACTCGAGGAATACCTGTGGTCCCGCCAGGTAGATATTTTATAAGTTTTTTTCTCACCTCCGCTGGGGCGCATCATTATTTTTACACGTCTTCAGAAAAACTTCTATTGTTAATTGATTGTTTGTTTATTATAGATTAATCAGCCGTTAAGTGGCATTAGTGTATAAAATGTTATTGGCACATTTTAATCGTCTTCAATCTATTTATGTCATTACAGCCGCATATTACTTTGTTTGAATAAGAAACTAACGAAAATTATATTTGCGACTTTTTAATGATGAGATGAAAATTATGAGTCTGAGTAAAATATTGATGATAAAGCATGACGGAAAATCCAAACTTCATATTCAATTTAGAATTGTCATGTCAGAATATTTTTGGAAATGCCATGAGTGATGTGTTATAACTTATACCGGTACTGTACCTAAACAACAACTATATGTGAGGGTCACCAGGAGAAATTCAAACAAGAAATTTTCCTATACACCGGAGTGAATGACTTCAGTGAACAGTTGTTGCTGACCAAACAAGAAGACAATCCACACAAAGAGTACTGCAGAGTCATACTTGAAATTCTGAATGACTGTAAAGTCATCCAAAAGATTTAACTAAATTAATTATACTAACACAGCCGATTTCAGTTTACTTATACCTGTGTGTTTTTAAGTGTTCCTACCTGAGAAGAAGTTTAGCCTATACCGGAATGTTAAGACAGCCATGAGAAGGCCGAGATGAAACCAAACCAAACTAGTGAGTGACTAATCACTATTTGCTTACGAGTCATTTGCAAAATAAAAACAAGAGCTGTCCCTCACAAGTGACGAATGCCCCCGAAAGAGGTGCCTCACAGTCTGTGTCCTCTCCATGTGCTCAATAAATGTGCTATGTAATTCCTTCCATGCATGACAGAGTAACCATGCATACTGTTTTCCATTACTTTAAACACTAAGTGTGACCTTGACCTTTGAGGTAGGGACTTGGGTCTTGCACGCTACACATCCGCTTGATGTGCTAGACATTTGTGCCAAGTTATTTTATAATCCTTCAAAGCATGATAAAGTTATAGTCCAGACACAAATGTATGCATATATACAGGATTCCATTACCTATAAACTCTAAGTGTGACCTTGACCTTTGTGGTAGGGATGTGGGTCTTGCACGCCACCAGTCATCTTGATGTGCTAGACATTTGTGCCAAATTATTTTAAAATCCTTCAATGCATGACAAAGTTACAGTCCGGACACGAATGTGTGCATATATGCATATATAGAGGAATCCATTACCTTCAAACTCTAAGTATGACCTTGACCTTTGAGCTAGGGACGTGGGTCTTGTATGCCACACGTCGTCTTGATGTGCTAGACATTTGTGCCACGTTATTTTAAAATCCTTCAATGCATGACAAAGTTACAGTCCGGACATGATTGTGTGCATATATAGAGGATTCCATAACCTTCATACTCCAAGTGTGACCTTTGAGGTAGGGATGTGTGTCTTGCACGCGACATGTCGTCTTGATGTGCTAGACATGTGTGCCAAGTTATTTTAAAACCTTCAATGCATGACAGAGTTACAGTCCGGACACGAATTGTAAGTGGGGACGGACAGACGGACGGACAGACAGACGGACGGTGCGATTTTAATATGCCACCCTTCGGAGGCATAATAAGCTTAGGCCTGATTGTCTAGCATACAAATCGTCTGGAATTAAAGGAATACAGTTTAAAAAACCAGAGTGACCGGTAAATACACTGGGCGAAGTAAAATTACACTACTCCACCTTCACCACTAATCAGTTGTTATTAATTGCACTGATATAAATGTGTGTAAACAAACAGACGGGATTTAATCAAATTGATACAAAATGGCAATCAGGTTTGTGATCTAATTAAACAAATGAATCTTTAAGTCCTACTATACACTTTATTTATAAGATAAGTCACAGTAGAAAAACTCATATAACTGAAATTTCTAGTCATACAGTACTTTGATCTCATGCATACAATGTTGTTGTAATAACCTAGGTCATTAGTGCTTGTGGTATAGGTTAGGAAAGAAGTTCTGTTTGATTGCAGCACGCCCAGATAGTGAACATATTTAAATACTTTCGGATTAATTTTTTCACTTCATTGTCTGAAGACCTTGTGTTCAAAATTTAATGTTCTCTTATATTCTAACACAAGTGTTTACTTTAAGAATATACAGATGTGTAGGCTGATATAGAGCTGTATACTGGTTATAAAGAGGTATTATTTATTTTCCCCATACAGGTTTTATAAAGTATACATACAAGGTATTACAGCAGAGGTCACATGACATGTTGGTGTGACTCTGGTGGAACTTGATGATTGGTACCCTTGCCTGTTGTATATGATATGCATTCTTAAAAAAGTAAGTAGAGCTTCTGAACTCCTTTGACAATGGCTCCAGTACATCATTTGGCTGCAAAAAGAAAACAAGAGCTGTCAGTCTTAAGTGACAAATGCCCCCAAGGTGGTGATGCTTGAATATGGTTCTTGTGCTACATATGCGCTACTTTTCATTGCCAAAATTACCCATATTCAAAGTTTGACATAAAACATTGCATATTGAAGCAAATTTATCTGACAGAAAATTTACAGAAATAAAGAGAGATTATTCACAAATATGGCAATAGAGGGTTATGGTTTTTGGCCACTGCCCTTCCTTTTAATATCCTTTCTCACTGTATGAGGGAAAATTAAGGAGAGTCTATTTGAACAGCACCTTACAAGTTATGCACTGGATAAGAAAATGTAAGAAAGGGGGATAATTCAAGAACTAGGCAAAGTAAAGTTATGTTTTTTTTACACTGCACTTTTGTACTCTATCATTGTATGAGGTTTCAAGTAATTCCCTTTAATGCTTTTGGAGTTATGCTCTGGACAAGAAAATGTAAGAAAGGGGGATAATTAAAAATATTAGGTAAGGTGGAGTTATGGTTCTTCTATACTGTACTTCTTCTCACTGTCCTATATCACTGTATAAAGTTTCAAGTAATACCCTTTAATACTTTTGCAGTTACGATTCAATAAAGGGAGACAATTGAAAAATAAGGCAATATAAGAAAAAATTTAACAAACCAGGGTAATTTAAAAATAAGGCAAGGAAGAGATTTAGTTCTTGGACAATGCACTTCACTTTAATGTCCTCTCCCACTGTATGCAATTTGAACAAATTTCATTCAGTACTTTTAAAGTTATATTACACTTCAAAATTTCAATCCTGAGTTATGATCAAGAATGAAGCTGAAAACTTAGTATATGCTTTGAAAGGATGTAAAAAGTGAATTATGCCAAGTGATTTCTCTTATTGGAAGATATAAATTAAAGTGTACTTAATACAAAGGATTGAATCACTATTTTTGACTAGAATTTGCTCTATATTCAATGGGAATAAAACAGCGATACAGATTTTTCATTTTTCAAGTAGTATAAATCAGTGACTAATGTCTTTTAAAAGTTATGATGGTCACCTTGAAGGGTGTATCACTTGAAGAGTTATGCTCTTGATAAAAAATATAATAAAGGGGGGTAATTCAAGAACTATGCAAGGTAGAGTTCTTGTACACTGCACTTCCTCTAGTTGTGCTCTTATCACTGTACGAAGTTTCAAGTAATTTCCTTCAATACTTTTGGAGCTCCAAGCGAGAAAACTAGATAAAGGAAGATAACTAAACAAGAGGGCCAAGATGGCCCTATATCACTCATCTGGCTACTACTGGCTATAATACAAAGTCATTAATACCAGAAAGTGTAAATTTTGACCTCAGGGACATGATTTGAACACTCTTGGAAGATGTCAACTAGGCAATGATACATGCCAAATTTGTAGCTCCAGGCCTTGTGGTTTCAGAAATAAAGATTTTTTAAAATTTTCCTATATAGCCTATGTAAAATCAAGAGACCTCCTGTCGGGATCAATTTTGAGCCATGAGTCATGATTTGAACGATCTTAGTTGAGGTCCACTAGGCATTGCCACATGCTAAATATCCAAGCTCTAGGCCTTGTGGTTTTAGAGAAGTATGTAAAATCAAGTGACGATCAGAGCGGGGTCAATTTTGAGCCACGAGTCATAATGTGAACAATCTTGATAGAGGTCCACTTGGCAATGCTACATGCTAAATATCTAAGCTAAAGGCCTTGTGGTTTCACAGAAGATTTTTGAAAGTTTTTCCTATTTGTTGCATAGCAACCAGACTCTCCTCTCACAATATTGGTAAAACTTCATGCAAAGAACATCCCTGTCAAGTTTCATCAACACTGATTAAGATTAGTAAAGAAATGAAGGTGCTAGAGTGTAAACATAGTTAAATATTGCAATTTTTGTTATAATTTTTGCCATAACTCTGGAAGAACTAATCTGATCAAGACCATAATTTAACTTCTTGAATATCTTATGGCCATAAACATTCTCTCCACATATGGTAAGGATTTGTGAAGAAATGAAGGGCCTAGAGTGGAAACATAGTTAAATATTGCATTTTTTGTTAAATCAGGGGCCATAACTCAGGAAGAACTGATTCGACCAAGCCCATAATTGAACTCATTCTAGGACTTGTGACCATATACATTGTGTTCAAGTTTCATTATGATCGCTTAGAAAATATAGATGCTAGAGTGTAAACAAACTAATAATGGACTATTTATTAAGCTCACCTGAAGCACTTTGGTAAGCTAAAACCCAACATATTTTACTGCATCATTGTGGATCTTTTTTTCTTATTGTCATAGAAATAAGATGTATATGTTTTATACATGTTTACATCCCATCAAAGCAAGTTCACACATTTTGAAAATTTTGGAACAACAAAGTCTTTTTCAGTTTGCAGTATGCAAATATCAATCTCAGACCTCAGTCTGTATAAGTCAACTTCAAGTTCTTACCTTTGTAATTCCATCCATTAGAACAACCACATCAAGGTCTGACTTCCCTTCCACTGCTAAACCACAAGATGAAGAGCCAAAAATCATAGTTTGTGCATCTTTAAACCTCTGCGAAAATAGAAAAAAAAATCAATGTATACTACAAATGATAAATATTGCCCCAAAACCAAAACTATATTACTCTTTCCCCTCAAAGAAAACTAACATATAAAACTACATGAAACTAGAACTATCGTATCACTGAAGGTGATGAATACTCCCCTAACGCCCGACTGACACAGTATATAAAATCTATGTAACATTTGATGCTTTTATTATTGGACCTGCATAACTTAAGGCATGGTACTTATTCCTTCTGTGAAGTATAATTAAATTCTGACCAGGGGTTTTTGAGATTCAGAGCGCAAACAAATTTACTATCTCCTGCCCCTGTGACATTGACCTTTGACCTAGTGAGCCAAAACATGGACCATGCACAACTAAGCATGATACTTATCACTTCTGTAAAATATCATTAAATTGTGACTAGGGGTTTTGGAGATTAAAAGCACACAAAATTTTACCATCTCGAGCCCCTGTGACATTGACCTAGTGACCCGAAACATGGACCATGCACAACTTAGCATGGCACTTATCACTTCTAAGTATCATTAAATTCTGAAATGGGGTTTTGGAGATTTATTGTCCATAAGATTTTACTATCTCGAGCCCCTGTGACTTTGACCTAGTGACCCGAAACATGGACCATGCATAACTTAGCATGGTACTTATCACTTCTGTGAAGTATCATTAAATTCTGACATGGGATTTTGGAGATTTAGCATCAATAAGATTTTACTATCTCGAATCCCTGTGACCTTGACCTTTGACCAAATGACCCGAAACATGGACCATGCACAATTTGGCATGGTAGTTATCACTTCTGTGAAGTATCATTAAATTCTGTCATTGGGTTTTGGAGATTTAGCATCCACAAGATTTTACTATCTCCAGCCCCTGTGACCTTGAACTTTGACTTAGTGACCCGAAACATGGACCATGCACAATTTGGCATGGTACTTATCATTACTGTGAAGTATCA
>JAFMSR010000016.1:15557881-15576349 GCA_022818135.1 Saxidomus purpurata
GAATTGAAAACAACTTCATACAATGAAAACTACTGGTTGGAATTCAAACGACATCTCCTCTGGAACCACTGGGCCAATGTTGATGAGACTTTGCAAGGATGTTCCTTACATGACGCTCTATCAATGTTGTTCAAAGAATTCCATTCCATGCTGAACTCTGGTTGCTATGGCAACAAATGGGAAAAACTTAGAAAATCTTCCTCTCTGAAATCACAAGGCCTGGAGCTTAGATATTTGGCATGTAGCATTGTCTAGTGGACCTCTACCAAGATTGTTCAAATTATGAACTCTGTGTCAAAATTGACCCCGTGCGGGTGGTCACTTAGATTTGCATAGGCTTTATATAGGAAAAACTTTCAAAATCTTCTCTGAAACCACAAGGCCTAAAGCTTAGATATATGGCATGTAACATTGTGTAGTTGACCTCTTCAAAGTTTGTTCAAATTATGCCCCTGGGGTCAAAATTGGCCTTACCTGTGGGGGGGGGGGGGTCATTTGTTTTACAAAGATGTATTTAGGAAACCTATTGGGTATAAAACATTGTCTACTAGTGATCTTCCACCAGGCAAGTGGACTTGCACCAAGGTTAGCCATATAGTGCCATCTTGGCCCTCATGGTTTTGCAAGGTATTTTGTAACTACAAACTTCCTCAGTTGATAAAGCAGTCTTTCGGAGGTATTAATCACATTCAGTGATAGGTCTAGTTGTTAATCTTTTCCCAAAATGGACTTTTATCGCGTATAGATTTCCCAAATTGAAAGGCCAAGGCCCCCTCCCAATTTCCTGATGAAAAGCCCTGTGATCCCTATTGTTTTTGGGGTCAGTGGGTCAAAGGTGGCGCTTCCTTGACAACACTCAACAGGTCACAATTTTCATTTAACTTTCATCAAACTTGCTCAGAAGAGTTCCTGTAATATGTAGATGGTCCTTTATTCTTTTTGAGGTCAGTGGGTCAAATGTCAAGGTCATAGTGACCTCCGTTAGATTTTCCTTGATAATGCTCTACAGGTTACAGTTTTCATATAACTTTAATCAGACTTGTTCAGGAGGTTCTATACAACATGTAGATGATCTTTATTGTTTTAGGGTCAGTGGGTTAAAGGTCAAGGTCACAGTGACCTCTGTTAGATTTTCCTTGATAACACTTTATGGGTCACAGTTTTCATTCAACTTTTATCAAACTTGTTCAGAAGATTTCCTGTAAGATGTAGATGATCCCTATTGATTTTGGGGTCAGTGGATCACAGGTCAAGGTCACAGTGACCTCAATTAGATTTTCCTTGATAACGCTGTACAGGTCACTGTTTTCATTCAACTTTCATTAAACTTGCTCAGAAGGTTCCCTGCAACATGTAGATTATCACTATAGTTTTTAGGTCAGTGGGTCAAACGTTAAGGTCACAGTGACGTCCCATAGCGTTTCGTTGATAATGCTCTACAGGTCACAGTTTTCATTCAGCCTTCATCAAACTTTTTCAGAAGGTTCCCTGTAACATGTAGATGATCCCTATCAATTTTTGGGGTCAGTTGGTCAAAGGTCAAGGTCACAGTGACCCAAACTTTGAAAATCTTTTCCGCTCAGTATTTTGAGATCTAGATGACCCACAGTCTTCAAACTTCATAGGATTAATGGTCTAACTGAGTAGATGATCCCTATTTTTTTCAGGGTTGATGGGTCAAAGGTCAAGGTCACAGTGACCTGAACTGTGAAAACATTTTCCACTCAATATCTTGAGATCTACATCTTCCACAGTCAAACGTCATAGTATGATTGGTCTTACTGAGTATATGATCCCGACTGGTTTTTGGGGTCAGTGGGTCATGGTCACCATGAAAACTTTTCCTTGATAACATAAAGAAAGATTTCACGAAACTTACTCAGAACAGTCCACTAAGACCAGTAGAGAGATACAGGCTCTTTCGGGCCTCTTGTTTCTTTTTCAATGACTGGAATAAATTACATAATGAAAAGGTTACCGTAGATGTTTGTAAAATGTTTTCTTTGAAAATGTCACAAATGTTAATATATAACAAGTTATGATATAAATAACAAGTCATCAGTACCATGGAAATAATCGACATTTTTTTATCATATAAATTCGTCATAGTGTATTTGGTATGTCATAAATAAGACTGACGCATATGTAAGATTAATGACATTATTAATGGCGGTTATAGGTGGAGAAATCGATGCACTTTATTCATTTTTAAAGACCCATAGTAGGAGTTATTTTCCCTTGTAAATGCCCAAAGAGCTGGGTACGCTTTCAGTTGATTTTGGCCCATTTATATAAATTCATGATATTGACACACGTTATAAAGTAATCATTTTCCTCAAGCACGCTGCAAGAATTAAATACGTGTCTCGAAAGACAAAAAAGATATTAACATTATAAAACGGAACATATACATCAGAAATTCGCTCTCTAACGTCAATGACGTCAGGTTTTCTTTGACGTCGAGTACGATATACATTGAATTGTCAGTTACTCATAAAGAACTCGCTTGATTTACAAATAAACGAAATTATTTTTTTATTTGATTTACATTATTATAGTTTATGCAAAAGAGCAGTTGGCTGGCTTTACGAACATACAGCGGTGTTGCCGCTTGTGAAAAGCCAAATATTAATTTCTATTCATTTTTTTGCAAAGCTTGGCACACGCAGCTTCTTTTAAAACATTTATCATGAAAAATGCATTGTTACTTCCCTTTAATATTGCTTTGACATTTCGGCGGGAATTCAGGGGAGAATACTCTGTATTGAACTATTATCAATATAGACAGTATGGACGAAGTACACGGAGATCAAGGTTTCCTGTTTGACTACAAACGAACGTTGTTCGCAGCCTGCGACATCATTTTGGAATTAAACACTAGGCGAGATCGTTTAAAATCTAGTGATTGTCGCAAAATCTTTCAGCTTCAGGATATGTCCGAGTTATGATATAATTTTTGTCGTACGTAACGTAGTTCGCTGAGTGAGGATTTTTGTGTCCTTTCTAATTTTAGCCGGCCTCATTCAGACGAAGAAATTCTGCTTTATCTATTGCTGCACCCTGCAAAATAATTTTGATTGTTTAATGAAACACCATTGCTAGCCCCATTGACTAAACAAATAAAAAAGACTGCACAGAAACTTACATCGTTCCGTGTACGACCATGAGGTTGAAAAAATGTTACTGAACAAAGCAGACGACTCCGACAGTTTAAATACGGGTACTTGGCCAAAGAACAAGCATAAAAGAACACCAGTTACGACTAACGTAATTCACATTTTGATATTTATCATATTCATTCTCTAAGAACATAAATAATGGACACTCCAACATGTATAACTGGTACATTTATACACTGCACATGTATACAATAAACTTTAATCAAAGATGACTTATAAACGAATAAAGCGCGCGCACACATTTACTCTAAAATGACAGTTTATAGACTCATATTGCACAACATCTGTTTTTTCATAAAATATGTATAACGTGTTTAGCTCAAAGTGTTCAGTCTCTATTCTTACATATAAACACAACTACAAACAAAACATCGTATCAACATGCGCTACAGATTAAAGTTATAATAGGCTTCAAATTGGTCGTATTGATAATTATTCTCAAAAATGAACGTTGAAACATAGCAGTGCTTTGAAAACATTTAACAAATGAGAAAAACTGATGTGCTTTTCGTTTAACGGTACTATCGTACTCAGTTAGACTTAAAACAATCAGTTTGACATGTAAATGATTATAGTGGTGCAACGATATACCGGTATACGGGGCGATACTAGACTAGTTACTAGTCTGATGAAATTTATGTTTTTTCTATATACAGTCGACTCTCATTCCCTCGAACCCGGATCGTTCGAACACCCCCGATCGCTCGAACACCTCTTCCGGTCCCGAAATTTAGTGTTCTTTATGTTTATTGTTCTACTGCGGATGGCTCGAACACCGATGGCTGGAACTCTCGAACTCCTTGTCGGTCCTTTCAGCACAATAATAGTGCAATTCACACCCGTTGGCTCGATCAGACAATTAGTCGCCGGCACATATTGTGATCATGCAAACAATTCACACCTCGACAGGAGGGACGATAATTGGCATTTAATCGGTGCACGCGTAATTTTAGTACGCTTGTGTAATTAATAAGGTATAGTACAAACAAATTTAATTAGATGATTTTGGTTCACTAGTTATGTTTTAAATCCGCATGTCAAACAATTTGAGTAAAATATGCCTGTATGATGGCTTTGAAAATGAGCGACTGTATTCTGTTTTTACATTTCAATAAACGAACTATGGCTGAACAACTTGGCGAAGGACCCGAAAACGGGGGGATAGTTAAGTCGGCGTCTGGAAAACAAGGAGTTAAACGTAAATTGGATCAGAAAACATTAGAAACAAAATACAATGCAATAATATGAAAATAGGCAATACCTATATCGGGCGAATTTTCAGGGGACCCAAAAACGGTTCAAGTTCCGAAAATTATTGATCACGAATATCCATAGAGTCATGCATCGAGGGTTGATTGCGAAAAGAAATGGTGCTTTTTATGGCGTCACAAGAAAGAGCATCAAACTTTAGGAATGTGTATAAATAGGATCTCTTTACATTTCAAAGTACAAAGCTGAAGTGTTGCGTTTTCAAACACAAAAATTGCAGACATTTAATGACAACAACAACAGAGTACCTGTAGACGCAATTGGAAGTCTTTGGCAAATTCCCTTACCCTTCATTCTGCCGAGAGCGTTGCGATTGCGTACAAACGGTGCATCGTTATAAGTATGTTATCGTATCGTCCATGGGTGCGGACAAATTGAAATCTTCCATGGGTAATCGTGAATTCATTAATTTTATTGCTTTCAGTATTCAATTAAATACTCGTACATACGTTTACCTATGGTCGGGCTTCGCGCCCTTCGAGCTTTCACCCGTAATAAAATGTGAGAAGGGACAAAAATCAAAAACAGAAATTGCTGTTCGAAGCAAAATCCAATATGGCCGCCGATACTAATTAATTAAAGAAAAAAAGAACAACAATGGTTTTCGTTTTTATTTACACAGAGTGCAAGTGTACATGGGTCATATACGTCGTCTGTAGGTCGTACATACTTACCAATTGTTCGAAGCAAAATCCAAGATGGCCGCCGATACTGATGGCTCGAACTCCCGATGGCTCGAACTTTTATTCACGGGCCATTCGAGTTCGAGCGATCGAGAGTCGACTGTACTATATTTCATGCACTATTTCCAGTCTATTTTATATGATTTTGCTTTATACACTTGGGCAGTTTTATCGGCGCTGGATAGTAGACTGGCTTTAGAACAAAATTGATAGATATTTATTAGTAAAAGAGATATTTCAGGGCCTGGTGACCAGGCTAGGGGCGATACATACTGTGATACACATTCCCGTACCGAAATATTTAGAGTTAAATGAACTACTCAATCTACACATTGCAATGCATGTATAAACATCAGAAAGAGAAAAAGAACATTTTGACCACCTTTGCCACTCTTCGGTTACAGACATATCCGCAATTCGAGTTAGCTTTAAATAGACAGTTTCTAGGTCGTTTGCCAACAATTTGTGGCACTGTATTCACGGTTTAGTGATTTGGTTTTATTCTATTTTCGCGGCTTTTTTGTTACATCAATATATCACAGTGGGTTGGCTGTATCACAATATATCGCAATACGGGTTTGTTGCACCCCTATAAATGAACTGGAAAATCTAATTAACTCGTAGATAACTAATTTAACACAATAATTATAACTGTAGCAGATGACACAGATTTATAAAATATGGTGTCTTTAATACGTTAAGACACAAAATGTAGCATTTACATACCAGTAAATGTATTTCATAAAAAACATCAAGGGTTATCTAACCGACTTACTGTTTCTAGTTTGCTGTGTTTTACATGTACATTATAAAACGATTACCTAACCTATTTGTTATAACTCAACAGCCATCAGTTTCTATTTAATAAATCTGACATTTTTGAATAACTTAATGAATTGTGATAGTCATCAACTTTAAAAAGAGTTCTGGAAAAATGAGTATGTATAATACAATTATGACTTGCCACACTCAGGTTAAAATTAACGAATAACTTCTGATTCCGCTATCGCAATGAGATGCCGTGAAGATAGCGCATGAATGTTGTATCTCATATACAATACAGAAGGATAAAAAACATTCATGCGCTAAGCATGTACGAAGTACTACAGCATGCACATATCGATATGATTTTCATATATCTATAAAGATGCCTATCAAACTGTTTTAAATTCTATCGTAAGAATTTTAAGACTTCTTTTGCAGAAATCTGGTAAAGCATTATAGCATTCAAGCCGTAATTGTAAATGCATGCTAATAAATTGGTCGGCTACTTATTTCGCTATTAACATTAACTTTTAGGAACATTTTGATACGTGTGAATTCAAAACGAATTATAGCGCGAAACATTGTTGTATGATGTTAAGAAAATGACACGGCTATTTGTTATCAATGATGCAAACTTTTATTACCACGTGTCCAGAATGAAAAATGGTTTAGAGACTGACATGTCTCCCAACACGATTGTTCATTCTTCGAGTAGTTTTGGAGTGATATTATTGTGATTTTGGTAAGCATCTTGTATATACTGACCCCAGTCCGTTGGCCAGCTGTTTTGTTGATGGCGACCTGTTCCCAAGTACCATATTACGCTTGCAACGTGCGCACAAGAACCGATGACACGTGCTCCGGCTTTACATTTGCAATACCATGATGTGATTTTAGCACTAGTATAACCGATCCAACACCTGTACTTAACTGAAGATGTATGTCTGCTTTGCAGCTTTGCCTCTAATACGCCTGGTACAAAACTGCTAACGGACAGAACATAATTGTTCTCATTTAAGTGTTCTGCAGTATATGATTTTGCTTGCTTCACTGTGTAAATACCCAACGTTATTTCTCGCAGATCCTCCTTCGAAAGCTTTGGAAAGTCTAAAACAGATGAAGAATCTATTGCCTTCCATTTTGGCTTTGCTTGACTTTGTGTGAAGTTTTCTATTTTTGATTTTAAATCGTTTTTATTTTGAGATAATGTTAATAATTTTGTACCCAATGCTATATCCGCGAGACGGTCATTTGTTTTTGACAGCGGCGGTTTAAACTTGTTGCAAATAGCGCATACAATGGAAATGAAATCTGCTAAGTATGGCAAATGTGAGGTAGATAATGTTTTATCAAGAAATCGCCACTGTTTTAGCCTTGCATTTGCTGCTTCAACGACCATCGTACTTTTGTGACCAAACGGGTTTCATTTGCGTCTTCCACCGAATGTTGAGAGCTGCCTTTAGGAAGGAAAGACGGCATCTTCGGACAAATACCTAAGTCTGTTAGCATTTTAATTGAATCCCGAAAACCCCTATCAACAACAAAAACATCACCTCGCCTTAACCAACTCTGCATTTCTTCAATGTTGTTAGTGAGCATGTTGTTTAGTATGCTTGCATCATTATTTTTACCATCTGATAAATATGGCCCAATAACGGAAACTATATACCCGGATGTTGTCACTACCATCATAGCTTTAACAAGAGATCTCCGTTTATGCATACTAAAAGTTCTTCTTTGGAACTTGAAGTTGGACGATTTATTTATGTAAATATAAGTGCCGTCCAATACAAGAATTGCAGGAGGACTGCATTCATTCTGGCCAAGAATTGATACGGCTATTGGTCGTGTATGTTTTTCAATCACATCATGCCTGCTTATGTGTCCAAAGCCGATATGTTTTGAAACGAAATGCTTAGACAGCTGCTTCCTGACAGATGCAACCGATCGCCGGACTTGTGCCTTTGAAAGGTTAAATAAAGTACCGAGAAGTCGATGAGATAACCCTGTTCTAAGTTTTGTTAAGAAAACAGCGATTGATGTATTTTTACTTTTGTATTTGGAGGTTTTGACCTTAACATAACTTGAGAGAGTTTTAAAATCGGATTTCGAAAGGCCAGTTAGATTAAGATAATCTTCATCACTTAAAACAGAACAATCGTCAAAACACAACCTTTCCTGTTGACTCTCTTTTGCACTGATACGAACAAATTCCAACAATTCTATCAACTCGCTGCCTGTTATTGTACTCTCACTCTTTGTTAAACCATTTTGTTCAAACATTTTTAATGCATCAGTAGTTAATCTATTTTCAATACAGTGTTTCGGGCAACAACGCGAAACCTTTTGTATAAAAACACCAGTCTGAATGTAAAGCTGATTGCGGGCATCATGCTTCACTCGTATCAGTTTTGGTCCGTATTTACTGCAAATGACACATTTTGAATGAGTACGACCTGCATTTGAGAGTGGTACAGTTATTCGTTCGCATGGCTGATCTTCCGGTTTTCTTTTTTTGTACCAACTGTTCTACAGTGGTATATGATTTAGCTTGTGTTCCCTTTTGTTTTGATTTTTCACGGACATGCTCATAAAATCTCTGTCTACATTTATTACATGAAACGTCAGTAGCGTCTGCTGTAACCTGTATCATAAAATGTTTATCAAAATATTTCCTAATGTCTTTGTTTCTTGGTCCGGATAGAGGGATTCTGTCTTTTGGTTTTGTTCTCTTCTTGCACGGTATACAATTTTGGTAGTAGGCCATTGCTATGTATGAAATGAGAGAAAAACAGAATTTTATTATCGCGAAATAATGCAATTGAAAGAAAGGGAGGTAATAAAAATGTAAAATCTGGATAATCGCGAGAAACACTATCAATAAGTTTAAATATGAAAACGTTTCTTTGAAATAAAATAAATCATTTCATTCAAAACTGAAGAGTTTTAATGAAGATTACAAGGTACTGTTACAATTATTTTAATGTTTAATGTTTAGATATAAATACTTTGCACACAAAGAAGACCGCAAATCTACGATAACAGGTGTTGAAACACAAGTAGATAAGCAAATGATCTCTACTGGGATTATTTCACTTGTCGCACATGCTGCATTTGCAGTAATGTAAATATATGTGACAGCCGGGTCGTACCGACTATACCTCGAACGAGGATGGTGGACCTAATAAGCACAATTACAAACAAACTATATGTGACAGGTGCACGTACGCCGCCAAGAAAGGTTAGTAGAAAAAATGCATACATTGCGCAAGCATTAAAGTTTTGACATTTTACATCTTTATAAAGGGTATAAAATACTGCTTATCGTGGAACAAAAAACTAAAACTTTAGCGTTTGCGCATTACCTGAATTATTACGTCAAACATCAAAAAGTATCCATTTTCGCGACTGAACGTGTTTTCCGTCGTCTTTGACGTCATGTATGACGTCATTTACGGTAACGTAGGTAACAAAAGTCGCGTGATTTTATTGTGGGATATATTCATTTACATCATAGTAATGTTCTTTAAGAAAAAGCATAACTATGATTTTTAGCTATTTTATAGGGCCAGATTCAATAATAACCCGTACCCAGCTCTTTCTGATAACTCACAGGCTTCAGTAACACACATAAATTTGGGCCCATGTGACTTTGAGTTACTGTAGTTTTTACTGTACCTGTTTATTTCAATAAATTTGGGATCTTTACAGTTGTTATGTAAAATGAAAAACTATATAAGATATACTATCCATTTTAGTGGCATCCATCATCTGATAAGCAACAATTTGGAGTTCTCATAAAGTAATATACCATGAAGGCAGTAGGCCTAAGTGGTTTATAACTAAGCAGCTGAACGACAAACATTTGTTTATTAGACAGTGAGCAATGCTTAAAGGATATTATTTTTATTCAAACATGATTAAATATCACAAAAATTATATACTGAAAATGCATCAAGCTATTTTACACAGACATTTATAAGTACATCATGAGGCAACATTTGACGTCATTTCTGATGTCACTAGGGCTGCTGGTCAAAATTAAGTTCTTACAATCAATTCTTTCTTTCTTTGTTTAACAGACAAAAGGAACGAGGTATGTTAGAACTAATTAATTTAACAGAAGTATAGAAAGTCATTTATTTGAACTCGCATTTTCTGGGAATGTATCCAATCTCCCTTCTCAAATTACACTTTTAGCTGACATTTATTAGATCACTGAGGCACAAAGTGCTCAGGGTGAGCTATTGTGGTCAGCAGTTGTCCGGTTAGCATCATTGGCCAATTTTATCAAACTTTACAGGAATGGTCCTTGGATAGTCCCCTACCAAAATTTTTCAAAGAAATGTATTGTGTCCATGGCAACAGAAAGGAAAACTTATAAAATCTTCCAAAAAATCGGAAGGCTCAGAGCTTAGATATTTGGTTTGTAGCATTGCATGGTGGACCTGTACCAAAATTGCTGAAATTATGATCCGCAGGTCAGGGCAGGGTGGGCGGGCACTTGATTTTACATTGACTTATATAGGAAACACTTCGAAATTTTTTTTCTCTGAAACCACAAGACCTGGATCTTGGATATTTGGCAAGTTGCATTGCCTAGTAGACCTGTACCAAGATTGTTCAAATTATGACCCTCGGGTCAAAATGATCCCCCATCCCCGGAAGATATGCAAAGTGTTTCCTATATAAGCCTTGTCACATAATTTTACGTATGTTTCTATTGGAAAAACTTTGAAAATCTTCTTCCCTGAAACCACAAGGCCCAGAGCTTAGATACTTCACAAGTAGCATTGCCTAGAAGACCTCTACCAAGATTTTCAAATCATGACCCCCAGGTCAAAATTTATCTTGTTTATAACATAGACTTATGTATAACATAGACTTATGTAGGAAAAACTTTTAAAATCTTCTTCTCTGAAACCACAAGTGGACCTCTACCAGTTTGTTCAAATAATGCCCTCATGATCAAAATTAAGGAGGTCACTTGTTTTACATAGATTTATATAGGAAAAACTTTAAAAATCTTCTCCATAACCGCAAAGCCTACGGCTGAGATATGTAACACTGTCTAAAACTGTGTAAAATTGATCACGCTCTAGGGGTGGCTTGTTTACATATAGAGTTATAGGTTTTTGTGCTGTGACCTTGGCTAAAGGGCAATGGTACTAAGGTGAGTAATATAGGGCCATTATGGCCCTATTGTTATTTGTACACACCTTAAATATTTTCATAGCTTTAAGAGACTGTTTGAAGTAATACAACTATAATGTCAAATTTTACAGGTCTGGTGTATTAATGGCGGAAATGCTGCACTGGTTAAACCTGTATGAGCCAATGTTTTACCCGCTTGTGATGACAGTGAAGATCTGGGGAAAAAATCATCATGTAACATCACAAGGGATGGGATACCATTTTTCCAATCACATGTTGACAATGCTGGTACTGGCTTATTTACAACAAGTAGAACTTTTACCTGCTTTGAAACCATTATATGCAAAAACAGGTAAATGCTCCTAAAAGAAAATGAATGTATGTATGTCAAACATTGCTATCCCATATCGAGTTAATAATTTTCATTAATTATATGAATTTATAATTGCCTTGTTACTTGGTTGAGAATGGTTTTACAAGCCTAAGCAAGAAGACCTATAAGACTGTCGAAAGCCCAGTAAAAAGTCTATTGCAAAATCTCTTCAGGCTTCAAACATTCCACTTGTCCGCTCATATTTTTGAGTAACTCACAAGGTCAAGCGAGCAAAAAGAAATGTTTTTAGCTCACCTGGCACAAAGTGCCAGAGTGCGCTTTTAGGATCGCATTCTGTGCGTCATACGTTTGTTTAACATTTTCCTTCAAACGACATCTCCTCTGAAACCACTGGGCCAATGTTAATGAAACTTGGCTGAAATGTTCCTTGCATGAAGCCCTCTCATAGTCATTACATACAGAACTCTGGTTGCTATGGCAACAAATAGGAAAAGCTTTGAAAATCTTCTTCTCAAGAACAGGAAGGCTTAGAGCTTAGATATTTGGCATGTGGCTTCGCTTAGTGGACTTCTACCAAGGTTATACAAATTATGACCCCGGGTCAAAATTGACCCTGCCCAGGGGGATCACTTGTCTTTACACAGGCTTTTATAGAAAACTTCTATGATGTAAAAACATAGAAAACCAATTTGTCTTAAAATAACGTTGACACAAGCTACTCAATCTAAAAACATATTGCCTTGCAGAATGATGATTATATAATGCTACAAATAGTAACATGGTTTTCCACAATCTAAAATATCTATTCTTAGAGATTAGAACAGACATCATACAGTGGAATTTCTTTCCGACAGGTTTAAGAATTTTGTATTTAGTTTGTTTTGCAACTTTTTATGCCCCCGAAGGGTGGCATATTAAAATCGCACTGTCTGTCCATCTGTGCGTCCCCACTTACAAATTCGTGTCCGGACTAACTCTGTCATGCATAAAAGGATTTTAAAATAACTTGGCACAAATGTCTAGCACATCAAGACAAGGTGTCGCGTGCAAGACCCATGTCCCTAGCTCAAAGGTCAAGGTCATACTTAGAGTTTGAAGGTAATGGATTCCTCTATATATGCATATATGCACACATATGTGTCCGGACTGTAACTTTGTCATGCATTGAAGGATTTTAAAATAACTTGGCACAAATGTCTAGCACATCAAGACGACGTGTCGCGTGCAAGACCCACGTCCCTAGCTCAAAGGTCAAGGTCATACTTAGAGTTTGAAGGTAATGGATTCCTCTATATATGCATATATGCACACATTCATGTCCGGACTGTAACTTTGTCATGCATTGAAGGATTTTAAAATAACTTGGCACAAATGTCTAGCACATCAAGATGACGTGTAACATGCAAGACCCACGTCCCTAGCTCAAAGGTCAATGTCACACTTAGAGTTTGAAGGTAATGGATTCCTCTATATATGCATATATGCACACATTCGTGTCCGGACTGTAACTTTGTCATGCATTGAAGGATTTTAAAATAATTTGACACAAATGTCTAGCACATCAAGATGACGTGTAACATGCAAGACCCACATCCCTACCGCAAAGGTCAAGGTCACACTTAGAGTTTATAGGTAATGGAATCCTGTATATATGCATACATTTGTGTCCGGACTATAACTTTATCATGCTTTGAAGGATTTTAAAATAACTTGGCACAAATGTCTAGCACATCAAGCGGATGTGTCGCGTGCAAGACCCAAGTCCCTACCTCAAAGGTCAAGGTCACACTTAGTGTTTAAAGTAATGGAATACTGTATGCGTGGTTACTCTGTCATGCATGGAAGGATTTTAAAATTACATAGCACATTTATTGAGCACATGTAGAGGACACAGAGTGTGAGGCACCTCTTTCAGGGGCATTCGTCACTTGTGAGGGACAGCTCTTGTTGTACTTAGATTTTGTCACCAAAACTAAACATTGGCTATAACTTGCCATTTTTAGCTCGACTATTCGAAGAATAAGGAGAGCTATCCTAGTCACCCGAGCGTCGGCGTCGTTGTCGGCGTCGGCGATGGCGTAACCACTTATGTTAAAGTTTGCGTACCACCTCAAATATTTTCAAAGTCCATTGACATATGGCTTTGAAACTTTGCACACTTGTTCACCATCATGCCCCCAATCTGTACACAGGAGGAGGTAACTCTATCAAGCATTTTGACAAAATTATGCCTTTTTTCTTCTTAGAATTTACGCTAAAGTTTGCGTACCACCTCAAATATTTTCAAGGTCCATTGACATCTGGCTTTGAAACTTCGCACGCTTGTTCACCATCATGCCCCCAACCTGTACACAGGAGGAGGTCACTGTATCAATCATTTTGACAGACTTATGCCCCTTTTTTGACTTAGAATTTATGTTAAAGTTTGCGTACCACCTCAAATATTTTCCAATTCAATTGTCATCTGGCTTTGAAACTTTGCACACTTGTTCACCATCATGCCCCCAACCTGTACACAGGAGGAGGTAACTCTATCAAGCCTTTTGACAGAATTATGCCCCTTTTTCGACTTAGAATTTACGTTAAAGTTTGCGTACCACCTCAGATAATTTCAAAGTCCATCGACATATGGCTTTGAAACTTTGCACACTTGTTCACCATCATGATCTCAACCTGTGTACAGGAGGAGGTCACTGTATCAAGCTTTTTTACAATATTATGCCCCTTTTTTAGCTCGACTTTTCTATGAAAAGGGGAGCTATCCTACTCGCCCGGCGTCGGCGTCTGCGTCGGCGTTGGCGTCACACCTTGGTTAAGTTTTTCGTACCACCCCACTTTATTTCAAAAGTATTAGAGGTATGGCTTTGAAACTTACCATACTTGTTTACCATCATAACCTCCATCTACAGACAAGAGTACATAACTCTGTCAAGGTTTTTGACAGAATTATGACCCTTTTTTGACTTAGAAAGTGTATTGAGCTTGGTTAAGTTTTTCGTACCACCTCACTTTATTTCAAAACCACTGGAGGTATTGCTTTGAAACTAACCGTACTTGTTTACCATCACGACCTTCATCAACAGACAAGAGGACATAACTCTGTCAAGGTTTTTGACAGAATTATGCCCCTTTTTGACTTAGAAAATACATTGAATATGGGTAAAATCCACTTATTAGCTCACCTGAGCTGGCTCAGGGTGAGCTATTAGGATCGATGAATGTCCGTCGTCCGTCGGACATCGTCCGTCGTCCGTCCACATTTAGTTCGTTAACACTCTAGTGGTCACATTTTTTCCTCAGTTGTCACGAAACTTGGTCAGGATGTTTGTCCCAGTAATTACTCGGACGAGTTCGAATATGGGTCATCTGGGGTCAAAAACTAGGTCACAGAGCCCAAAAATAGAAAAATCTTGTTAAGGCTCTAGAGGCTACTGTTTCAGTCCAAATATCCTGGCAATTTGTCAGAAAGGTTGTTTCTATGATTTCTAGCTCAAGTTTTAATATTGGTCACCTGGGGTCAAAAACTAGGTCACACAGCCCAAATATGGAAAAACCTTGTTAACACTCTAGAGGTAACATTTTCAGCCCAAATATCCTGGAAATTTGTCAGAAAGGTTGTTAAGTTGATTTCTAGCCCAAGTTCGAATATGGGTCATCTGGGGTCAAAAACTAGGTCACAGCCCAAATATGGAAAAACCTTGTTAACACTCTAGATGTTACATTTTCAGCCCAGATATCCTTGAAATTTGTCAGAAAGTGCAGATCATGATCAGACAGCAAAATAATGAAAGTGCAGATCATGATCAGACAGCTAAATTATGAAAGTGCAGATCATGATCAGACAGCTAAATTATGCATAGCAAACAGTGCAGATCATGATCAGACAGCAAAAAATAAAAAGCTGACAGTGCAGATCATGACCAGCCAACATACAATGAATAGCTTACAGTGCAGATCATGATCAGACAGCAAAAAATGAATAGCCAACAGTGCAGATCATGATCAGACAGCAAAATAATGAGGCCTAGAGCTTAGATATTCAGCATGTGGCAATAATTGACTCTCTACCAAGATTGTTCAAATCCTGACCTCAGGGTCAAAATTGTTCAAATCCTGACCTCAGGGTCAAAATTAACCCTGCCTGGGGGGGTCTTTTGATTTTACATAGGCTTATTAAGAGGATATCATGAGCCAAAGGTAAAAATTGATCCTTTCTGCTATTAATAACCTTTTTATTTTTGCCAATGGTAGACAGGTGAGCGATACAGGGCCATCATGGCCCTCTTGTTACCTTAACCCTTTGAGATATTGCTTTGAAACTTTTAATGCTATTTCACATCATTACCCCCATCTGTACGCAAGAGAAGGTAACTCTGTCAGGGATTTGTTTTAAAAATTAAGGCCTTTTATCAACTTAGAATCTTGGTTAAGTTTTTCGTACCAGTCCACTTTTTGACTGAACTGTTTGAGATATTAATTTGAAAGTTGGAATACTTGTTTACCATCATGATTCCCAAACATGGGGAGGAGAAGGTAATTCTGTCAAGGATTTTATTTGAATTATGGCCCTTTTTGACTTAGAAACTCAGTTAAAATTTCCACTTGTTAACTTAACCAATAGAGATATTACTTTGAAAGTTGGAGTACTTACGTACCATCGTAAGACCTATCTGTAAGCAAAAGAAGATAACTCTTCTTGATTTGTACTTATAAATTCCTAGTTGAAGTCTTGTGTGCTATTAACTGTCAAAGTTTTGTTTTATTGGCAAGCACTAAAAAAGTCGAGCACGCTGTCCTACTGACAGCTCTTGTTTACTTAGAACTTACGTTAAAGTTTGCGTACTACCTCAGATATTTTCAAAGTCCATTGACATATGCCTTTCAAACTTTGCACACTTGTTCACCATCATGATCCGAACCTGTGTACAGGAGGAGGTAACTGTATCAAGCATTTTGACATAATTATCCCCTTTAGAGACTCATTTACAGTCAGGATGGATATTATTTTATATTGTCAATCACTGAGAATAGTCGAGCGCGCTGTCTACTGACAGCTCTTGTTAGCTCACCTCGCACTTTGTGCCAGAGTGAGCTATTAGGATCACTCACTCTCCGGGGTCAGTCGTACGTTGTCCGTCCATCCGTCCACCATTTCCTTCAAACAACATCTCCTCTGAAACCACTGGGCCAATGTTGATGAAACTTTGCAGGAATGTTCCTTGCATAAAGCTTTATCAAATTTGTTCAAAGAATTCCATTCCATGCAGAACTCTGGTTGCTATGGCAACAAATAGGAAAAACTTAAAAAATCTTCTTCTCTGAAACCACAAGGCCTAGAGCTTAGATATTTAGCATGTGGCATTGTCTAGTGGACCTCTTCTAAGATTGTTCAAGTTATGACCCCCGGGTCAAAATTGACCCCACCAGGGGGATCACTTGGTTTTACATAGGCTTATATAGGAAATACTTTCAAAATTTTCTTCTCTGAAACAACAAGGCCTAGAGCTTAGATATTTAGCATGTGGCATTACTTAATACTAATTAATTTTAGCTCGATTGTGAAGAAAGCTTGTAGCTTATCGAGTCACTCTCGAATCCACTTCCTGGAAAAACCAGTACTGGTGTCATATGAGGAAGTACAGTTGTGATCCCAGTAGGGCTGGAACCCGCAACCTCCGGGATGAGCGGCCGACACCTTAACCTCTACACCACTGCTCCCTAGGTTTACATAGGAAAAACTTTAAAAATCTTCTTTTGTGAAACCACAAGGCCTAGAGCTTAGATATATAGCATGTGGCATTGTGTAGTTGACCTCTACCAAGATTGTTCATATTATGAGCCCTGTGTCAAAATTGACCCTGCCAGGGAGGTCACTTAGTTTTACATAGGCTCATATAGGAAAAACTTTAAAAATCTTCTTCTCTGAAACCACAAGGCCTAGAGCTAAGATATTTAGCATGTAGCAATGTCTAGTTGACCTTTACCAGGATTGTTCAAATTTTGACCCCCTGGTCATAATTAACCCTTCCTGGGAGGGGGGGAAAGCACTTGATTTCACATAGGCTTATATAGGGAAAACTTAAAAAAAACCACACAAGGCGGACAGTCAGATAATTGATATTTGGAATGTTACTTAGCATTGTGTTTTGGAACTCTACGAATTATTTAAGAATCATGACCCCTTGTATTATAGCCAAGGTAGTCAGGTGAGGGATATAGGGCCATGATGGCCCTCCTGTTCATCAAACTTTCAAATGGCAATGCTCATGACAAAAGGGTTGCGATGCAGCAAAATTTTGTAGGTCAAGGTCATACTTGACAGAGTTATGCCCCTTTTTTACTTAGATTTTGTCTCAAAATTATTGGTTATTAGCTCATCTGGCTACGCCAGGGTGAGCTTTTCTGATCGATGATTGTCCGTCGTCCGTCAACATTTTGATTCAAATGACATCTCCTCTGAAACCTCTAGGCCAATGTTGATAAAACTATGCAGGAATGTTCCTTGCATGAAGCTCTACCAAAATTGTTCAAAGAATTCCATTCCATGCAGAACTCTGGTTGCTATGGCAACAAATAGGAAAAACTTTAAAAATCTTCTTCTCTGAAACCACAAGGCCTAGAGCTTAGATATTTGGCATGTAGCATTGTCTAGTGGACCTCTACCAAGATTGTTCAAATTATGATCCCCGGGTCAAAATTAACCCCGCGCGGGTGGGCCCTTAGTTTTGCATAGGAATATATAGGATAAACTTTAAAAATCTTCTCCTCTGAAACCACAAGGCCTAGAGCTTAGATATTTGGCAGGTAGCATTGGCTAGTGGACCTCTACCAAGATTGTTCAAATTATGAGCCCCGGATCAAAATTGACCCCGCACAGGGGGTCACTTAGTTTTACATAGGCTTATATAGTAAAAACTTTAAAAATCTTCTTTTTTGAAACCACAAGGCCTAGAGCTTAGATATTTGGCATGTAGCATTGTCTAGTGGACCTCTACCAAGATTGTCCAAATTATGACCCCCGGGTCAAAATTGACCCCGCAGGGGTGGTCACTAAGTTTTGCATAGGAATATATAGGATAAACTT
>JAFMSR010000016.1:15576849-15596556 GCA_022818135.1 Saxidomus purpurata
TTTTTGCAACGGGCTGTAAATATTACAAATACTCGTATCACACGGTAATGTAATAATGTGTTTCATTTTCTTATTTTGGTATCAAGACACCTTCGTGTGACCTCGTAAGAAACCTCGAGTCTACGGGTCCAAACTCTGGTTATGAAGATTGGTTTTGCGGCACAACCTGTCAGCAAATATAATTGAGTAACACGGATATTTCATACTGACCTTGAATTGGGTACAAGCTACGCTTTTCTGACCTCTCAGGGATAAAATGAGGTGTAACCTCACGACTTTGTGTATCACGGCTTTGAGAAGCTATCGTTTGGTAATAAATTACACTGACTCCAATGATCTGTTGCTTCAAAACTTTCTTAACTCTATTCCACTATGCCAATTTTACAGAAAACGGACTGGTGATTTGACAGTGCATAAACTGCCACATGTAGTTACTTTCCGGGTCATGTACAGTAAATGCAAACTGGCTGAGATAGAGATTGTTCAGGTTTTTTTTTTTTTGAATCATGAATTCTTGACAAGTCCACTAAAAATAGTCGAGAGGTTAAGATCGCCGGTCATTTTTAGCTCGACTATTCGGAGAATATGGAGAGCTATTACAGTCACTTGTGTGTCGGCGTCGGCGTCTGCGTCGGCGTCGGCGTTGCTTCTTTGGTTAAAGTTTTGCCTGCTAAGTACTATCATGCACATATCTCAGTAACCACTTATGATATTGACTTGAAACTTTGTTCATGTCTTTAGGGGTGTCATACAATCAAGGCAGATAACTCTTGAAAAAATTTAGTACAAATTATGGCCCTTGTTTGACTTTGAAAATTTGGTTAAAGTTTTGCCTGCTAGGTACTATCATGCACATATCTCAGTAACCACTTATGATATTGACTTGAAACTTTGTTCATGTCTTTAGGGGTGTCATACAATCAAGGCATATAACTCTTGAAAAAATTTAGTACAAATTATGGCCCTTGTTTGACTTTGAAAATTTGGTTAAAGTTTTGCCTGCTAGGTACTATCATGCACATATCTCAGTTACCACTTATGATATTGACTTGAAACTTTGTTCATGTCTTTAGGGGTGTCATACAATCAAGGCATATAACTCTTGAAAAAATTTAGTACAAATTATGGCCCTTGTTTGACTTTGAAAATTTGGTTAAAGTTTTGCCTGCTAGGTACTATCATGCACATATCTCAGTAGCCACTTGTGATATTGACTTGAAACTTCGTTAATGTCTCTAGGGGTGTCACACAGTCAAGTCAGATAACTCTTGTATAAATTTAGTACTAATTATGGCCCTTGTTTGACTTTGAAAATTTGGTTAAAGTTTTGCCTGCTAGGTACTATCATGCACATATCTCAGTAACCACTTATGATATTGACTTGAAACTTTTTTAATGTCTTAAGAGGTGTCACACAGTCAAGACAGATAACTCTTGTTTGAATTTAGTGCAAATTATGGCCCTTGTTTGACTTTGAAAATTTGGTAAAGTTTTGCATGCAAGGTACTATCATGCACATATCACAGTAACCACTTATGGTAGTTATATCAAACCTTGCAATAGTGTTCAGGGTAAATTTTGTATCAAACAATTAATTTACCAAAAATTAAATCTATAGTTATAGATTTTGACTTTTTTATGATTCAACTTTCCTAGTTTATACTTAATAGTTAGCAGAATTTTGTTTTGCTATTACACTGATAAAAGTTTTGTTTTATTAGCAAACACCCACAATAGTCGAGCGTGCTGTCTTATGGACAGCTCTTGTTTTATGTCACGCTAATGACGACGCTAATGACGTGAATAGTTGAGAAAGACGACACTGTCTTTCGGAGGATGAAGTATTTGACTAAATTGTCAATCACTAGCGATTTTAAATCCGCTGAAATCTTTTTACCTTGTGCATAAGATCTGCCACATTTACTTGTCTTCATTTTGTATTTAATGACGTAAAGAAATGTTTAAATTTAAGCACATGTACTAACGACGTGAATGTACTAACGACACCCCTATTTTAAGCGGTAATTTTATAATGGATTCTCCCACTTTATGTATCGACAGATGTATCGGTTTTTTGTAAGAAAGAAAGGTGTATAGGCGTAGTTAAACTAATATGAAATGCTGCAGATCAATGGCCACGGCTGTAACAAATTTTACTGAATTAACACGCTTACTTTACATTATCGCGAAAATGGCCGCTATAGGTAAACACTATACTACTGTTGTGAAACCTGTACGATTATTGGACACGATCTTATCTCTAGCCTTATTTACTAGATTACAAATAGTTACTTATGAATCATTTACTAAAAGTGACTGCACGGAATTAAATAACTATAAATCGTTATTTTATAGGTATTTGGTTGAATTAACATATGTTGTAAGAATCTTTAGAAGGCATGCATTTTGCGATTGTTTTATGTTTGATCTCGAGCAATAATATTCGTCCCAGGTTGGATAGAAACCGAAGTATCATTTATTTTTAATAAATGGTAACATTTAAAAGGTGTATATTCTATGTTTGACATTTGGAATTCATGTTGACATATAACATGTTCTTGTACCATCTGAGTAAGCTAAAATTACATTGACAGCGGTCATACGAAATACCGGATTACCCGAGAAAACTTGAAAGTAATCATGTGACCTTACAATGCATGCATTTATGTTTACGGACCCTGACGTAGATTATTTGATCATGGCGTGGTTAGGAGGAAGTTTTGTAAATTATTCAATTATCATGTTGTAGTGTGTGTAATACTCCGTAATAAAGGCTGTATTATTGAAGCGATCTGCGATTTTAAAAGCAAGACTCGCCGTGCCGAACAGAGAAACAATGAAGGCAAATATCATATCAAACGATATCGAACAAATTCAAATACCCACTGGAATATATACAAAATTGACGTAAAACTGTCGTCTATTACTCAAAGTTTCGGAACTTATAGTGATTTTTTTCTTAGATAAATCGCCGATGGAGCATAACTTATTTTGACACTTGTTTTTCGATCAGGAATAGAAATTGTCAATTGTTACCACAATTTCTAACCAGTGACGTGTTTCATCTTAGCCACATGCACATCATAGTTTGTGTGCAAAACCTATTTTTTTACAACCGATGTGGTATTTTCGACGTGAACGTTGCTTTGTACGATCAGTTACATGAATTAGGCATATTCTGGACGTGTGCTTTTGGAAGCATTTCAAATACAAAATTACATAAATTGTCAAACTATTACAAAGACATTACTGACCTACAACCCACAAACATTTCATTTTTATTATTAATAACAGGAATTTATGCACATATTTTTATTTTCTACTCAATGCTGAAACATTTCCTGTTTTCGAATGTATTTTTCTATGACGATGAAATTAACAAGTTTTCACAAAAATACCGTAGCCGGCAAACAAAAGTTCATACTGTAGTAAGTATTTCAGAGCAAAATATGCACCTGTGAAACAGACCACAAAAGTTTTACATAAGTGAACATGTTGCAGATCTCTAAAGTTCCAGAAGACGAAATTATTTTCAAACTTGAATCTCAATTTCTCATAAAGTTCCACATACTAGGTCAAGATAATGTTTAAAACACGCGGTTACTTTGTTGTTATGACTTATTTTAATTGTAAATTATTCCCAGTCTGTTTGTATCGTGAATACGAAGAAGCAATTTTATCTTTTAAAAAGTGACGACCTATATAATGTGTATATGGGTCCGTGAAAAAATACAGCAATTTAATTCAAATACTGCGGCGAACGAAATGAAAAGTTATTACTCAGCTTGCAACGACTTGTTTTAATTACCATGGCATATACATAATGTCATTGTTCTGTCGGAACATTTGATTGTCGGCAAATATGATAATATCTTCTTTCATGTTCCCGCACAAAATTTTCCTGCCAAATACGAGAAAGCTAGTGCTTAAAATAGAAGAGGTGATGTTAAAAAATACGCTGCAGTGCAAATATCATTTTGTAGGCCTAATGGCAAGCATGTTTAAAGTGATAAATATTAAATCATTTGCTGTTCTCATTCTTTTCCACTAATTGGGAGAGTAGACATGACTTGTAAACCAGTTCTTTGTTTGAAGAACATGTATTTAAAACTCATATGTATGATTACACCTGGCTTACAACAGAATCCACGAATATTTCGCTGGTTTGTACTCACTTTTAATTTCATTACAATGCTATAAGGCGGGGTTTTTGTTTTTGGGATGCAAAAAGTTATGGAAATATAACTTAAGAAAAATAGTCTTGATTTTGTAGAATTATGTCCGACCCAGGAAAAAAGTGAGGGGTTTGACATAATCATTTACGAAAGATAGATAAACAGATAAAAACAAAATATAGATCTACACTATGTAATTAGTTAAATACTGAAACAAAACATTTTGTCTACTTAAAATTCCAGAAGTTATCCTGCACAAAAATGTTTTAATAGCTACACCGATACTGACGACATGATATACTTGTTTATGTACACCTTTCACAGGCGTTACAGTAAATTTAAAACTCGCTCAAACGTTTTCATTGGATATCGCAGTCGTACCTCTATCTCCGTTGAAAATGTAAACACGGGTTATCGTGGGAGGGTTAACAATATTTTTTTTGCATTTTGAAGTATTTTAGTCAATTATTTCTACATATTATTGTTATTTAACAGTTTCCAATCATTTCAGTATAAAAAAATAACATGAAAAACCATAGAAAAAATAATTTCGAAATATCTGATTTCCACCACAGTTTTTGTGGTTTCTGGTTGAGACATAAAAGCGCAGATAACTATAAAATGTCTGTATGTAAAATGGGTCTGCGTTTGGAGTCGAATTATTGAGACTAGTCATTAACCAGGCTGATGAAATGAATGGGTGTCAGAAAGGCCCACTTCCAGAAAGGACCAGTACCGAAAAGGCCCAAATCCAGAGAGGGCCATACCAGAAAGGACTAGTTTTATTTTATATGTTAAATCGAAACTTGGGGAAATAAAAGATTAAAAAAGCATATGTACATAGAGAATTTATTATATACAACCAAAATGTAAAGGAAAATCAACAGTGCAAAGTGCATAGCAAACAATGAGGTGCATAAGAAGAATAACAATGGTGATATGAATGATTAAAAAAATAAATAATTGGCATTAATACAAAAGTTTAAAAAAAAAAAACATGATTAAAACACATTTATTCACTAAATAATAATCAACATTTAAACAGAAGTTTCAAACAACACATGATTAAAACACATTATATAGTATCCAAAAATGGACCTTTCTGGTACCTTTGAAAAATGGGCCTTTTTGGACTGGGCCTTTTAGGACTGGTCCTTTCTGGAAGTGGGCCTTTCTGGATCCCTACCGATGAAATTGCCCAAATCAGCTTTTTTAAAAATGATTTGCTTCACTTAGAAAAGATTTGAACACGTCAAGTATGATAAAAACATCTAAAAAAAGAGTTTAAAAGAACCAATTGTTCATGTTTTCCTGCAAAAATTTGTCTCCGTCAAGAAAAGACATTTTTGGAATTTTTATGGCTCCGAAGGGTGGCACATTAAAATCGCACCGTCTGTCTGTCCGTCTGTGTGTCCCCACTTACACATTCGTGTCTGGACTGTAACTTTGTCATGCATTAAATGATTTTAAAATAACTTGGCTCAAATGTGAGTGCAAGACCCACATCCTACCCAGTGTTTTTAAGGGACGCGATATTTCATATTTTGCGTCTAATACACATAAAATACAGAACTGGACCTGTAAAATTATTAATTTGCGTCCTTTGGACGTGCAATTGCCGATTTTCACTGAATGCAAAGCGACACAACTCGTATGGATAACTTTCACGATTTCAGCAGCGCAGTTGTCTTTCTTATTGAAATTGTTGACCAATCGTATGCTCGCGCACCTGCTGTTGTCTAGGGCATTCGGATATTTCGTTTTTTTTCGTGTATCTTGGACTGTAAACATACATCGTCTGCTAAAATTAGCGGGTCAAATAGTCGTGTCTAGACAGACTATGTAAGTCCGTTTTTTCGGCCCTAACAATCCTGATAAGGAGAAACAGTCCAAACCCAACGATAGCCCTTCTGTTGAAGAACCAGCGTCTAAAAGGGCACGAAAGTTTATCCCAAATTGGCTGCAAAAATACCAGTGGTTTGTATAAACTCCAGACGTATCAATGATTACTTTTTAAATTAGAATAACATAACGGAATTTCATCATAGCAAAATAAATCAGAATATTGTTTTATCCTTATTTCTGCTTAAGAATTACGACAATGGATTAAGAATAAACCTATTGAGATATATTTTTAAATGATCATGAAATGTCAATAATTATAACGTTATTGGATAAATTCCGTTTGCCGGCATTCTTCCGTTTACTCATTGAGGCCAATGCCGTGATCATACTTTTGTAAAAACACCTTTGAAAATGTATATCCAAATATTATTATTATTAATAATAATTCGAAGTTTGTATTGTTATAGGTTGAGGTACAAGAACGAACTGATGTTTTGCGACACTTGTATATCAGCCAAAGCAAGTTCAAATCCTTTCACAGAAGGATGTACCAACTTCCAGAATTCTACACTCATACGTCACCAAGACTCTAAAGTTCATGTAAATGTAATCAAAACCATTCAGCTCAAATCCAACTTCACAAAGGCTTATGGCACTGCTGAAACCCTGAACGAGAGTGCAAGTAAGGGTAAACTTGAGGGCAATGCCATGCAGTTAAGAACAATATATACAATGACTAAGCGTGATTTACCTGCAGATGTTTTTACTGATTTAATGCACTTCCAGTGCTTGAACGGCCTAAAGTATGACTTCTATAAAAGGCCTCAGATAATAATGGAGTTTGAGAAGTGTATTCAAGAGGTGCTGTCGAAAGGTCTCCTTCAGCAACTTTAAAATAGTCAGTTTCTAGGTCTTATGTTGGACGAGACCTGTGATATTAGTGTACATAAAAAGTTAGCAATTTATGTTAGGTATTTCGTTGATGGTGAAGTTATTGTACGTTTTTTAGGAAATGAACAAATAAGTGATTGTACTGCTAGTGGCATTGAAACTGCATTGATTCATTTCTTAGTCAATAAAGGTATAACTGATGAAAATGTTTCAAAAGTTCTTGGCTTGGGTACAGAAGGGGCCTCTGTCATGACAGGGAGATTGAATGGGTTAGGGGCTAAGCTTAAGAGGAGAAATGTTATGTTGACTCAGGTACACTGTGTTGCGCATAGGCTCAATCTTGCAGCCTCTCAGGCTGGCAAAGATATAGACTTTAGTCAGCGTTACCATCAGATTATTCATGCATTATACAAATTTTATTCTGATAGCTCTGTCAGGTATGACAGGTTGAGAGAATTACAAGAGATCTTGATAGGCAAAGCAACTCAAATGACTAAACCCACTTCTGTCCTATGGTTATCAGTTGAAGCAGCAGTGAAGTCTGTTTTTGCAAATTAATCTCCTATCTATCAGTCATTAGAATCTGAAAAATCTGCAGGGCAAATTGATGGTCTTCTGAAATTCCTTGCAAATGCCAAATTTCTACTGTTCACTGCCCTGCTAATTGATATCTTGACTGTCATTGGTATCTTAAGTTTGACCTTTCAGCAAGACCATGTTAATTTCTCACACATTAGGCAAAATGTCTCTACTACCAAAGAAACCCTTGAGGCAATGAAAACAGCTTCTGAAACTTTTAATATCATATACACTGAACTTGGCAATTTACCTGAACCTGGAACAAAGAACAGATTCAGGGACATGGAGTTTACTGACAACCAGCAGATCAGAAATGATTTCAGTCATTTGAGGGACCGCTATATTAGTAAGTTGGTTTCAAATCTTGATGACAGATTCCCAGATGATGAATTACATACTTTAGAATGTTTTGACCAGCTCCTAAATCCAAAAAGATATCCTGATAATGTAATAGATTTGGCTAACGATGGGACAGATCAACTCAAATCTTTGCTAAACTAAGGTATCTGTTCTGTATATAGAACTAGTTTCCTACGCGGTTTTGATCAGAACAGTTTTCTAAGTCAGACCGGAGACACTAAAAGACACCTAGTCAGGCCGAATAATGTGTCTTATATCCGATGTTGTGTTTGTGATCATAAACTATCGGAACATCGTAATACGTTATCGAACCACTAGGTACTCTTGAATTTTAAATTACAAAACTCGGAATTCAACATAAAAAAAAACAACGGCTTTTTTGGATCGATTGAATTTATTCAATCGTATCCAAAGTTAACAGAGTATTTCAGACCCTTACGGCCGAACTCTTAACACAAATTTTTGTCGAATACGACCGAAAAGTAGTTCTATATTAATGTCCTCTGTTTTAAAAATTATATAGTAACAGATCTAAATAATATCAAAACATTACAGAATAGCATAATATTATATTGTTGTTTTTCTTATAATTTGTAACTTAAATCAACAAGGTATCTGTTCTGTATAGAACTATTTTCCTACGCGGTTTTTATCGTCAGACCGGTGTGACATGAGAAATGTAAGACCCGTGAAATACGTATCGCTACACCGGATACACTAAATTCAGTGTTTCTGCGAGAGCGCGATTTCTGCGGTTTTGACGCACTCATTTTGTCAATGAAGCAACAGAAATAGCAAAGAGCGTCTTCTATGACACAATTAAAATGTGTATGATCAAATTACTTAAAAGACAACATTTCAAAACCTCTCAAAACGCTTCGAAATGCAAGATAAATTGTTGATAAAATACGCTTCCGGTATGGGATATGTCTAATTTTGACCCAATTGCGTCGTCGTTGTCGTCTGATCTCGGATCGACCCGCATTTTGTACCATTGCATTTTTGTGTGTGTTGATTCCTATGATACCGTCATCTTAGACGCACAACAAGAGATGGTCGACAAACCTTAATAGTGGAAACAAAAACGTCTTTCTGAGTGATTTTAATGATCATTTTGTAGTCATTTAGATCAGACTGTCAATATTGAAAGGGTTTAACTGTGCCAAATGATATCCAAGTTTAATGTGTATGGTTGAATGCATTTATGAAAAATTCGCTTTGTGGACAAATTTGACTTTTGAGATGCAGTGACAAAATGAAAAGCATCCAAAGAGAAACACCTGTTCTCTTGCCAGCCCTTTGATTATCCACCATTTTGTGATGTATCACATGCAGTTTTACAGAAGTAAACTGAATAAAACTTCTTTAACACATAGTCATGCCTTTTATTTTTTTACAATAAAGGGTGTAATGCTCGATCCCTCGATGTTTCTAAAGACCCCCAAATTATGATACAGGGAATTGGCATCCAGGGTCTTCCTCCTCCATGAAAGCCGGAAGTTGCAATATGACCTTAGCTGTTGGGTGCGACGTTAAATCTGAATTAATTCGCACAATACAATCAACCTTATGGGCATATCCCATAACTTTTGAATGACATTTGAAGTTGTTCAAACCATAAATTTTCAGTTCAGTTTTGTCAAAATCCATTTCTCAGTTACGATTCACAGCTTAATACTTCATAGGGTAGTTGAACATAGTCACTGAATGACATAATGTAAGCACATGGGTTCCTATCTCAAAAGTAAAGTTTACACAAATGGTGAAAGGTCAAAATTTGTGGACAGTTGTGTCTCCAGTTTATAACTTTACTCGTGCAAGGGTTGTCCTGATATTCACACATGTATGTGTACACTCTATGTTGTCCTGATATTTACACATGTATGTGTGCAGACTGTGTTGTTCAGAGACAATCGGTCCTCCAGCACTTTCAGTCTTTTGATTGTAACTTGCCAACGCCTCTATCATGAAAAGTGCTCGGCCTGACTAGTTGACATTTAGTGTCTTTAAAGATTTTCCGAAAAACTAGTCTAAAATACGCCTTTATGCGTTAAGGTATAAAACTGAAACTTATCAGCAAATTAACTCTAAAGAGGCACTTGTAGATGTCTTTTTGAAATATGACAACATATTTTTATGCTTTAAACATGTTGTAATTGTTGTATTTTATGTAAATGCGTGGTTCGAAAATGGTACGAAAAAGTCCGCATTTCGGCGAAGTCGATTCTTACCTGGGTACAAATAACTGTAAGAAATCGCATAGATCTACATGTCTTAACTACGATTTTTAAATATAGTCAAATGCAATAATCTAAAGGGAAAATCAAATTCATTTCTCTGGATTATGCTGTCATTTACAAAGAACAAATATTAACTCAATATAAATTGTAACAAAAACTTTCAAACTTTACCAAAGTAGGAAAATGAATTAATATAAGTTTTTCTTTGAAAGCTTATTTTCAGACTCCACTTATATTGTTACACCTTTGTACTATGTATGTATTTATACTATGTATTTTCTAGAATAAATATTGTTTAAACTAAACTTAACCACGATTCTTTTGCTACACTAAATTTTGGTTTGTACATTCATACATACATTAATTACAGTACACGCAAGGTGTTTTTTCCAAATGTCACCCAGTCACCGCGACAGAAATTCATTCTAGGTGACCGGTCACGGTGACGAGGTCACCCTAAAAAAGTTTTGGTCACCCAAACGGCCACCGCGACCATTTACGATGCGCGGTGATTCACGGTGGCCGGTCGCGGTGAATCGCGGTGACCAACTCGACTGAAATAAAGTATTTTACAATTATTTTATTATATTTATTGGTGTACAAAATGTAGAATACATCAATTTCTGTAAATACTTTTTATTTTTCATCTACGGTCTCTATTATTAGCACATCGTCAGCGCGGTATTTCTGTTCGAATTGCCGCTCGGGTATTACTGCATAAAATATCATCATTTTTAGATACATGTATAATTGTTTCAAAACGTTTTCTTTCCTTCCTGAACTTAAATTTATCACGTTTATGTAGATTTAAAATAATAATTCACGTAAACAATGTGCCGTAATTGGTCAATCTTTTTAATCCCAACTTGCCTTTTGTCAATCACGGTGGGTGTGAAAAATATCGCCTGTAATAAAGGATGACATATTTAACTCAAAAAATTGTTTGCAAACCCAAGCTATTTGACACAATTACTTCTGAAAGATAACTGTCAATTTTTAGTGAATACGCATATTTGTCTGCGGAGATTTTGAGTATCTCTTGTCTTACGAAAGTCGACAGACAATGCATCGAAAGTGCGTAAATATTTAAATTATTGTAATAATTATATTGTCCAATGTTCGAATTTCTCAAATGCAAAAAATGATCTAGATTTATATAAAAAAATTCCGAATGTTGTGTACCCGAAATACAATTGCCGTCTGCTATATTTGGTGTACCGCAAGGTTCAGTTGTGAGACCTCTTTGTTGCGAATTATGCTTTCTTTTATATTTAATTTTATTATTTTGTACGGATCACACAAACAACCGGAATATTACGGAAATGCACATTATTAATAAAGAAATCTTGAATATCAAAACGAGTTGCTTGTTCGCAGCAGGAACGTAGAATCTGTATATTCTACGTTCCTGTTCGCAGCGTACTTTTGTTTTGTCATTTACGATTGCCTCTTAATTTTTCAGTAACTGCCAACGTCCATGCTTTCCCAGTTAATTTTTTTTCATTTTGCCAAATAAAGTTATTTTTACTTCAAAGTGTTTTCTATATCAAACGTAAAGCAGCAGGTGTTATGAAATCAAAGAATGCCGCCGCGATGGCCGGTTTCTTTGATCTTAGTGAGCACGTGGTATTAAAAAGAAAAAGTTTGAGACATTGACAATAGATTGATATTTTGGATTATTAGATCATAAGTTTGGAATAGTTAAAGTAAGTTTGTTTTTTAGATTTATTGTGTTGCCGGGGTTGTTTTACTTGATCCTAAAGTATGTTAGTTTGTTGATAGCGGCATCGTAATTAAAACGATTTGGGCGTCGGAAAGTTTCAAAAACATCAAATTACAATTATTTTTCTATTTTTTATTGACAATTTAAAGTTAATCAGTAAAAAAACATAACAAATACTCAAGTTTCGACCCGAATGTGGACACCGCGAAACACCGTGACCAGTCACCGCGATTCGCGGTGACGATGGTCACCGCGACCGGACACGCTAATTCGCGGTGACGGGTGACTCAGGGGGGCATTTGGGTGACCAAATTTGCGTGGTCACGATGATTGGAGATCGCGGTGATGGGTGACAATTGGAAAAAACACCTTGCGTGTACTGTATATAGGAACATAATAATCATCATAATCATAATCATTATTACTTGTTACGAAATACTGCTAGAGTCTAGTATATGTTAAATATGAGAGATAATAGCCTGCTATTAAAATGTTCAGTTGTTGTTTCATACAAGTTATGAAAATTTAAAACAGTATGGTAGAAAGGCTGGTAATGACTAGGTGTGCACAATAGACCCGGTATATTGCAATTCACAGTATTTTGGAACCACTCACGGGGATAGTTAATGTAAGCTGCAAGTACTTGTTCTACAATAGGTATATACTGAATCAATTTATAACAAAAGATTGATTTATCAATTTTTAGCTTTTCTTTGAAAAACAGAAGAGCCATTGTCATAACCTTCTTGACGTCAGTCGGCACTGTCGTCTTGAATCTGGTTAAGCTTTCTTAAAATTCACTTTCTCGGTAACCATTAAAGCCTTGAAACTTCAGACAAGTGCTTTGCATCAAACAATGGCATCTGTTGCCGTGTGGTTGAGGTCATTGACTGATGTTTACTTGTCCCTCACCGCTGTATTTTTTTTTCATGCCCTACTTGGGTCAAATTCTTTTATGTCTGGGAGCTATCTAGGTTCTACCCAGGTGCCCGCTCGTGACTGAAATAATGCCAGAATTGGCACCCAGGGTCTTCCTCCTCCATGAAAGCTGGACGTTGCAATATGACCTTAGCTGTTGAGTGCGACATTAAATCCGAATCAGTGAATTGGCACAATACAATCAACCCTATGGGCATATCCCATAACTTTTGAATGGCATTAAAAGTTGTTCAAACTAACAAACTATTAATTTTCAGTTCAGTTTTGTCAAAATCCATTTCTCAGTTACCATTCACAGCTTATTCACAGCTTAATACTTCATAGGGTAGTTGAACATAGTCACTGAATGCAAAATGTAAGCACATGGGTTCCTATCTCAAAAGTAAAGTTTACACAAATGGTTAAAGGTCAAAATTTGTGGACAGTTGTGTCTCCAGTTTATAATTTTACTGGTGCAAGGGTGTCCTGATATTTACACATGTGATGTGTACAATCTGTGTTGTCCTGATATTTACACATGTATACTTAACGGCTTTTCGAACTCTACATTTTCATCTTTTATTATCTTTTTTATTTAAAGCATTAATTTTATCAATTTTCGTCTACCGTCATAAAACGGGTTGATAAATATTTTGGCATGTATAAAATTGAGCGTAAACCAGTCTAACTATCTGTTCCGAGATGCACGTGCATTTCGTGCATTTTGTATATTGTCATTTATACAAAAGTTGTACACCTACAAAATTGATAAGAACTTGCTGTGTATTGACTTACATGTCAGGAAATCATAAAATTATTGAAATATTGATATCTATTAAACGATGCGGCGAATGACACTAGAAGAAAGAGCACGTGCGGTTGGGATGGTCCAAAGTGGGGTTTCTAATAGACAGGTAAGTTATTTATATTTTATTATTACGATACAAAATAAGAAAACTGACACGTATTTGATGTCTAAATACCGCTTGAATCAATACCCAGGTTAGTGATATCGAATTTTTAATTTCAGGTTGCCCGGCTGTTTGGACGGGACCCCAAAACAATCACTAATCTCGTGACCAAATTTAACCAGACACGAAGTGTAGGCGACCTACCAAGACGCCCTCGCCGTGTAACATCCAGACGACAGGACGGTGTAATTCAACAGGTTCATAGAGGTCAACCTTTCCGTTCTGCATCATTCACTGCAGGAAGAATGATTGGAACACACAACCGTCCAATATCATCATACACTGTTCGTAGGCGATTAAAGGAGCGAGGGTTACGATGTAGACGGCCGTACAAGGGTCTTATATTGTTGGCACGACATTGTTGGCACGACACAGACAGGCCAGATTATTATGGGCGCGACGTCATCAGCGCTACAACAGAGCGGACTGGGCTAATGTGTTATTCAGCGATGAAAGTAGGTTTACGCTCCATGGTAATGATGGTCGAATAAGATGTTATCGGCGACGCGGTGAACGGTTTGTTGATGCAAATGTGAAGGAACGTGACCATTTTCAAGGGGGTTCCGTCATGATATGGGCAGCAGTCTCACTTCATACTAAAACGCCAGTAGTGGTGGTCCGAGGTAGGATGAACGCTCAGAGCTATCAAAATGACATTCTTACACCTGTTGCCATTCCTCACATACAACAGCAGAGGGGAATGGAGTTCATGCATGACGGTGCTCCATGTCACACAGCGGCTAGCACCATACGTCTCTTGGCTAGGAATAACATCCATGTATTGCCATGGTGTTCAAAGAGCCCAGATCTAAATCCCATAGAGCACTTGTGGGATGAACTTGGTCGGAGGGTAAGGAAGCTTCGCCAGCAGCCAAGAACTCTACGGGAGCTAGAAAATGCTCTTATTAGGATATGGAATGCCATTCCACAGGGTTATATCTCTAATTATATCAATTCAATGCGTTCCAGATGTACTGCAGTCATCAGAGCTCAGGGCGGACACAACAGATATTAAGGTTATAAAAATGTGACATTTGACTTTACGGGTATTGCTGTTAAAAAACGTGTGGTTAATCGATATTTAAGTTGATAGTTATTATTTTAATGTTTTTATGGAATGAAATGATGAATTAAAATTGTGTAAAAATTTCATTGTAAAATTTTATTTTTTGAAAGAGATATTAGCCAAAATACAAGTGTGGAGTTAGAAAAGCCGTTAAGTGTATGTGTGCAGACTGTGTTGTTTAGAGACAATCGATCCTCCAGCACTTTCAGTCCTTTGATTTGTAAATGGGACCCCTAAAAACTATTTATTGAGTCCCAGGGAGCCCTAACAGGGGGTAGATCGTAAAGTGGTTTCTGGTTTACTTTAATCGAGACAAATGTTAGCTGGTGGAAAAAAATGTCGGATTTTGGTGGCCGGTAATTTTTTTTTTTTTTTTTAAAAGTAACATTTTTACATGTTTTGAATCAAATGACCACATGCAAGATGTGGCCAAATTATTTACCTATCGCCAAACCATTGTGTCAAGCTTGTATTTTTACTAACAAAAAAGTTACTGAAAAGATTTCATGTTCAGATGAAGTGATCGCGAGCAGAATGAGTGAATAATTTTCCTTATAAAATCCAAATTCCACCGATTGTGGCCTGCTTTTCAACTCACATCATTCCCTTTTTGGGTAAAATAAACTATGTAGCAATCTACGGTGCACACATTTGTGTCCTTAGGTGTCTGGTGTTCACTTTATGCGTGTTTTGTTAGCTGGTTATTTTATAAATATTAACATACCGGCGTTCTACAAGCCACAAACTTCTTTTTCGTTATATTTTCGGAAGCCTTGAGAGTAAAATTTTAATGTCATATTGGAATATTTGTCTATTTACTTATTGGTGTATACTGCCTTTATGATACAAAGAAAATACAAAGACACTCTTAAAACTCTGTCACAGATACAGAATGTGGATTTGGCACTTAAATCTAAATATAGAACACTTATGTTAACTATTCACTCTTACTGACGAACTTGTACGTTTTCTTTTAGGTGTTTGTTGGAAGTAAATGTGACTGATCGTTTCTGCCAATTAAATCTTACTACATTTGGAGTTTGATTAGTACACACTCGTTTATAGGATTGAGATAAAACCGATTATTTTTTCCGCTTTTGGATTTTCCGACAGGATTACCCTTTTTGTGTTATTATATCTTTTGTTAAGGCTCAGCTTACTTCTAGCAGCAAACCGAGGCATCTTGGTGTACCTGTAATAAGAAACATTTTCAGTTATGCAACATTTTATAATCGATAACAGCACATTAATTTTGTTGGTACATCATTTGATAGCGATTAAACACCCATTTATCAGTTAAACGTGGCTATTACAAGAAGGCTCAAACCATCTTGTGAAAGTGTTTATTAAGTCAATGCACTTATTAAGATTGAGTTTCTGTAAAAAGACACAAAAAACTATTTAGTGTAATGAAAGCCTTTGATAATGCTAAAACATGAAGGAGCCCAGCGAAAATCAACTGCAGAATTTGACCAGTTTTGCATGATTATTGAGATACTAAATGTGACCTGATAAAAACATAACTTTCTGATTTTCCAGCTTGTAAAAAAAATAAAATTTCACCAACAAGATATTGACATGAAATTTGCCTTACAATAATTTAAACATACTCAGTACACAGAAAAATAACATGTGCTTTTTCTTAACAAAAGATATTAAAAAAATTGTATTTTTCTATTGTTCTTTCCTGCATATTCATTATTTAAAAATGACGTCATCTTACGTATACCACCGCTCTATCTCCCATAACTAACTCACTGTTACTGCATGGAAAAGCAGACTAAAAATTATGTAGTCTGACAGGGATTTAATTTTTCGTAACTACCACCAGTTTGGCTTTTTTGTACAAAGCAACATCTTTGGTTCAGACTGAATTCCTTCATTGTCCGGCTGATCTTGTTTATAATTATGAGTGAAAACATTAAATTATATTCAAACCTTTCAAATAAAACCTGAAAACCAAGCGAAATTGACCGATTAATGGAAAATCAACAGTTGTCAAACTTTTGACACTTGTTTTTTGTACTGATAAATTACGGCTTTCGGATAATTTGCGGGTTTTCCCGAGGTAGAAAGGTCTTAATTAAATATTCAAATTAGACTGTTTTCCGGTAATTCCATTTTTAATCATTTCTAAAGCGAAATAAATCGGTACCATTCTTGGGCTGATTTAGCGCTTCATAAATATTCATTAGATTCATTCAAGGGACGCAACTCTAATTGATTGCTAATGTAGGTCATCACCGTGGTCGCTGTTATAAAGCCCAAAAATGGTTAATACAAACAGGCTATACTCTGTAGCCACAACGCTATCAATATATCAATAATATAGTTTCTTCGGCCATTCATAAAAATACAACAACTCAACTAAGAAGATGGATAGAACGAATTCTAGTGGATTTCCGATTCCAATATGGCGACTGTTCCACAGCAAAATAATAACAAAAGCGCGAAACTGACGTCATACTCCATACGTGCTATAACATTGTAGCGAGTAACTACTGGCTTCGGGAGATAACACTTTATTGCATCGAACAAATAAAATAGAAACACGCATGCGCTACACTGACGTCATATATATCAGTGCTACAGCATTGTAACTGCTTCTATTACCTTATCCACATAACGCTTTGTTGCATCGAACTAAAGTTTAAAGGTCATTTTGTCCGTTTTAGTAATACAAAAGATATATATACATAGTAATTAATGTTAATAAATATCCACAAATAACTTTCGTCTCGAAAACTTAAGTTATGAACCATATGACGTTTTTAAAATGCCACTGGCTTGACTTTGTTGAAGCTACTACACAAATAATACAGCTCGTGGCCTGTAGAACACCGGAATGTTAATATTTATAAAATAACCAGCCAACAAAACCCGCATAAAGTGAACACCAGACACCACACGGGTGTTTAAAGTTTATTTTTGGGACCGTATGACACATAACAACGAGTGTGTGCACCGTAGATTGCACAGTTTATTTCACACAAAAAGGGAATGATTTGAGTTGAAAAACAGGCCACAATCGGTGGAATTTGGATTTTATAAGGAAAATTACTCACTCATTCTGCTTGCGATCACTTCATCTGAACGTGAAATCGCTTCAATAACTTTTTTGTTAGTAGTTTATACTAATTTATTTATTCTCGATTGCGAAACAAGTTCTTACAACTTATATTAATCGCTCTCGAGACTCATTCCAGATGGAATCAACCTCGAAGAGAGAGAGGCAATGTGGATTTAATTGTGTCTTGCCTAAGGACACTACCGACATGGCGATGGTAGGGATCGAACCCGGGGCCCTTCGATCCTGAGGCGAACGCGCTACCATTGCGCCACGGCGACTCCAACTTTTTTGTTAGTAAAGATACAAGCTTGACATAATGGTTTGGCGATAGGTAAATAATTTGGCCACATCTTGCATGTGGTCATTTGATTCAAAACATGTAAAAAATGTTACTTACCATGAGATGAAAAATTACCGGCCACCAAAATCCGACATTTGTTTCCACCAGCTAACATTTGTCTCGATTAAAGTAAACCAGAAACCACTTTACAATCTACCCCCTGCCTAAAATATTAAACTGATGTAAAACCCTGCCTACCTCAAAGGTCAAGGTCACAGAGTTTGAAGGTAATAGATTCCTCTATATATGCATATACGCACACATTCGTGTCTGGACTGTTACTTTGTCATGCATTGAAGGATTTTAAAATAACTTGGCACAAATGTCTAGCACATCAAGACAACATGTCGCGTGCAAGACCCACGTCGCTACCTCAAAGGTCAAGGTCACACTTAAGAGTTTTTAGCTCGACTATTCGAAGAATAAGGAGGCTATTGCACTCGCGTCGGCGTCTGCATTGGTTAAAGTTTTTTATAAATTCAGATATCTTGAAAATGATCAAAGATATTGACTTGAAACTCAATAAATATATTTACCATCAACATCTACACCTGAGGAAACAATCCCCATAACTCTGTTTTGATTTTTGACAGATTTATGCCCCTTTTTAACTTAGAATTTTTGGTTAAAGATTTTCATAAAGTCAAATATCTTGAATTCTATCAAAGGTATTGACTTGAAACTCAAAATATATCTTTACCATCATCATCTACACCTGAGGAAATAATCCCCATAACTCTGTTTTGATTTTTGACAGATTTATGTCCCTTTTCAACTTAGAATTTTAGTTAAAGATTTTTATAAAGTCTAATATCTTGGATACTATCGAACATATTGACTTGAAACTTAAAATGTATTTTTACTATCAACATCTTCACCACTGTTTTTGATTTTTGACAGATTTATGCCCCTTTTTAACTTAGATTTTTTTTCACTGTTTTTACCAGACTGAAATACTTGAAATGGCTTATTTTTGAAATGTCATAAAATAATTATGCAGCATGCAGCAGTTATGCTTTTTTAATTTTATGCATATCAATTTTGAAATGTTACAAAGTTATTCATTATCAAATATACAAGGTCATGTATTTCTTTGAAATTATCTCCCACCCCCCTCCCCTACTCCATCCAGTTGGCTTACAATATCCAGGGTAAGGCTTTGAATGTAATGGACATTTACAGAGGTCTTTGAACAAGTTTCATATCTTTGAGCTTAATTCTTACAGACAATTATGCAATACACCAGTCCTGTTCTTAGACAAAAAAACCCATTTTACTGACAAGCTATCGAATAGTCCAGCGTGCTGTCATAAGACAGCTCTTGTTAGGTAATGGAATCGTGGTATATATGCATACATTTGTGTCCGGACTATAACTTTGTCATGCATTGAAGGATTTTAAAATAACTTGGCACAAATGTTCAGCAGATCAAGCCGATGTGTCAGGTGCAAGACCCATGTCCCTACCTCAAAGGTCAAGGTCACACTTAGAGTTTGAAAGTAATGGAATCCTCTAAATATGCACTCATT
>JAFMSR010000016.1:15597056-15748638 GCA_022818135.1 Saxidomus purpurata
TTTTTTTTCAAATAGCTGCAGTTGCTTATTATAAACTGCATTGGAAAACTGAAAATTTTATTATTAGTTCAAGATGTGTGCTTATTGAAGTAAAGACAATTAAATAGATCTACATGTCATCCAATCCAGGATCAGTCAATATGAAAAACTTCACTAGCTGGTAATTAACGAAACTTTATAGTGCCGTATGGATCAGACTCATAAAAACGTCACTTTTTTTCTGAACCAGCTCTGTATCTGCATGACATTTCAGACAGTTAAAACTACATTCAAATAAAGATATCATATTTTAGTTAATTTCATGGTTCAGTAAAACTTACCAGTAAAAGCTTATTAACTCGAGCATCGATAACTCGAGAACCTGGGATAACTCAAGAACTCCTGTCGGTCCCGGCAATTTTAACTATATGTTTAACCAGAAATCACCATGGATAACTTGAGCATCGATAAGTCAAGAACCCGGGATAACTCGAGGAACACCTGTGGTCCCACCAGGTAGATTTCTTACTAAATTACCTGCGACGAGTCGAGGTCACTGATTATCAGATTTTTCTCACCTCCGCTGGCACATCATTATTTTGACACATCATAAGAAAAACTTCTATCGTTAAAATTTTTATCATTTGTTTATTATCGATTAATCGGCTGTCCAGTGGCCAAAGTGTTCAAAATATTATTCGCACATTTTAATCATCTTCAATCATATGTCATATGACAGCCGCCTATTTACTTTGATTAAATAGGAAGAAAATAAAGAAAATTATGTTTGCGAGTGTTCAATTACGAGAACTTAATGATGAGATGAAAATTATGAGTCTGAGTTAAATTTTCATGATAAGGCATGACAAAAATCCAAAACTTCATATTTCATCTAGAGTAATCTCTATCAAATTGTCATGTCAGAAATTAACTTTGTGTCCGAGCAATCTAGTGTAGGACCTGGTCTCGGGTAAATACATTAGGCGAAGTAAATTCTCCATTAATCTGTTGTCATTAGTAATTACCATGATCATACAATGTATGCAAACGAAACAGACAGGATTTATTAATCAAATAAATACAAATGGTAATTATGGTTCATGATTTAATAAAATTTATGAATGTATAAATCCTACTACAACATAGGTCCTCAAATACACTTTGATCATAAGATACGTCACAGCAAGGTCTTTCAAATACTATTTGAAAGACCTTGGTCACAGCAGAAAAACTTGTAAACTTTCTATGATTCGGAGAACTCGGATAACTCAAGCATTTTACTCACCCCCTTGCGACCTCGACTTATTGAAGTTTTTCTGTAATTTCAATCAATTTTCAGCCAAAATAATAACATATTACGATATTACGGTAATGCATAATATTTGACAGCGACTTCGCTGAGCTTGTGTACACATTAAGAGCAATGTTCTACAAAAGTGTAAAACACATAAATACCGGTAAGTCGATAAAAAATATGGGTGCGTAAAGGCAACACGCTTTGGAAAAATAGGAGCAAACACAAATCATATCTTGAAAAGTCATTTTAATTTTCTTTCTTTTTTAGTTCCTCTACCTATTGACCAGACGGCGGATTATTCTGTTTTTGACATAAGATTATTTGAAAGCAATGCAGAGTGAAGAAACTCGTCACATTCCAAGGTTGGTTATTTTTAAGTTACGTAAAAGGCAGGAACTTGTAATGTAGATGTTTAAATGGAAATATTTTTATGATAAATGTTCAATCAATTAGTAAGTGTGAGGAAGCATTGGAAATTATATTTAAACCAGACTGGTGACTTGTACGTGCAAACTGCACCCTAGCGCACATTTTATTAAACAAGTAAATCAGTAGATGTATTTCTAATGCTACAGCCCTCTCCTTTATTGATGGCAAAAAGTCAATAAGGAATTATTATGGCCACGAGTAAGGGGTTTTTAAAAAGTGAGCTACCAGGCCTTCCCATCTACTCAGTCCACCAAGAAGGACACTGGTAGTGTGATAGTGCAAAAAGATAACCTATCTTACACCTTAAAAACTTAAAAGCCCTTAATTACACTATGTTTATGTACTTGTGCAGAATAAGAGGTTAGTAAATAGAAGGGTGTTAAAAACAGGATAAAAGCAAGTTTGATCAGGTTTATGGGTTCAACATCGATGCAGCCAGTGCTGACTTAAATCCGGAGATAGAGTTAGCACTGACTACATGCGATGTGTTCCACTGTACAACATTTACTGTTCTTGGAAAATTTGTAATAGTCAACTGATGTTGTTGGAATGTAGTATGCAAGATGGTGGAAAAGCGTCGATTGTCTCGTGTTAAGTGTAAGGTTCTGTGTGGGATTTATTTCAACATGATTGTTTAAAATTTTGTAAAACAAAATGAGTCTACTGATTTTCCGACTACTTTCTAAGGTGTTCCTATTAAGTCATAATGTTAGTTACTGTGCCCGGGGTCTTGCTATATGTAGTGGTTACAAAATGAGCAGCTTGCTTTTGAACGTTTTCTATTTTGTCTGTATCTTTCTGTGTGTAAGGATCCCATACAGCTGAAAAATATTCTAAAGTAGGTCTAACAATAGTTTTATATGGTGGTACATTTATGTACCTTAGTTGCTTTCTCGGCAGAATGTAAATTTCTCTTTAAAAATCCTACACTCTGGCCAGATTTTACTAGTTATTTTGTTTATATGTGAAGACCATGAGATATTAGATGATACTTCAACTCCAAGATAGGTGGCTTGATGTACAACTGACATTGGTTGGTTATGCAGTTGTCACTCTCTTTGACCTAGAAACATGTATAATGTGACATTGATGTTGAAACTCATCTTCAATTTCTGCTCCCATTTTGCCAGACTGTTGAGATCCTCTTGCAACTGTAATCCATCTTGGGTAGAGTGTATAGTCCTGTATATAACACAGTCATCTGCAAATAACCTGACATTGGAGTTTACAGCCGCAGGAAGGTTGTTAATGTAGAGCAGAAATAGGAGAACCCCCCAACACCGACCCCTGTGAAACACCTGATAGTACAGGTGCCGACGTGGATGCCTCCCCATCAGCAACAACTTGCTGTGTTCGATTTCCCAAGAATGCTCTAATCCAAGAAAGTACACTACCTCTCATACCATAATGTGACATTTTGTAAAGTAACCTGCCATGATGGACACCATCAAAGGCCTTACTGAAGTCCATTATGGTGACATCCACTTGGCCTTGCTGTACTGACTTTGCTAAGTCGTGAATAAAACCCACAAGTTGGATTTTGCAAGATTTGGCACGAAAGCCATGCTGGCTATCAACAAGTAAATTATTTAAGTCTAGATGGTCCAAGACATTACTCACAACTATGTGCTCTAATAATGAACAGGCTATGCAGGTTAATGAGACTGATCTATAATTACTAGCCCTAAATTTTTCTCCTTTTTTGAAAATAGGTGTTACAAAGGCTTGGGACCAATCAGATGGTACAGATCCTGAACATAATGACATTTTAAATAGTTAAGTTAAAACAGGAGCAGTTTCATCAGCGCATTCCTTCAAAAATATTGGTTTAATGGCATCAGGGCCAGAAGCCTTATGAGGATTGAGTTCCCTAATTTACAGAGTTAATGCCCTTTCTTACTTTTCCTTGACCGGAGCATTACTTGAAAACTACTGGTTGGAATTCAGTACAACTTCATACAATGGTCAAGTACATTGAGAGAAAGTGCAGTGCACAGGAACAATAACTACCTTGACTAATTACAGAGTCTTGCCCTTTCTTACTTTTCCTTGTCCGGGCAACTGAAACGAAATACAACTTCATACAATGGTCAAGAATATTGAGAGGAAGTGCAGTGCACAGGAACCACAACTCTATCTTGACTCATTACAGAGTTATTGCCCTTTCTTACTTTTCCTTGTCCAGAGCATAAATTGAAGACTACTAGTTGGAATTCAATACAATTTCATACAATAGTGTATTTTTTGTGACAGTTTTATAAAAGCAATTTTTGGTTGCTGTTCATTTAAATGTGTTAAATTAATGATATGCCGCATTAGTATTTGAAGTTGGTGCTTTAGATAAAAAAAAATCGGACTGATAAAATGATAGTTGATTGTGTCGTTGTTGATGTTGGTAGAGATTTCGGCAGTGGAAGGGAAGCAACTCCTGCATGCGGTTGTTCTTTTCTTATATTGACTCTCCAAGTCAAATAAGAAAATCAATATTTCGAAAGTTACTATTTCATACTGGTAGCGTGAAGAGTTTTGTGTATTGGGTTAAAAGCTATTATTTCCTCTACGCTTTATGTACACACACCATATTCAGCTGGATTTTTACTTGAAAAAAATGCGCATAATGTCACTTTAAACACAGTTACTGTCAAAGTATGACCTAGTCTTTGTTTATAGCTTGTTATTGGGTCGATTGTTAAAATCGACCTAAGGTTAACAGATTATGTCGCCCTTACGGCCGAACGCACAACATACAAACAAGTAGTTCCATATAAACAGTTGTTAGGCATTATAGCGATTTCTGTTTTCAAAATTATATAGTAATAAATCTAAATAATTTAAAAACATTTCAGAATAGAATAATATTATTTCGTTATTGTTCTTTAAATGTGTAATTAATCGTAAATACTATTAATGCGCGAACGAATGACTTGCACATACAAATTTATAACAACTCGTTTTTTACCAATAACTGTGTATTCGGCGGACAGTTGGTAGAGATGCTGGAAATTGAATTTGCGCTGACTTACTGCGGCGGACGCGAGTTCGAAACCCATTTAATACAGTTTTTTTTTACATTTTTCTTCTGTTTTACTTATAATTTTAAGACTTTAAACCATTTTAAATGTTTTACAGCAAATAATCATAGAAAACTTCATTCATGTCAAACTTATAAGGATAATAATGATAATAAGACATACTGTATACATATTATTCGATAACAGTAAAGTTCAGTCAGTAGTCGTGTCAGGTTTTGCTTGTACAACCAGAATTGGTTTCCTTGGGTTCTTTTGGGGCCATGCCTCAACATCAATCATCACCAATTTCTAGAATATTTACATGTCAGTTTTGTTTGTGGGCCCGCTGTGATACTTTGTATCACTGTTTTTCTTGTTCAGTTATTAATTTACTCTGTGTCTTCTTTGATCTTGCTCATTGTTCAGTTTTTGCCTACAATTTAGGATAGGAATTTATTTTGTATTATTGACACAATACACTCAACCCTATGGGCAAATCCCATAACTTTTGAATGACATTAAAAGTTGTGCAAACTTTGAATTTTCAGTTCAGGTTTGTAAAAACCCACTTCTCAGTTACCATTCACAGCTATGATATGTTATAGGGTAGTTGAACATACATGTAGTCACTGACTGCAAAAGGTAAGCACATGGGTTCCTATCAAAAGTAAAGTTTACACATATGGTTAAAGGTCAAACTCTGTGGACATTTGTGTCTCCAGTTTGTTGATAACTTTACTCATGCATGGGTTGCCCTGATATTTACACATATGTTCAGAGACAATCGACCCTCCAGCACTTCCAGTCCTTTGATTCATTATAGACATGAGAAGTAGCACGGCAGTCTTTGTGTAATAATAAGGTGATCAAATAACCAGGGCGCAGATCAAACAAACCATACAAATATTTAATAGGTATAAATTGTCAGGTATTTGTGATTATTTGGTCAATACCGATGATCGGCATGTCAATTTAGTGACCACAATGATGTTACCTTATAGTTTTAAAGTAAATATATTAAAGATCATTATAAATGACTTTGACCTTCTGACTATAATTATTGGAGGTAACAATTCCTTCCTTTATGAGAATCAAAGCACTGAACGTACTGATGGGAAAGTTGTGTTGGTATTTGTAAGTCCCAAACAAGTAGTTTTATGGGTTTTGGGGGACAAAATATTAATCAGAATGCTGAATAAAACAAAAACGATATTACACTTTACTGAAAAATAATTGTAAGTCGTGAAAAAGAGAGGTCACACATTTGGCTCTTGTGGTTTTATTTTTGTGTCACCCTTTCGGAGAAGGGGCGATACATAGGGATCGCTTTGTCTGTTGGTCTGTCCGTCCGTTTGTCACACAAACTTAACGTTGGCTATAACTTTGCCATTTCTTAAGATTTCTTCATCAAACTTTCAAATTGTATTGCTTATGACATAAGCGTCATGATGCCGCCAAATTTTGTTGGTCAAGATCATATTTGACAGAGTTATGCCCCTTTTTGTACTTAGATTTTGTCACAAAATTATTGGTTATTCTGACAAAGCGTAAGAGGGCGACACAAGTGTTCTACTGAACACCCATCTAGTTACTTGGTGCCATTTGCCGTTATACAAGATCATCAAAAGGTCATAAGTTCAAATTTTAAGGTATTTCCTATTGTAACAAAGTGAACCCTGGGGCGGGCCAATTTTGACGCCAGGGACACGCATTGAACATACTTGATAATGGACCACTAGGAAACGCTACACATCACGCTTTGAAAAAAGCTTGAGGTTCGAATCTCACATGATCTTTTTTTGTCTTTATGAATGTTTCAGAATTCCTTCTTATGTTTGAAATACAAGGTGCATGACATTGTATATACATGTAGTTATATTTTCCTTCAATTCAATTCATGTAAATATTACTTTTAAAATTTTGTGAATTTATTTAATTTCTCAAAATTCCGTTTCAATTCATGATACATCAGCATATTACTAAAACCATACAAGTGATAGTTTCAGCATTTGTATTCTGTGAGAAAAAGATAACTTAAAGTTCTTAAAGGTGACTTTTCAGAATAGCTATTATTATACACTTTGTGTTGGGGGGGGGGGGTATACTGGATTAAGCTTGTCTGTCCGTCTGTCTGTTCTTTTCAGAATTTGATGATACTTCACACAAGTGATTAGTACAATGACTAGTTGTGCATGATCGATGTTTCTGGTCTCTAGGTCAAAGTCACAGGGGCTCGGGATAGAAAAATCTTGTGGAAGCTAACTCTCCAAAACCCCTGGTCAGAATGTTATGATACGTCACAGAAGTAATAAGTGTAATGCTTAATTGTGCATGGTCGATGTTTCAGGTCACTAGGTTAAAGGTCAATGTCACAGGGGCTCGAGGTAGTAAAATCTTTTGGGCGCGAAAATATCTCCAAACCCCTGGTCAGAATTTAATGATACTTCATAGAAGTGATAAGCACCATGACTAGTTGTGCATGGTCCATATTTCGGGTCACTAGATCAAAGGTCACAGGGGCTTGATATAGTAGAATCTTGTGCACTTTTAATCTTCAAACCTGCTGGTCAAAATTTAATTATTCTTCACAGAAGCCTTAAGTTGCCCAGTCCAATAATCAAAGCATTAAATACAGTAAAACTTCGATAACTCGATGTTGCAAGGGGACGAGTTAAATGCTCGAGTAATCCGAGTTCTCGAGTTATCCGAATTATGGAAAGTTTTTCTACTGTGACGTATCTTATAAATAAAGTGTATTTGAGGACCTTCATGTTGTAGTGGGACTTATAGATTAATTTGTTTCATTAGATAACGAATCCTGATTGCCATTTTGTATCAATTTGATTAAAACTCGTCTGTTTGTTTACACACATTTATATCAGTGCAATTAATAAAAGACAACTGATTAATGGTGAAGGCGGAGTAACGTAACTTTACTTCGCCCAGTGTATTTACCGGTCACTCTGGGTTTTTAAACTGTATTCCTTTAATTCCAGATGATTTGTATGCTAGACAATTCCGGCCTAAGCTTATTTTTATTTACTTTATAAGCAAATAGTTATTAGTCACTCACACTAGTTTGGTTCCTTCTCATGGCCGTTTTAACATTCCGGTATAGGCTAAACTTCTTCCCAGGTAGAAACACATAAAAACGCACAGGTATAAGTAAACCGAAATCGGCTGTGTTGGTATAACTCATTTAGTTAAACCTTTTGGATGACTTTACAAAGTCATTCAGAATTTCAAGTACGACTCTGCTCTGCGGTACTCTTTGAGGGATCGTCTTCTTGTTGGGTTAGCAGCAACTGTTCACTAAAGTCATTCACTCCGGTGTATAGGAAAATTTCTTGTTTGAATTTCTCCCGGAGACCCTCATATTATATAGTTGTTGTTTAGGTACAGTACCGGTATAAGTTGTAACACATCACTTGTGGCATTTCCAAAAATATTCGGACATGACAATTCTAAATTCAATATGAAGTTTGGATTTTCTGTCATGCTTAATCATCAATATTTTACTCAGACTCATAATTTTCATCTCATCATTAAAAACTCGCAAACATAATTTTCGTTAGTTTCTTCTTATTCAATCAAAGTAATAGGTGGCTGTAATTACATAAATAGATTGAAGATGATTAAAATGTGCCAGTAACATTTTATACACTTATGCCACTGGACGGCCGATTAATCAATAATAAACAAACAATCAATTAACAATAGAAGTTTTTCTGATGACGTGTCAAAATAATGATGCGCCCCAGCGGAGGTAAGAAAAAAGCTTTATGATCAGTGACCTTAAGGTACGATCTAGCGTCGGTTCAGTGGAGTTAAATTACCCAGTTAGACAATAATTGTATTATATATTTTGTATCTTTTACATAGTTTATGACTAAAACAAGTCGTTTCATGATTTTTGAAACTTTTTTTTGTTTTTGGTCTTTGATATTGTGATATTTAATAAATTTCGTGAAATTTTGAACAGCGATATTAAAGCCATTTTTTCGAATTTTACCACCAAACTCGTAAACGATGTATATAATCATTATGTCTAGGGATCCGTGTCACAGATTTTCCATATAATTCTCCAAACAAAAAATATTTAAAATCAAAGAAATTTCAGCCTTTTTTTTCTGACTGATGGTTACGTATTTAACGATTATTAATCCCCTGACCAATTAATCAAAAATTCCTGACACGGATCCCTCCGTAATTAAATTATCTTTAAACTGGTCCAAACCCAATGTTAATGGACCCCTAATTAACAAAATTATGTTTGTTCAAAGTTGACACATCTTCCTTCAAAGTAAGTGTCAAAAAACGCCGATTTCTAACGACACACATAATTTGATTGGATTATATGAAACAAAACCCGTTTAAATGCATCCAATTATACGTAAGTACAATAATATGATTATCCATACAATACTTAACCCTGCCAAATCAGAAAAATTACAATATCCGCCCACAGAATCATTTTATTGCAATAATTACTACCTTTTCTATGTGATTTATTGCGGATACGGTATTTCGACAAGACGGTCACGTGATTATCTAAAGTATTTGAGGTACACGGCGGGGAAAATGGAGAAAGTTGAACGAGAACTTGCATGCGGGGTAATTGATAATCATTACAATCGAAGCTGTTGTAAACAACTTGAAAAGATGTTAATGGTTTTTATATAATTTTAAACAAATTTAATTAGTTTAAATTCCGATTTTATCCGAGAAAAACTAATTCGTTTAGTAATCAGAGCAAATAAGGCGATGAATAAAATTTGGCAACATCTGTAAATAATAATAATTTCTGTCATGAGCACGAGGTTCAGATCGAAATATCCGTCACCGAGGGTAACTGTTTTGGCGGGAACGAGGCTTTGCCGAGTTCCCGTAAAACAGTTACCCGAGGTGACGGATATTTCTAATAAACCGTATACGCGGATTAAGACAGGTTTGGCCTTCCATAGAAGTGACAGCGACCGTATGGAACACGTTTTGTCTGTATGAATTTAAAGGCTATGCCGACAGCTCCTGAATGTTGAAAACTCAGATGTCCGAGGCAAATGCTGACACTTTAAGACGACCTTGAAAATGACCTTGGACACAATTTTACCAGCTTTGTAAATTTAGTAGACATGTCGTACTCAAACCTAGGTATATTGACGTCTAATGAGAACGCTTGAAATTCACCTCTCGTTAGCAAAAAAAAAAAAAAACAAAAAAAAACAAGAAGTCCATGCGCAGGTTAGCAGACAGGGTGACCCCTGCGCGTGACCTCTGTAGGTGGGCCAATGGAAATTTTACTTTCATGTTACAGCTCAATCTATTTGCTGACGTATACAACACGCGCAGTAAACCGAAAGTAGCCATAACGTGATGTACAGTGTTTACAAAAACGCATGCATGTCTGTCGAGTGTGTAAAAAAATATGCCGGTGTGCAAAGGTTATATTAATGCATAAAAACGGAAATTTGCGATTATAAAGCAAATTAGCGTCGATAGCCACCTTAAGTTGCCGCAGGTAATTTAGTAAGATATCTACCTGGCGGGACCACAGGTATTCCTTGAGTTATCCCGGGTTCTCGAGTTATTGATGCTCGAGAACGATGCTCATGGTAATTTCTAGTTAAACATATAGGAAAAATGGCAGGGACCGACAGGAATCCGGGATTCTCGAGTTATCGACGCTCGAGTTAACGAAGTTTTACTGTATTACATAAATTCTAAATACTCTGTCAGTGGGGTGTTCGGGCGGTGTTCATCACCTTCAGTGATAGTTCTAATTTTACACTAATTTATTTATTCTCGATTGCGAAACAAGTTCTTACAACTTATATTAATAGCTCTCGAGACTTACACCAGATGGAATCAACCTTGAAGAGCAAGAGGGAGGCAATGTGAAATTATCTGCTTTTTGCCTAAGGACTGTAGCGTACCCCCCTTACTCGAGCGTTGGCCTGTTAACTCTAAAAGGGGTACTACTTGAGTTCGTCTGGGCCCGGCTTGTGGTAGATTTTATTCCAATAAGTGTAAGCAATCACTTCACAAAGATGGTATAAAATGTAACAATAGTTTATTTAACGAACGAACAAGTATTTAATTCATTTTCAATAGTTACATAATAATAGCATGAATGTTCTAAAGAGTCTTCACATATGACAGCTGTGCACCCTTAAGTTTATTTTACCGACTTTAACTCTTTACTATTGTAACATAGACACTGTCAAGAATAACTCATTAACACTCGTCGAAACAATTAAAACACTTGTCACTTCGACATTAACAGTCTTGGTTCGTATACATTTAGTTAGCCACTAGAAAATATGACAGATTTACTGAATAACAATATTCCACACTAACGGCGTAAACAAGATTCCGTTTTAAGTAGATCAGTACCTTATATGGAAATTATACCAGTTGGCATATCTGGTATTTTTGGTATATTATAGACTACCTAGACTAGAACAATAATCTAATTTACTCTATTTCCGTAACCAGCTGACGTTAGATATACACACTCACTTATATAAATAGTTTATTTTCACACTTAAAACTACCTAGAAAGTTGCGCGTGTGCAGCAAAGCACATAGCGTTGCCCAAGGAAATGATGATGACTTGTATTAAAGGCAGAACTGTATTAGACTTCGGAACACGATTTTGAGACGTTAAAAAACACAAAGAGAGACATATAAAATCGACTGATTTTCTTCACTTGACTAAAACTGCCAACAACGTAGCCATATTGACCCTATATCGCCACCTGTCATGGCCTACTTATTACACAATGTGATTAAAATCAACTGCTGGTTCTATATGTGTTCCAGGTAGTATTTAGGTCATTCAAGACCGGAAGATTCTGATTCTAATAAAAATTGGTTATAAAATGTTACTTTTAGAGCAATAAAAGTTATCTCTTGATCTGATCTTGTTACCTAGTTTTGGATCCAAGGTGACCTCCATTCCAATATAACAAGTAAATGCCAGACTTGTCAGAATTTCAAAATGTTTTGCAATAACAATATAATCACATGGATACTCTTAATATACTTTACGACTTTAATACAGGGGCCGATTGATTAAAACCAAGGAATAGAAAGGAGCAAGTGTTTTTTTATTTTTCAAATTACAGTCTTGCAATTACGACAATATACCTGTCAAGTCCTTGGCTGCATTGTTTAGAATGTTATAATAATTGCTTATGAATACAATAAATGTACAAAGCACATATATACAAAAATTATACAAATATATTAAGTGGACGTGTATGTTACGGTTATTGTAAGGAAATTTCGCGTGGCATACAGACTGTCATATTTCCATAGTGAGTAAGTATAACATGGTGTTCTATTTAATCATTTTTTTACAATATGTCAAGTTTTTCTACCCTAGAGTAATAGAGCAAAACCTAGAGATGTGTGCAAAGGAAAGTTTCCAAAGGACACGGATGCCCGTTTGTGCTATTAACAAACATGCAAATATGAAAATGTATAAGAAAATCAAATAGGTGCACACATGTGTTTCTTTGAAATATAAAGTGCAAATGTGGCCATAATCGAACTTGACCTGTAAAGATGGATATTTACGAATGTAAATTGTATATAATGGTCATTGTAGTGAGCATATGCTATATTCAATGCATTGTTACTGTACTTTCTATGCGAATTTTAAATTTTTAAACAATTTTCCTGACCATATAATGGGAAAAAAAGTCCCGCAAAATTTGAAATGCGGGTCTTTCAATTTGGACAATTTTAATTGTTGGGGGTAAAAGACTACGCCACGGAAAGCACGAAACGTACCGGAAATTTCCGCCGATATGAACAAAACAACATAAACAAAGAATACTCAGAACTCGGTAAAACATTGGCGGGCCTATATGCACACAAATAAATCCATTCGGTGAACTAACATTGAATTTTATAGTTTCTATTACAGATGAAAACGTTTCGATACTGCTCTTAGTGCTCAATATTATTATTCAACAATGAAAAATCTAGTTTGGTTACACATGTACCAAATGCAGATATTTTTAATACCGAAATAATAACGCTATTGTGTGTAAGTCATATCGGCGAAAATTTCTGGTACGAACGGCCTTTTGTGTGTTCTGGTCTGGTCTGGTCAGGGTTTTACCACATACCTAAATATTTACCGAAATGAACTGTTATTTGCCGAAAAAAATTGTTTAATATAAATCACGATTATTCATCATTTTTATCATTTAACTATTCTGTGTCTTTGCAGCAAATTTAGAATACTGCACTGTTTACCAGTGGAATTTAGTTCAATGTCGTAACTTTAACGAAGTTTTTTCAGTATCGAAAACGAATTTATTAACTACTACCGATACGGTGATAAATTGATCATTGCCACCTCACCAGTGACTTCCAGTTACGTTACCCCAAACATACGTTGCGCTGAGGCGCAACGCAATAAGCACAACATGAGAATAAGAATCGATCGGTATTTTCCTAAGATCTGTAAAGTTTACCACTTGGTATAAATGGTATAAACACTGGAGATGGAGGTTTATTTTAAGGAACTTATAATATAACACTTCACTTTCACTTATTATTTATTTAATACCAACGGTTGGTTGACTTTACCTCTTCTTGTGACATGTTGGTATATAATGGTAGGACAAGGTTTGATATTTTATACCAAATGGTGAGCTGACCGTCCGCTCTGGGTGTTTATAATGGCACCGTTTGAATTTCGCTACCTCCGCCTTTTTTAGTGAGATTTCGTAATAATGACGTCACGTCTGGCATGACCCCAAGATTTTAACACAGCAGTGGCGGACAAACACGGAAGTAAAATGAAATATCACAGTTCTTTGATCAATTACGTTCACGGAAGTCGTGTTTAAGTAAACATGTATAGTATTGAATATATTGAACAGTTATTATTCATTTTGATCGATTTCAAGTGAAACTATAGAACACACCGCGAAAATATACGTCAAATGTCGATAACAACTTGGACATTTTTACCACAAATAAACGGTGAATATTCGAGTCCAGTGTGAGGGTGCACAGCCATTAATAATTCTGAAAACATGAAAAACATTTATATGATGCATCAATACATATGTTATTGTGTAGATTATACATTTATAAACCATCATACATTGGAAAAATACATTTATTAAAGCACATGGAAAACAAAGTGGGTGGGGTAATATAAACCTTGCTCTACCATACACAATTCCTTGAGAAATAATGAAATGCATTATTCAATGATATTTAAAATGAATAATATCTAAATTATAACTATTTCTAACATGTATTTAAAGATTCAAGTAAATGTTATTTGATGAAAATAATTTATCGGGAGACTGGAATCACTGGATCGTTACAGGACACTAAGACAATTTGGGCACTGGTGACGATCGATCCTGGGACCCTCCAATCCTGAGGTGAATGCGCCGCCACTGGACCAAGGCGGCTATTCTTGTTGCTGTCGATTTTCATCCTTTTTGTTGACTTGATCGCACAGCTAAGTTTCTCACAATTTCAGCCAAGACTACTTGTCTGACATACATGTATGTAGTATAAACAGATTAATGTGGTTTGAATGCTATACGAAATTGAACTATCATTTCTGATTTGATCCAGAACAATTTTGCGAATTAATTTTTCTCATTCTTACCGACAGCTTTAGAGTAAGGACTGTTAAAAGTTATTATGTCTCCTACCTAGTGGTTGGGAGACATATTGATTTGGTGCTGTCTGTATGACACAAAATTCCTCCTCCACATCTGGATGGATTTTACTGAAACTTGGTAGAAATGTTGACTACACCTACCTACCCTGGTTTTCCATGTATTATGCCTATTTCTTAGTCAATAATCCTTAGTTGGCCACCTACCTACACTGGTTTCCCATGTATTACTGTAAGTGTACTTATTTTAGCGCCGAGCCATGAATTGAGTAGTTTCGACTTATTAAGCGCGTACTTTAACTAGAGCACCATCGGCAGCGCTAAAACAAGAAATTAGGGATTTCAAGCCACCAATTTCCGACGAAATACGGAAAGACCCGAAGTTGTCGTTACGATACAAATACAAAATACAAAGTTTAATTTCTAAAAATATACCTCAAACAATTTCTTTGATGGGATACGATTTTTCAATTTTCAATCGGTAATCACTTCAATACGTGTACGTTTTGTACGTTGTGAATAGCAATAACGATAAATGATGATTTACTTCGTGATTTGTAGAGTAGGTGAGTCAGATATTTTCAACTTAGTTACTAGTTTTTAGCCATTCATGCAAACTGGCTAACTATCGCGCATGAGAGCGTGAAAAACTCTACAATAACAAAATGCCTGGGGCTGACAGGTCTTCGTAATGAAATCGACCAGACACGCAAATAAACTGATCAAAGTTAAAAATAAGACATAAAATCTAAAAAAAAAAATATTAATTATAATAATTTCATATACTGTAGTATCTAAATACAGATTGTGATAATTGTTCGTTTTGACAGTAGTGAAATGCCTTTGTTATGATGACATTGTAAATTAGCGCGACCAGACGGGTCGTACCGTCTATACCTTGAACGAGGTTGGTGGACCCAATAAGCACGATAACAAACAAACAAACAAGCGCGACCAGACAAACTGGCAATCTACTCCGAAGGTGTTATATAAGATGTTTTACGGACAATGGCGAAGATGTCAGCCCGGATAGCTCCATCGGTAGAACACGAGACTTGTAATCTCGGGGTAGCGGGTTCGATTCCCGGGGCTGACCAACTAAAATTACTAAGTCTTTCGGATGAGACTAAAACCGAGGTCCCATGTATGGGTGCTATACACCTGGCATGTATTATGCTCTAATTCAGTTCCCTCAAACGAGCATAAATCATTTATAACCTATATTTTCGCTACCATGTGTCTTCCTAAAACCATTACCTATATACCATACTTTCATTATGGATTAATAAAAACAAAACACTTATTTCAAGGGATGAGGCCCGTCAGCCAACTGTCGAAACATAAAGAACGGGGAAAAAGTAAACAGTGTATACTGATTCATGTATAAATGCCTTGATAGGCAAAAGCCATACATTAGGCGTATCATCTTTTGATTAAAGCTTATATCAAAACAATTCAGCATGACAAACGGGGCCATGTGCTCCTCTTTTCTCTAATTATTTTCTTTATCTCTCTCTTTCAAACTATAAATAACCCATCACATCAGTATTAAAAGTTCAATATAATAACATGAGCGTGGCAAACGGGGCCACTTTCTCTTCACAAGGCAAACAGGGCCTCTTTTCTCTATTTTTTGTTTTTGTTTACTTTATTACAAACAAATTAATAATATATATAATTAATTTCATAAATAAAATCGGGACTATCTGCTCATCTTTTCTCTCTTATACTATAAATAAAGCTCATAATATGGCAAACGGGGCCCCTTTCTCTATAACACTATCAATAATGCTAAACAATAGATAATCGACCATATCATAATTAAAGTTCAATATAATAACATGAGCGTGGCAAACGGGGCCACTTTCTCCTCACAAGGCAAACGGGGGCCTCTTTACTGTTTTTTTTTATATATCTATTATTATTACTATATTAACAATATATAATTATTTTCATAAATAATACTTCAATATCAAAAACCAGAGTCATCTGCTCATCTTATCTCTCTTATACTCTCAATAATGCTCATGAGGCAATCAATGTCTCTTATGTCTCTTGTACTATCAATAATGTTCATGAAAAGGCAAACTGGGCCTCTTTCCTTTTATACTATCAATAATACTTATGACAAGGCAAAAAATGCATCCTTTCTCTTAAAACTATCAATTATGCTCAGGACGAATCATACAGGGCATCTTTTCTCTCTTTTACTATCAATAACGCTCATAACAAGGCAAATGGGGCCTTTTCTCTGTCTTATACTATACGGAATGCTTATGAGGCAAACAGAGACCTCTTTATTCTCTAGTGCTATCAATAATGGGGCATCAACAGTAATGCTTATGAGGCAAACAGGGCCTCTTTAGTTTCTTGTGCTATCAATAATTCTTATCAGGCAAACAGGGCCTCTTTAGTCTCATGTGCTATCAATAATGCTTATCAGGCAAACAGAGCCTCTTTAGTCTCTTGTGCTAACAATAAGGCTTATCAGGCAAACAGGGTCTCTTTAGTTTCTTGTGCTATCAATAATTCTTATCAGGCAAACAGGGCCTCTTTAGTCTCTTGTGCTATCAATAATGCTTATCAGGCAAACAGGGCCTCTTTAGTCTCATGTGCTATCGATAATTCTTATCAGGCAAACAGGGCCTCTTTAGTCTCTTGTGCTAACAATAATGCTTATGAGGCAAACAGGGCCTCTTTAGTCTCTTGTGCTATCAATAATGCTTATCAGGCAAACGGGCCTCTTTAGTCTCTTGTGCTATCAATAATTCTTATCAGGCAAACAGGGCCTCTTTAGTCTCTTGTGCTATCAATAATGCTTATGAGGCAAACAGGGCCTCTTTAGTCTCTTGTGCTATCAATAATTCTTATCAGGCAAACAGGGCCTCTTTAGTCTCTTGTGCTATCAATAATGCTTATCAGGCAAACAGGGCCTCTTTAGTCTCTTGTGCTATCAATAATGCATATCAGGCAAACAGGGCCTCTTTAGTCTCATGTGCTATCGATAATGCTTATCAGGCAAACAGGGCCTCTTTAGTCTCTTGTGCTATCAATAATGCTTATGAGGCAAACAGGGCCTCTTTAGTCTCATGTGCTATCAATAATTCTTATCAGGCAAACAGGGCCTCTTTAGTCTCATGTGCTACCAATAATGCTTATCAGTCAAACAGGGTCTCTTTAGTTTTTGTGCTATCAATAATGCTTATGAGGCAAACAGGGCCTCTTTAGTCTCATGTGCTATCAATAATTCTTATCAGGCAAACAGGGCCTCTTTAGTCTCATGTGCTATCAATAATGCTTATCAGTCAAACAGGGCCTTATTGTCTCTTATACTATAAATAATGCTCATGACAAGGCAAATGGGGCATCCTTTCACTGATACTATCACAAACGCGCATCAAAAGGCAAATTGGGCCTCTTTTCTTATACTATCAAGATTGATCATGAGGCAAACAGGGCCTCTTTAGTTTCTTGTATTAACAATAATGCTCATGACGAGGCAAACTGGGCCTCTTTTCTCTAATATACCATCAATAATGCTCATGATGAGGCAAGCAGGGCCTCTTTTCTCTCATACTATAAATAATCCGTCATTTCATAATTATAGCTCAATATTTATGATATTATAGCACATCTTTCATGTTCCAAAAGATTTAAAACAAAATGCTGATGATTCCCATCTCAGAATTATAGAGACGCCATTGTTTTGCAAGATATCAAACAAAAGTTACTATCTAACTTTTACTGAAGCAGTACCAGCGTCAAACCGGTGTTCCATACGCCTTAAGAATTATAAAACACAATTTGGCTATTTTATAAGATGCATAATATAATCAGTGAAGCCGGAATGAAGCGTGCATTCTTGCTACTGCATCAATTAGTCATGGTTCCAGGCATAACGGCAATCAAGGATTGTGATTACACGAGCACAGGGGCTATAATGACGTCTTAACATAACTTTATCAAAACACCAAAGATCGATCCTCTGCAACTATAAAGACCTTTCTTAACAACAGTATAGATCTACATGTCTTCGCAGTACATTGGTAAAACAATTACCTTCACCTGTCAAAAGTAACATTTAAAAGGAGAGTCTGAACGCATTACCAAAGTTCTGTATACAAATGTAGTTCAAATATATTGTCATGCAGAAAACTGCATTGACAACACTTGGTATAATTATGTAAACAAGTGTTAAACAAAAATGTAAACAGTTTCGCTGTATAAAGAAACAACTTCATTTGTCTTTCTACAATCCTACGATTTGTTGTAACTGCATTTTTTCTTTAGTACGCTTTTAACGCGACTCAAAAAATCACACAAGTAAACGAAGGCGTAAAGTACATAAACTTTATGTCTCTTATCACACAAATTTTGGAACTTATGTATTTGTTTTTAAAAGAAGGTTGCACGTGCTTCTTGTTTTCTCAATATTTCTGACGAATCCTTTTCTCAAACCTTGTTCAGTGTTCTTGATCTGAATCTTTGAAAATTAAATACATTACCCAGTAATAAATAGATTCTAATATTGACACGATTGTCGTAAAAATCACACCACAAGGTGTTCACACACGACACTTCGCTCACTACGACTTAATCAACATTTACCTCTCATAATACTGGTATCGACCAAGAACATTTTCATTTGATATATAAATAGTATCTGTTTCAACGTAACTATTCTCTTTTTGAAACTGAAAAAGCTGCAGCAAGTATATAACGTCATTAAATTTTGAACAACGCATGTGTAAAACACAACATCCATTCCAATCCTGAAGTAATTGAAATCAAGCAAACTATACTTATCTCTTTTCCAAGCATTGTTATCTGTGTACACGTGACAGAGAACCAAGGAAAACATGCATAACGCTAACAACTGCTCGAGAAACGGGATATATCGATATTCTTTTTGTCGATTTAACGTGACCACACGTTGCTGAAATCGCTCTAAATGTTGTAACCTTCAGATATAGTTAAACAAAACTTTCATTAAACTCTCACATGAAACGTATATTACCAAAATTATGTTTATAGTCAATTTCCGTGAAAATCATGCTGACATTGTACTAATCCACCAGGGATACCTGACAGTGACGTCATATTGTGTTTACACTTTCCAATTGTGTTTATGTTTCCAATATGTACCTTTATATTGTATTAGATTATGATCCTGTTTTCTTACATATAGCCGGCATAAAAATGTAGCCCAGAGGATAAAGGCGCTGTGGTAGTAACAAAAAGGTCCCGAGTTCGAAACCTGCCAGCGGAACCTTTTTCCTGCACAGTATTTTTTTTCATTGTATACTTATCTTGATTTTCTCGTGCTTCACGAAGAAGGCATACAGAATAAATTGTGTAAAAAACATATTAAAACAGTTTTCCCCCAAAAAAGAAAGCAAATGTTAACAGGCCTTTCCAACTATATAAATTTGGCCCTTAAAAAAGAAAACATAAATATATCTCGCCGACCACAAGTTTCGAACTAGGATCGCCTGCGTGTCAAACAGACAGCACATCCACTGGGCCATACCTTACTTTGAACATCTCAATTGATAGGGACACATTTCTATTTGTCATAAGTATACATTCGTTTTGGGATATACCATGCTTATTTATAGTTTGTTGACAAAATGACGTCACTGTCAAAAATTGTTGGTGGATTAGTACTTATTTAATTTGTTTACCTGTCCGTTTATGTACACTTCGTCCCGATCATGAAAAAATCGTGAAATATAACTTGTACCTTTCTGTATCAAATATTGAATTATTGTATCCGATATTCAAAGTGAATCATTCAAAATGTAATTTATGCTGCGACTTTTCAGAATACATGCAGTCTTGTCGCAAGCAGGTCTCGTGGAGAAATTTCTCCATAAGCTTTCCTTCCGTGAAATATACGTGTATCTTGTTAAAGCAAGTACACAACAAATTAAAGCAAAATCTGTAACTATCTGATATTGTACTTATCTAATATACGCATGTCTTCAATTCTGCTCTGTATTTTGTCTGAAATGTTGACATCTTGACAATTTAATGCACCAAGCACATCCAATTTGAGTGTAAACGATCTGGCGACGAAACCTCGAATGGCTCTTCAATACCCATTACACACTATATCAACTACCATCACGTGATTCTTTTTCCGCCTGCTATGCACGAGTACATTCTTAAGGTAGCTCCAACCCGCTAATAAATTCATTAAGAACCAGGGATGTCTCTACCACCTACCTACATTGGTTTCCCATGTATTATACCTATTTCTAAGGCAATAACCCTTAGTTGACTACTTTTTATCCCCCCACCAAGGCGGAGGGGATATGGTAATCCGTCACACTTTTGTCCGGAGCATAGCTACAAAAGTATTGAAGGGAATTCATTTAAACTTTACACACAGACTGAAGACATTGAGAGGAAGTATAGTATACAAGGACCTTAACTCTAGCTTGTCCTATTTTTAAAAAATCTCCCTTTATTGAATTTTCTTGTCTGGGCCATAACTCCTTAAGTGCTGAACCGAAGTGATTCAAATTACATACACTAACAGCAGACATTAAGACGCAGTGCACTGTTCAAGAACAATAACTGTACCTTACTCTATTTTTAAGTTATCTCCCCTTATTGATATTTCATATAATACTGGTTCGGAACATAACTCTAAGTATTCTAAGGGAATTTAATTAAACTTTACAAACAGGCAGAGGGCATTGAGAGGAAGTGCAGTGTACAAGGACCTTAACTCAAGCTTGTCCTATTTTTGAATTATCTCCCTCTATTACTTTTTCTTGTCAGGGTCATAACTCCTTAATTACGAAACTGAAAATTGATTCAAACTGCACACATTCATACAGGACATTAAGACCCTTACTTGACCCCTACCTACACTAGTTTTCAAAGTTTTATGCATGTTTTGAAGGCTCTAACCCTTAGTTGACCAGCTACCTATACTGGTTTTACATGTATTGTACCTATTTCTAAGGCAATAACCCTTACTTTACCACGTACCTACACCGGTTTTCCATGTATCCAACATGTTGCTACGGCAATTCCCCTTAGTTGACAACCTACCTACACTGGTTTTCCATGTATTGTATCTATTTTTATTGGAAATTACACTGGGCTGCGCTGGTTTTCCTTTGATTATACTATTTGTAAGTATATGTCCCTGAGTTGACCAACTACCCCCACTGGTTTTCCATCTCATAAGCCGATGAAAACGCCAACATTAGGGCTATATAAACAATTAAAATGGCTTTCTTTTACTGATAGGTGTAAATACCACACTGCTGTTCTTGTGTATAAAGTTATGAATCATATGTCGCCATCATATATGTCAGAGATTTTGATATTTTCCAAAAATGAAAAACATAATCTGCGATCTTCTGTGCACAACGATCTTGTTTTACAATGAATACCTCGAACCAATTATTATAAAGATTCATTCTCGTATTTAAGTATGAAAGTTTGGAATGATATTCCGTTTGATATTAGAGGAATTCCTGAACTCAAAACATTTAAATACAAATACAAGAACTATCTATTAAGTAACACTTAACAACTACAGTTTGGACTGAATTTTTAAGTGTCTGTCGTATCAAAAGAAAGTTTCAACAATTTAAACAATTTTTGTCTCACTTTTGCATACCTAACTTTGCCAAACAAATATACTATTTGAAAAATGTGATTGTTCAATTGAAATGTATAACTAGCAAATCATATTTTGTTTCATAATGCTTTATCGACGGTATGTTGTTGTTGTTGCATTTTAATTCTTCTTTTATATTGTTGAAGGCCATATGAAAATAAAATTGTTCTAAATTAAAAATTTACTTCTACAAATATATTTCCGCACTAACTTTTGGTCTAAATTTTTGAGTGTCTGTCTTACCAAAAGAAAGTTTCAACAATTTTAACAATTTTTGTCTTACTTTTGTCATATCTAACTTTGCTAAAAAATAGACTTTTGAAAAATATGATTGTTAAATTGTAAAAATGTATAACTAGTAAATCATATTTGTTTGATATTTCTTTATCAACGGTATGTTGTTGTTGTTGCATTTTAATTCTTCTTTTACATTCAATTTGTTGAAGGCCATATGAAAATAAGATGTATTTTGATTTACATGTAAATCCTTGTATGTCTGATATGTAACCTTCATGAAATAAAGATTTTATTATTATTATTATTATTATTATTATTATTATCTCATAATCAGTAGTTACTCTTTGTTGACCACCTACAAAGACTGGTTTTCGAAACTTTGTATTATACTTCACATTTAAAGCTGCTCGTTCACAGTTTCCAACGAAAAAATTAGTTTCTTCAACCTCTTATTCTAGAACATAAAATGTAAAAGTAATGGCTAGAATCAACAACACAAGTAATCATAGTACACAAGTACTAAAAGGCGGTGGTGTGTGCAAACGAATTGCCTGTGCTTTAAAGAGAAAAACTTTGTATAGCGGAATCATAATGTCAGGCGTAATATAAGGCCGGCTTTTTATTTTTGGCCAGTTATAGCAATACATTTGTAAAGTTTGATGAAGAAATCTAAAGAAATGGCAAAGTTATAGCCTTAGGGTGTGGCGGCGTTTACTCTTTACAGAAAGTACAACACGTTGTGTCTGTTTCGAATCTATATTCAAACTAGAAACGTTACAACCCAGTACAGCGGAAGTGACGCTGTGAAGCAGACGTCACACAACGTAAGGCGCGAAGTTAATGTTACTTAAAAATGCGCCGTAATATCTCACATACTGCGGGCCGCGAAAAGTAAATAAATTCTTATTGAAAGAAATATTACTGTCTTATTATATGAATAAGCAAAGTGGGTATAATACTATCATATTGAATTTAACACTTATGATTTCAAAAAGAGTTAAATATGCACTTTCAAAAAATAGTGTCTGTAAAATTATCTATCTATCTATCTATCTATCTATCTTGTTATACTGCCTCACACCTCTCACGAGTATTATGGGCAGGGTGCACGCCGGGTGTTAATAAAAGATAAAACTACTGCAAGATAGCTCCCACAGTCAAGAGAAACAAGATGGTTAAAACTGTTAAAAATAGTAAAAGAATAAAAGGGTTAAAAACAACTGTTGTACGATTAATAATTGATTTGGGCCACTGCCTGCTTGAATGATTCAAGATCAGGCAGGATCGCAATATGCGCGGGTAATCTATTCCACAGGACTGTGGTATGGGGGAAAAAAAGAGTACTTAAAGAAGTCCGAGTTTGCATGGGTTTGGCGGAGGCTAAAGGGGTGCATATGTCTTGTTAACCTGTTTGGGACTTCTAGGTAACTGGGCAGGGAGATTGCTACAAGATTGTAGTATATTTTGTAAAACATAACCAATTTGGAGGCTTGACGCCTGTTCTCAAGGGTGCTCCATCCAAGGGTGTTCTGCAGGTCTGTCACACTGGTATCTCTGGAATAATCATTTTTTACCCATCTGATTGTGCGTCGCTGGACCATCTCCAGTTTGTGAATTAATATTGTGTGTGGTGACCATACAGATTATGCATACTCTAGTTGTGGTCTGACTAATGTTTTGTAAGAGAGTGTTTTGATATTTTCATGTTTTGTTTTGATGTTACGTTTGAGAAAGCCCAGTGTTCTGTTTGCATTTGTTGCTATTCTTGAGATGTGTGTGTTCCAGCTGAGATCTTGGCTGATGTCTACACCAAGGTATTTTGCATCCTTAACTGGTGAGTTCCTCTATTACTGCGAGTTTCCATTTGGATCGAGGGGTTTCGTCATGTACCTGTACGACGTCGCCGACCTTTATGTTCTGTTGAGTACTTCCGGTAGCTGTATGGCGTTCCCGTAATGCCGTCAAATACTCGCACCGCCAACGTTTCCAGAATTCATTCAGGAGCTCTTGTATAATATTGAGCTGTTTTCTAGCCGATGACTGGGTAAGTTGGGGAACATCTATGTCTGTGGGTGCATCTGGATCCGGTAGTGAAGTTAATCTCCGACCGTACATTAAATGAGATGGTGTCAGCGGTTCTTGGTCCGAAACGCTGGATGACACGTGAGTGAGTGGTCTGTCGTTTATAATAGCTTCTATTTCTGTTAGAATGGTCTGTAGCATCTCCATGGTAACGTATGAACGACCTAGTATCTTTTTGAGTGTCGTTTTAGTCAGTCCTATGAGTCTCTCCCAGAATCCTCCATACCACGGGGCACGCTTCGGAATGAATTTCCATTGAAATCCCTTCTGACTTAATGCGACTTTTAGAGAAGGGGACTCGAAGAGTTGTTTCAAGTAGTTTGCAGCAGCCATGTAAGTTGACGCATTGTCGGATAGCATGACAACCGGAAGTGACTTCCTACTCGTAAATCGTCGAAATGCTTGAAGAAATGTATCTCCTGTTAGGTCTGAAACAATCTCTAGATGTACAGCTCTGGTTGATGCGCATGTGAACAAACATATATACACTTTCTTCTCTTGTCCGACATCATTTTTCACATATAAGGCTCCGCTGAAATCTACACGGGTGACAGAAACGGGTGGGAACTCGTTCAGTCGGCATTTTGGTAAGGGTGGTAAATCCGGGGAATTGTATGGTCGTGAAGTGACTTTACGGCAGATCACACATTTGCAAATGATTGATTTTACCGTCTGCCTGATGCACGGTATCCAGAACTTCTGACGCAGATGAGTGATTGTTGTATTTACTCCTGCATGTAATTGGTCAACGTGGGCATCATAAATGATGAGACGAGTGATAGCATGGTTCCTTGGTAACAGGTAAGGGAATTTGGCATCTTCAGTTATCGGGGCGTTATGTATTCTCCCTCCACAGCGAATAACGTTTTCTTTATCCAGAAACAATCTGAGTTGACGTACTAATAGTAATTTTGGCTTTGATTTTATGCTCTCTTTTTCAGCTGTATAAGTGTTTGACTGGGTGTCAAATATCCACATCAAGTCAGCATGTCCTAACTCTTTCGCGGTCAAGGGTCCAAATTTTCGCATCGTTCTATTTATTCTGCAGTTTGTCACAAATCTGATGAGGTATGCCGTCACACGTAGAAGCTTCTTGTAAGTACTGTAGGCTGATGCACCTAAAATGGTATGTATACCTTGACGCTCGTTTCTCTCAGAACCGGAAGTAGTGGAATCGCCTGCTGTTGGCACTGTGACCGATATGTCGTCTGCTTCTACGCTAGTCATCTGTATGTTGATATCACAGTGTGGCCATTTCAAGCGTTCTGATAACCATGACGGTCCATTCCACCAGAGTGTGTTGTTATAGAAATTTTCAACTGATAATCCTCTTGTAAGCAAATCTGCGGGGTTCTCGCCAGTCGGACAGTAGTTCCATTTGTTTGAATCTATTAAGGCTCGAATTTCTTGCACTCTATACTCAACGAATCTTTTCAACGATTTCGTACTTTTTAGCCAATGTAATACTATCTGACTGTCTGATCATAACTGCAATGTTGAAACATCTAAGCTTTTCTGTATGTGTGTAGCAAGCCTAGCTCCTATTACAGCTGCCATTGGTTCCAGTTTTGGTAATGTGATTTTCTTCAAAGGGGCGATTCGATTCTTTGCCATGATTAATGTAGTCTGGTCACTGTGACATAGGTATGCAACTGCGCCATAAGATAGTTCACTTGCATCTACGAACACGTGAAGAATAATGTCGTCTGTATTTCTTTACTTGTTGTTCATCAATGGGAAATAATGTCTGGGAAATGTTACATCAGTTGCTTTGTTCAAGTCTTTTGCAATAGATTCCCACTTATGTCTTATTGAATCAGGCAGTGAACTGTCCCATGTGTATTTTTCTTTCCATAAATCTTGCATCAGCAACTTGGCTCTCACTGTAACCGGACTAAGTAGACCTAATTAAGGGATCAAATATTTTTGATGATTCTTGTAGAATGAAGCGTTTTGTTGTGTCATGTGTAGTGTTGAAACTTCGTTTACAAAATCTCAGGGTGTCGCACTCTGGGTCACATCTCATACCGAGAACTCTTACTGGAATATCAGAGTCATGCACTCCTTCACTTTTAGCTAGTTCTTGTAAACGCTGACTGTTTGATGTCCATGATCTCAAATTGAATCCATCTTTTGACATCAATGTACGGGACTCACGAAAGTAGTCTACTGCATCTTCTTCAGTTTCTAAACTTGATAGTATGTTGTCAACATACAAATCACTCTTTAAGATGTTGGAAACCGGAGTTCATGGTTTTCACTGAGATGCTTCAAAATTGTGGCGTTCAGAATAAATGGTGAACATGTTGCTCCGAATAACACACTCTTGAATCTGTATGTAATCAGTTGACTGTCTGGATTACTTGCATCACTTAGCCAAAGAAAACGTGTTACGTCTCTGTCGTTTTCATCTAATCTGATTTGTAGGAAGGCCTTTTTGATGTATGTTGACACGGCGTATCTATGGTAACGGAATCTCAGAATAATTGAGGTGAGGTCATTTAACTCGGGCGGGGTCGACTCTAAGCAGTCATTTAAGCTTGGGCTTTCTTGATTTTCTCGACAACTGCAGTCATATACAATTCTAATTGGGGTCGTCGATGAATCTTTCTTCACTGGGTGGTGGGGTATGTAGTGCACGAGTTGATTGGGGTTAGCTTCATCTGGTACTTTTTCAATGAATCCTCGTTTTTCCTGTTCATTGATGATTTTTCCATATTTATTTAAAAGTTCCGGTTCTTTGCGTAGGCGATATATCATACTCTTCGTTCTTTTTTGGGTTACGTTGTAGTTGCTAGGCAATATATGATGATCTGATTTCCAGGGCAACTTTGCTATGTATCTACCATCTGAGAAAGATATTGCATTGTGCTGGTATTCTGTCAACTTTGTTGTTTCAGGTTTGTCAACTGAGTTAGAAATACCCATACTCTCTAGACTCCAGAACTTTTCTAACGCTGATTCGTCTTGTTCTTGTATATGTGTCGCAATCACAGTTTGTACATGTTCATGGGGTGTGACTGTATTACAATGTGGTAAAGGTCCGGAAAGCAAGTATCCAAGTCTCGACTGAACAGCAGTTGGACCATTTCCTCTAATAATATTGTCCTGAATAAACGACCAATAAAAGTCTGCACCGATTAATAGTGAAATTTCGAAATTGTCGTCACTTGAAACAGGGTGTGCGAATTTCAATTTCTTGAGGTAAGGCATGTTCACTACACTTTCCCGGTATCTATTGTTAAGGGGCGTGGCAATCATAGGGACGATAAGTACTGTAATTGGTATCTTTGTTCCGTGTTCTGTCTTCACGTACACAGTAGCATTATCTAAGGACCGTGTGTTCTTCTTCGTGTTTCCAAAGGTTGCTAAGGTTACGACATCCGTACCATCAGGAATCAGATGTAAATATTTTGCAAGTTTCTCTGTGATGAAAGACCGTTTATCACCCTCATCAAACAGTCAAGTTAAGTACAAACTTAACGGACGGACGGACGGACTAGCATTGCCTAGTCGACCTCTACCAAGATTCTTCAAGTTATGACCGGATCAAAATTGACCCCACCGGGGAGTCACTTGGTTTTACATAGGCTATATAGGAAAATCATTAAAAATCTTCTCCTCCAAAACCACAAAGTTTAAGAGCCTAAATATTAAGTGTGTAACAGTTTAGTGGACATCTTCAAAGTGTGTTCAAATCATGCCCCCAGGGTCGAAATTTCCTTGCCCAGGGGGTTGTTTAGTATAGAAAAAACTTTTAAAATCTGCTTTTCTAAAACTACAAGGCCTAGAGCTTAGATATGTGGTATGTAACATTGTCTAGTGGTCTTCCACCTACTTTGTTCAAATCATGCCTCTGGGGTAAATATTGACCACACCCACCAGGCAAATGCACTTGTATTCAGGTGAGCGATGTAGGGCCATCATGATCCTTGCGTTCAGGTCACTTACATGCAAACTATCAAAGCTTTCACTTTGAAATTTGTTCACTATCAAATGCACAATAGAATGAGAGAACAGTTTTACAAGTTTCATAACCCTGTCATGTATTTTGGCTGGATTATTGTCCCTTCTTAACTTAGAAAGTTTCACACACACAATACTTTTGTAACAGTGAACGTAATGCAACCAAACTTTATGGAACGCCAAATCTACATATACTCAAATATTTGAAGAGGTCTTTAAATATTAGGAGAGCTCTTTAAATAATTTTAGAGGTCTCAATTTCAATTAGAGATATCTCTTAATAATTATAGCGCGCACTTATTGTAATAGAGAGGTCTTTAAATATTTGGAGAGCTCTCTGAGTCAATTTTTGATATCAAAAATTGATTTAAAGCGTGCAATTAATTAACTGTAGACCTCTCCAATTCAATTGAAGATATAAAAAATTAAGGTGTAATTCAGCTCTGCAATTGGATTGAAGAGGTCTCTAATTGATTTGAAGACATCTCTAGGTATTTTATAGCTTGCTACAAATTAAATAAGTGAAGTCTTGAATTCTAATAGAGACCTCTCTAAATCAATTTGAGCGCGGTGAAACTCAATTTAAGATATCTAGAATTCGATGTTAATACATGCAGAATCTACATATACTAAAGTATTTGAAAAGTTCTTTAAATATTTGGAGAGCTCTGTAATATATTTGGAGAGGTCTACTAATTAATTTAAGATATCAAAAATTTGCTTGAAGCATAGTTTAGAGACATCTATAATTCAATTGAAGAAGTCTCCGATTGAATAAGAGACCTCTATAATTGTTTTACAGCACGCAAGAAATGAATTAATGATATCAAAAAATGATTTAGGGAGGTCTCTGAATTTTACCCCGTCTCAATATTGTTAATTGCAATCCATTAACAACCTTGAAATAGACTGCTCTCAAATAAAATAATTGAAGCGCGGTACAAGTCAATTATATATATTTCTTTATTTCCTCCACTCCTTTATTTTCCTCCTGAACTCTCAAAAACAATTTTTGATATCATCAATTTATTTCTTGCGTGCTGTAAAACAATAATGGAGGTAACCAATTCAAATGAATTAAATTAAATCAATTAAATTATAGATGTCTCCAAATCATCTTTAGTTGATTTATAGACCTCTCCAAATATTTTACAGAGCTCTCCAAATATTTAAAGACCTCTTCGAATAATTGAGTATATGTAGATTGGGCATGAATTCAAGATATCTAAAATTGAATTTCACTGAGTCAAATACAACGGTCTGCAACTGTCTCTGGCATCCTCGCAGACTTCCAGGATTCACGGTGTCAAACGAGAGCATGTTATTTTATACCTCTATGGACCTTGTTTCTTTTCAAGAACACGATGTAGCTTCTGCGGACCCGTGTAAGCGGCGGGATTTTTCTACTCGAAATAGTATTGTTTGAAAATGCGGTCCTTTTATGTATCATCCATGATAAGGTGTCGTAAGAATGGTCAGACAGGTTCAACGTCCGAGGCACGAGTGAAACGTTCTAAACGATCGCGGCTCTTTTTATCGAGTCGGATTCAATCGCGTCATTGTTTCACTCCTCATTGGTTAAAATTAAATGCACTTTTCAGCTCATTCAAAATTACAACTCTTGTCAACATAAAACTCGAGTGACTGTCTCAATTTTTTCCCTTAGACCATATTAGCACATATGCCGGTATGAGCAAAATGTTCGGGTATGAGCAAAATTTTCGGGGGGGGGGGGACACTCCTTTTACCACTACTATCACGATACTTATCTGACTAACTAGTTACATAACTAGTTAACCACATAATTATCACGATACTTATATGACTAACTAGTTAATAAGTATCGTGATAATTATGTGGTTAACTAGTTATGTAACTAGTTAGTCAGATAAGTATCGTGATAATTATGTCGTTAACTAGTTATGTAACTAGTTATGTATTAAAGGTAATACATTTATATTCAATAACTTAAGTTACAACTGGCATAATGTAACTAAATTATTAAGTGTATAATACATATAAATAAAGACTTTTATTGGGATTGTCTCTGGGGCTCATGGGGTCAAGGTCCAGGATTTCTTTTCTAAAAGTAGAAAAATGGGAAGAGTACAATATCGTATTCATATTCCTGGGGTCATTTGATTTTACATAGGTTTCTATAGGAAACACTTAGATATTGGCATGTTACATTGCTAAGTGGACCTCTATCAGTATTGTTAAAATCATGTCCCCCAGGTCAAAATTGACACCGTCCCGGGGGTCACTTAATTGATTATACATACACTTGTATAGGAAAAACTTAAGACATATTGTCCAAAACCTTAAGACCTGGAGCATAGATATTTGGTGTGTGGTATAAGTGAGATATTGTGATTGCCTGATGTCTGTCGTCTGTCTTTTGTCGTCTGTCTACACATAACTTTGTGTATGAGATAGATGCTGCATTTTTCACTAGATCTTCATGAAAATTGGTCAGTATGATTGCCTTGATACAATCTATGTAGAGTTTGAATATGGGTCATCTGGGGTCAAAAAATAGGTCACAGGGTCAAATCATAGAAAAACATTGTGTATGCAATAGAAGTTGCATTTTACATTGAATTTTCATGAAACTGGGTCAGTATGATTGCCTGAATGAAATCTAGGTCGAGTTCGAAAGTGGGTCATCTAGGGTCAAAAACTAGGTCACCCGGTCAAATCATAGAAAAACCTTGTGTATGCAATAGAGATTGCATTTTTCATTGGATTTTCATGAACTTTGGTCAGTATGATTGCCTTGATGAAATCTAGGTGAAGTTCGAACATGCGTCATCTAGGGTCAAAAACTAGGTTACGGTGTGAAATTGTAGAAAAAAAACATGTGTATGCAATAGAGGTTGCATTTGACATTCTATCTGTCAGTATGATTGTCTTGATGAAATTTAGGTAGAGTATGAATATGGGTAATATGAGGACAAAAAACTAGGTCACCCGCTTCAAAACCTTGTGCATGCCATACAGGTGACATTTACAACACAATCATCATGTAAATTGGTCAAAAGTTTTGCCTTGTCAAGGTGAAACAAAATGTTTGTGTTTATGATATAGTTTGGTCACATATTGTCATAAGTCCCAGGTGAGCGATATAGGGTCATCTTGGCCGTCTTGTTAAGAACGAAGTAACTCCAACATCTATTTAAAAAGTGTTGGTATGTGCGTTTGTTGGCTCTGGAACGACCGTCTCGAAAAAGTAAACAAACAGCAGAAACAACAACGACAGGAATAATAATAAATCTGACCAGTCATATCAAGGGACTATTCTGACATAATTTTTCACATAAATCATAGCTGTATTACACCGCACAGGTGCTTGTAAAATATTTTATTTTCGCGTGTCAACATGTACTTCCAAAAGTCAATTTATATTTAAAGTCACCCAACACTCGTATCAATTTTTGTGGTCGTAAAATCAGTGGCGTGTGCACAAACGATTTGTTCAACTTTTGTTTTTTACACCCATATTTTAGTTCCAACCGAATTACCAAATACAAAACAAATATTTCATTGAATTTCTTACTTTGAAAGTAAGCAGAGGTTAAACCTTAATATAATGGGCTTCCTATTTCACTGAAGTTTATACAAAACTGATCGAACTTTGTAATGAAACGGAATTAGCAATTTTCATGTCGCATTTATGATACAGTTTTAGGAGGACCACTTCAACGAAAGATGGATTTAACTAATATTGTTCGGTATGTAAGAATATATTCTCTTTGAGATTTCCTTGTTTTCATTCGGGTGAATTGGAATGTAAATGACTTGTCAGTCACATCAATTTCTTTCCCATTTTAGCAACTAAATGTTTGACCCCATTTGCCCACCAATTTCAGATAAAAGTCTTTCTTTTTTATTAAAACTAACAACTGAAAAGAGTTCGCTCTATAAATAGAAAGCACTTAGCTCCGCCCACAATATACAATGTATATCGGTGGCTATGCAAAAGGTCAAATGAGGTTAAACACTACCGCTCGCCCCCTTAGGGTTTCTTAATTGTTAAAATTTGACTAATAAACACTTACTAATACTTAGCAGTTCTTATTTGATGTACAGTTAATTAAGCATTGAAATAGTTCTTACTAACTTATTCTAACGCTATTGATAATTCCTCCTATATATACAAAGATGGATTTGAGCGAGATATACCTTACAAAGTATATTTCTCAGACTCTAGACATCCGGAACTATTTTGGGCTGCTGAAATTTCCTTCCGCGTAATTTTCAAAGAGAATCTGTTAATACGCTTGGATTGACATACTTATAATTGAAGTCACGTGATCAATCAAATCGTAGTAAAATTGCTGCACTTCCGGTATCGCCTGTAATATCAGCAACAACAAAATAATACGAATAGTGTTTTAATGGAGGAGTAAAAAAAGAACAGCCAAAATTCCACGGAATGCACGGAATGCTTCGAGTACAAAGTCATTTAACGAGTTCATGGTAGTGCAGTAAATAGTACCACTCCGAAAAAAATGTTTTTTTTAATTAACGTGTTAGAATTAGGAAATATATTTTACCTTTTGAGTGATATACCGGTTAGTATATCACTGTGTGGAGTGTAGATGCGTAGTAATCTAATCACGAAGGCCGAAGGCCTGAGTGATGATTTACGAAGCATCTAAACGACACACAGTGATATACAAACCGGTATATCATTCAAAGGTGAAATATATTTCCATTCTAACACGTTTATTTAAACAAAACAGTGTTAGAAAGGGTGCTATTTGCTGCGCCTACATGAAGTTGCAACCTTGAACTTGTAGTATTCCGTGCATTCCTTGCAGTTCGTGAAACTTTGGCTGTTCTTTTTTACTCCTCAAATAAAACGCCATGCGTCTTATTTTTATTGTTTCTGATATTGCTGGCGATACCGGAAGTAAAGAAAGTTTTACTAAGATTTGTTTTACATCACGTGAATTCATTCACAACAATACTAATCCCAGCGTATTAGCGCATGCACACTCGTAGATGTTGTATGAAAATTACGCGGGAGGGAATTTCATCAGTCAAAAATAGTTCCGGGCGCCTAGAGTGATATACTTGGTAGGTATATCACGCTCAAATCCTTCTTTGCCTATATAGGAGAAATTTTCAATAGTGTTGGAATGGAAAATATATTTCACTTTTGAGTGATATACTGTACCGGTTAGTATATCACTGTTTGTCGTTTAGGTGCTTTGTAACTAATCACTCAGGCCTTCGTGATTAGATCACTACGCGTCTAATCTCCACACAGTGATATACTAACCTGTATATCACTCAAAAAAGTAAAATCTGTTTCCTAAATACATTTCAGTTTCGCTTCACTCTTTATTTGAGTATTCATTGGACATGCTTGAAAATTCTATTCCTTGTTTATATTAGTCTCTTGAAGATAAGTAAGAGACCGCTGCTAAAATTTGAAAAAGTTAACAAGGTCTTGTTGTCGGATGAAGCTAGAACGACCTTTGTTTACAAGAGGTCTTTTATTTACAGGTGTTTTACTATCAGTGAATATGCGTTATTTCTAGTATAGTAGGTTTGTAAAGTAAAAGACCGGTGCTGATTCTTTAATATATACGGGGTTCTGAACGTTGCTTGGAGTCTGATGCAATTCTTGGACAGATATGGGACCCAGGTGTTGTTTCTTAGTGATATTCTTAAAATTTGAGACCGATGTTGAATGTTTAGGAGGCCAGTTTTTTGTACGGTTGTCGAAAGACAGACTCGGACTAACAAATTGATAAACGAATTTTGGCGTTACTACGTTCCAAAAAAACACGGGTAACTGCGCCGAAAGAAATATTTCGAATATTTTACACCGCCCCTGCCCTCCATTATCGGAAAATGTTTAAAAGTGTGATTTGTGCTTATCTGTTGTTGTTGTTTGTTTTTTTTTTGGGGGGGGGTGTTCGTGTTTTTTTACGACAATAGTTTACTTGATGGCCGAAGGTTAACAGAAAATAGGGGAAATTTTGACCAAGTGAGGACAAATATAGAGTTATATAAAATAAGTTCTTCTAGTTAACATGCGATACACCAAAAATGCGTAAAAAAACACTGTGTGGAGTTTAAGCTCATATGGTTGCTTTCATCAGGCTTACAGTTCGTACACATCGTCAGTTTTGCTGCATGCTAGATTTACAGTGAACTTATGTATACAGTATTCGTCAGCCTATGTGACAGAATTGTTTGAAAGCGATTTTATTACGGAACGCATTTTGTAGAATAATTTATTTTATTTATGTCATGATTAAGGTTGTCAAAAAGTAGGTCAATCACGGCGACCAGTGAGATCTAAGGTGTATTTGACCTAGTAATACCAAGGAACTGATAGAAATAAACTATTTATAACCATATAGCTCCTCCCATAATTTACTAACTAGATCAGTCACATCAAAGATCTCATTGGTCGCCGTGATTGACCTACTTTTCGGCAACCAATCAAATTCACTGGCTGGAAATTGCAGTCAGGTAAATCTCTCCAATTTTTTACGCAGAAAAACACTTTTGATAGATATAGGCATGGTGGGAGACATGCTGATGTCTCATCCACAAATATAAGCTAGTATAACTGCTCTTATGGACGGACCTTTATAAAATTTGCTATAATAATGAATTTACACCTGGTGCAAATATTGTGAAAAAGAACTATTTGTAAAACAGATATACCAGCCCCTCCCTCACTGTAGCTGGTAATGTGGATTTTTTTTCTTTCTATTCCCAAAGCATATACACTCCAGCAATATGGCGGAAAGAGACGAAATCTATACTTAAGGACAAAAGTTCTGTCCGGTTCAAAATTGTTTAATTAAATTTTAATTGTACGGTATTTTTATTTTTTATTTGCAAATTTATTTTTTGAGACTACGTGCTACATCACAAGGTGTTAAGAATTATTACATTCCAACAACCGTGACGGTAGGAACCATGAATTTCACATTTATATAAATTTAATGTACATGAAGCTTTTAACCACAAAAATTTCAAGTGATTTTTGTTACCAAAGGATAGTCCTAAATTTAGACAAATACTCAACATATGTTGTTATTACGAAGCTTTCAAGATAGCATTTTTATGTCGTTTTGAGGTCAGTGAGCCTACAACACATGTTGCACGTGTGTTAAACGCCCACGAACATTCTATTCGACGTCACGAACATTGAAAATGTGTAAATTGATTCGAAAATGATGATATTCTTATGCTTTCTAATTATGAAATATCCAATTTCAGTTTTTGAGTTACTTAAATTATACCGGACAGAGCTTTTGTCCTTAAGTATACATGATTAATTATGCTGTGACGTATACATTTTACAGAACTTCCATTGGCTGATTATTGTTTTTGTTTACAAATGATGGAATGGAATTACGTTAGGGCCCTACATATTGCATAGTTGGGTGAACGGTTTTCTTCAATAATGATTTTCTTATATAGTCCTGTGTCATGCATTAGCAGCAAACAAAATAAACCACAGAACAAATAAAGCAAACGCGACACATTGTGAAAAGGAAATGCATAATTATGAAAAAGAAACAATAGATACAAAAATATCCTTATCAAGTCTTAATCTGTGGCTGACAAGTTAGGGTGCATTAGGTTCTCTTTTTGCGATCATCATGTAAGACTTTACAAAGCTCTATTCATTCCGTCTTAAGCTATTAAGTTTAAGGTATTTTAATACACATTTTTATTCCTTTTGATGCTATATTATCCGTCACAGGTTCTTTCACTGCATCAATAAAATCATATCGGTTTTCTACACCACGTGATTGTATAGTATACACGCAGTTTCGTGTATTACCGTTTTATTATTGACACAAGAACACCGTAATGACAGGTGTGCATTTAATTTGCGGATGTGTGTAGTTGTCTTAAGTTTTATGTTGGATGTTTTCTGTTTAATCGGATGTTAAGAAACTGGATTTTGTTGTCCGGACATGGTGTACTTTTTCACATGTTTCAATGACTCCAAGCTGTAAATTGTCCTGATGCTCTCACAAAATGGTTTTCAGCTTAAAAAGAAAGTTGGATTTTATCAAGTTAAAGTGTTAACAGAAATACAATGAAAAAATGTTTCTTTATTACAACTTGTAAATATTTTATACTGATTTGAAGTGGATAACTTTAACTGTTCTGTTATATTGCGTCTTGGGACTTTATTATGAACATGCTCGCGTCCTTATCGGATAAATTTGCAAGTTATAATCGACAATATGAGACATAACTTGCAAAAATCGATACAGTAGGAAATAACAATATTCAGTGATAAGCCGCCGGAAAGAAAAGCGAAAAAGCAAATATATACCTTTATGTAAATAATTCAAAATGAGAAAATATTTGATAGCGTAATGACTGGTACTAACGATAAGATATTTTCTGTATAATGTTGAAAGTGCTTAAAATATTTTAGGAAGTACGACCAGCGATGTATTGATTACTGTTAGGTAATTTGCTGTGTTGATTGTAATAGGGTTTAGATATTCTAGTTGTCACTGCAATCTGATATCAATGCAGGCCGGCACTATGGAGAACAGTATATTTACAAACGGAAATTTCGTAGATTACGAAACTCATCAAATAAAGCCTTATTTTTGTACGAACCATTTACGCGATAGCCATGAATCTCGAGCATCCTCGAAGAAAGAGGTACCAAATAATGGTTTTACCCTGGCTAGAAGTAGCTCTATCCCCTGTATGGAGTCTCTGAACAAAAGTTTACAGACCGACATATTTGCGGACATAAACAATGTAAGTGCCTTTATTACCGGTCCCGGTGGTAGGGTCGGTACTGACATGTCCGAGTTCAATCCCCGAGTTCATCATCATGAGTCATCAAAGGAAAGGCGACACACAGATTGGAATGGTGTTATGCAAGACCTGTTCTATAACCTGGATAATGTTGATCTTGGTATGTACACTGATGGTCACACTTCCATTTAGTTAATGTTAGCTTCATGGTTGCAATCTACTAATCTTAGATTTTAAATTATTTATAACAGTCAGATCTTGTTTATTTAGGTTTTGTGAAATACAATGTATTCATAAATATTGATATTGTAGAAAAAGTCTGCATTCTGTTGAGGATGACGATGCGCTGCCAGCTTCCCAGTGTACATAGATTCACTGTTCATGTTTTGCCTCTCACTTAATATCAAACTTGACATTAATAGTCTGGTTTTCTAGCTGCACCGTAATTATTGTGCTTGTCCGGTGAAAATGTCTGAGAAATATCAGCATCATAATCCCTCACTTACGGGATGACGATGAATAAAAGAAAAACAAAAATGATTTTTTTTAGGTTATCGTTTATTTTAATTCGTTACACAATGTATTTTCGTGTAACTTGTTTTGTTGAATGCCTTGAGATTTCTTTATATGATTTGTTGAGTTTATGGCCCTTTCAATATTAGCTCGAAAATGACCAAAATAAAGCGTATCCGAGGAAATTTCAATTTTAATACACGTTGAATTAACTACATGTAGTAGTTCCGGAGCTTAAAGACCCATCAAAGTACCTTAAAATTATCCGTCGTTTGTCCCTCAAGAGATCACACTTTTATATTCTCAGAAAAGTAAAGATTTTGCGTATTTTGCGTATATTATTCAAGTTGGTGTTCGGAATCCTTAAGTCAGTAAAAGAAGAGAGTTTCGCTTTCGTCTGGTCTTTAAATTACTTTTCGTCCTTTTCAAACCATCCACTGGCACGCCATTTATTCGGACTTATTTTAGGTATTCTAAAAGCTTACCACGAAAATTGTGCATTTAATTGCTAATGGATTAGTATGGTATAATTTTATACATATGCATCGTAATAAATGTCAGTACACACTCAATAGAACATAATAATTATTTGGTATAATTCTTTTTTGGCTTTCGAAGTCGTTTCCTGTCTTTTGTGTACATCACTTGTTTACTTTGTATAAATACGGTGGGTAAGGTTTGTCGAAATATCAGTGTAAGGTTTTTCAGTACGTCATTTACATTTGTTGTTTTGATCAAATGTTTTACGTGAGATAAAGTAGTTTCGCTGCATTCATCTACATGCAGTGACAAATATTACCTTTGTCGAGGTTTTATGAACGGTATTGCCAATCAATGGTAATTTTATTTCCTATAACGTACTTTGTGTAATCTAAACTCAATTTAAGCTTAATGCAGATAATGCAAACATGCCTCAATGCTTTATTTAAAGTCATTATATAAAGTAATTAGAAAGAGTGCATATTGCTCCACATGTTCTGCTTGAATTCAATCAGTAATCGCGGACTATAATGTATGTCACCAGCTGCAATTTGTCCACAGCAGATGTATATGTACGTTCAATCCGTCTTTTTGAAACAAGGTCCTATTTTACACTAACAACGTCCGTACCTCCTCAAAATAAATTATGACACCTGTACTGGTTTTTCCAGGAAGCGGACTCGAGAGTGAAGCTTTCTTTAAAAAATCGAGCTAAAATAAATTAGTATAAACAAACGTCCAGTAATTTTTGTGCAGATTTTCTTTCTTAAGGGTTTTTACGTGCGTTTAAGCTTTGTACAGACATGCAGTTTTCCTTGGTAGACTAGTACTTCATTCTTATCCTCGTAAGAAACGGCTTTTATAGATACAGAAAGAGTCAGGCCGATAGCAGGATTCGAAACCATATGACACTCAATAAGAGCTAATTTACGAGGCAGCAACCCACAACTCAATACATAATTTGTATACACTTAGGTACATGCTATTATTTGTGAAGTCCTTGAAGATTTGCCTTGGGGCTTATCACAGGTAAATTACTCCATCTTATCATAAATTATTCAGGTGATTTTGATGTATCAATGCACCTATTGGCTTTGATCAATGTACCATTTACAATGGTTATTACCATTATTAATTACATTTCATTTGACATGGGTTTACTTTTTTGTCTAGGAATTATCTTAAAAATCTGAAGCTTTCATTTCCACATGCATGGTTAATTTTTCCCCATTGTAAACGTCGTCATCATGTCAAGGGAGAATGTACAAAGTTTACTATAAACATGTTTGTGAATAAGACTGTATATATTTAGTTTACACTAATTTATTTTAGCTCGGTCACTCTCTCTCCAGGCCGCCATTTTTACGACCATGCTTAAAGTGAATCTGCAACCACTTTACGTCCCACCCCCTGAGAAGCTGTATATTGAAAGTTAATATTTATAGATGCGTGCAAAAAGAACGTAGACATGCTGTAGGCCGGTATTATGTTCACATTGGCTTTCTTTATCTGGTTATCGTACGGGGTACCAGACTAGACTTCCTGTTTACATTTGGGGTTAATGTCATTTAAAAGTTGATGGGAATTGTGCACTATTCAAACAAAAAATCTTCAAACTGATAAAAATGTATTTATTAAAAATTCATGACGAATTCGATAATTTCCGAAAGTTCATTCCAGGTTGCATACAAATGCAATCGCACGAGCATTATAGTAACTTCAGTTACCTAATACTCATTTGTCGCGATAGTACTTTTCAAATATACACCTAGAAAAGCCTGGAAGTTATATAGTGACTTCAAAAATTTGTATCCTGAAATCATCTTCAAATAAACGAAGGAGAAAATGCTGTAAATCATATCAGCAACCCTCTGCACGAACTGCAAACAGTTTTGCACTGCAAGTGAAAGTAGATTGTCTTTAAAAAGATCCGAGGTTCATCTGAAGCAGAATAGTCAGGGTGGTCACCCAGGCACATGGAAGGTTTTCTCTGCTACTGAACGTATGAAGTACGGATGTCATCTGAAGACTCAAAGTTGCATTTTGTACTCTAATTCGCCACCTAAATTCTTCCTATGACCTCTACAGTTCCATACTTAAATGTGTTTTTGATTTCGGATGAAACGGCACCCATTTATTGTTTAACAATATCACCCAAAAGGGTCAGAATGGTGAGCTTTTAGGATGGATGATTTCCGTCCGTCCGTCCGTCCGTCCGTCCGTCCAACTTCAAACGACATCTCTACCAAAATTGCTTAAATAATTCTATTCCATGCAGAACTCTGGTTGCTATGGCAGCAAATAGGAAAAACTTTTAAAATCTTCTCTGAAACAACAAGGCCTAAAGCTTAGATATTTGGCAAGTAGCATTGCCTGGTCGAGTTGTACTAAAATTATTCATGACCCCTGGGTTGAAATTTATCCCGCCCGGGGTCTCTTGATTTTACATAGGTTTGTTGATGTCCCGGAACGTATATATCACACGAGAGAAAAATTCGAACGCATATGTCACACGTGTGATATATTCGGTCGAAAATAGTCTTCGCGTGAAACGTATATGGCACATAATATGTGATGTATACGTTTGACTTCGAATTTTATAGGAAAACGAATATCTCGCACGCAGAAAAAGGCAAATAAAAACGAAATTTTCAACGAATACGTCACATTTTGAATAATTTGAAAAAAAACAAAAAAACATTTAAAACAATCAAATATGGTTGATTAAGTTATGCCGCATAGAATCTGCTTTAGTGGAAAAGAGATAAAGTCCAAGGTATCCCAATTTGCAAGTAGGTCCTATCTAGTTGGAATCCTCTGACTTTATCGCTGTTCCACATAGAGAAATACCAATTATTATGTGCGAAGTATCTCACACGTGTTGATTAAAATGCAAGGACTGTTAAAAATTAGACACTGGGGTGTTAATAGAACATGTAACTAAAAGCATCATTTAAAGATATTATCATGATTAGCAATATTTTGCCTTAAATTTCATTCTGTGGAACAAAGAAAATAGCGAAAAAAGCAGAGTAATCCAAATGAAAGGACCTAACTGCATTTAGAGAGTATTAATGGGAGATAAATGACTAAAGTTCCTCATTATTATCAACAGGAAATTATCTCAGAACAGCATTGATTATAAAACATCACTATACATTTTCTGTATAACACAATACATTTATCACAGATTAAACACAGATCAAACTTGATATATTTGATGGCCGGTGAAACAATGTAAAGTAACCGTAAGATGGTAATGACCGTCGATCATTTTTGTCGAGCACACTTGCGGTGAGCTCGACATAGTCGCCGCTTTTGGTAGTCGGTGTATGTGCATCCGTGCGTCTGTGAGCCCGTGCGTCCGTCCAGACTGATTTTGTCCGCACCATAACTTTGACATGCAAGGAGCAATCGTGTTTGTATTTGGCATAAATGTTAAGAGTGTCATTTGTCGAATTAAGAATGACTTTGTCCGGAGCATTTCTTCTATATACTTGAAGGGATATTGATGTAACAATGCATAAATGTTTACCTTAATGAGACGAAGAGTCATACAGATGAACAAATCCCTATGTCTACGGTCAAGGTCACAGTTTGAGGTTAAAGGTCAAATTGAAGAATGAGTTTTTGTACTGGAGGATGTACTGAAGGATTTTCATACCATTATACGACAGGGTGTATTGTGCAAGAACCAGGTCCCTAGGTCTAAGGTCAAGATCACACTCAGAGGTTAAAGGTCAAATACATAATGAAACAATCGTATCTCTTTTTATTTCCCTGCAGCTACAATATCCTTTGTGTAACATTTAGTTTCTTCGATTCAAATCCACCTAAAATCAGTCATAGTTCCTAGGGGGTCACTATTCTTCAAACAAATAATGACTGGGGTTATTATTCTATGGGGTTCCTAAACATTGTTACAACGGTTCCGGCAAACGGCCCAGGGACGGGTGGGTTGCCACCCACTTCATACAAAAGTATAATTAGTAGTTTTATACACTAAAGTATCAAAAATAAGTTTCGGTGTAAACTGTCAAAATGGCAAGAACGAATATATCACACGTGTGAAAAATTCGACAGAATATATCACGCGTGTGTAAAATTCGACCGAATATATCACGCGTGTGAAAAATTCGACCGAATATATCACGCGTGTGAAAAATTCGACCGAATATATCACACGTGTGAAAAAGACATATACGTTTCGGTGTAAACTGTCAGAAGTGACCAAACGAATATGTCACATTGAACACGTGTTATATTTACGGTCGAATATATCACACACGAGTGATATATACGTTCCGGGACATATACGGTTCAACATAGGTTTCTATAGGAAACACTTTAAAAATCTTCGTCTCCAAAACCACAAGGCCTAGAGCTAAAATATTTAGTACAAATGTATAGAGCATTGTCTAGTGGTAGGGCTGACTATTGCAGCCAAATTTACTATCACGATAGTTATCGATAGTTAAAAAAACTATTACGATAGACTATCAATAGTTGGCTTCACTATCGCGATACTATCACGATAGTTTCGATAGTTTACATAATTACATTTTTTACCAAGTTGATTCAATTTGTTTGTATCAATACCTGTAATTTACTTGAATTCAGTATAAATATAATCGTTACTAATTAAGAATGCTAAATCACTTTTATTGAACAGATACGCGTCATTAAAATTTTTCACTATGCGAAGTCATGGATTGATGGATGGTAAGACGACAACTACGTTTTAGGAACAGAAACGTCGTCGTATATATAACTTATTATAGCCCGTAATGTAAACATACGTTTTATGGCAAAGGAAACTCAACTACATTTTATGTAAATAACGCATTCAAAAATGAAAAAAAAACTATCGAGAAAAGTCGATAGCTGTCCAGACTATCGGCGATAGTATCGATAGTGTGAAATTGCTATCGACTATTGACTATCGGGTCTGATACAGTCACGATAAGTCGATAGTATCGACTATCGTTACACCCCTATCTAGTGGACCTCTACCAAATCATGTTTCCGGGGTCAATATTGACCTCGTTTAGGTGGTCACTTTTTTACATAGACATAATAGGAAAACCTTTAAAAATCTCCGAAATCACATGGTCTATAGCTTAGATATTTAGTGGGTAACAGTGTCTAGTGGACCTCTTCAAAGTTTGTTAAAAAAATGCGCCTGCGGTCAATATTTGCCCCGCCAAGGGGGTCACTTGTTTTACATTGACATATATAGGAAAACTTTCAAAATTCTTCTCTAAAACAACAAGGCCTAGAGCCTAAATATTTAGTTATCATGCCCCCAGGGTCAAAATTGACCTTGCCCGGGGGTTCACTCGGTACAGGACAAACTTTAAAAATCTTCTTTTCCAAAACCTCAATTGGTTTGTAGCATTGTCTAGTGATCCTCTATTAAGGTTGTTCAAATTATGCCACTGGGGTCAAAATTGACCACACCTGCGGGGACCGGTGACTTTCTTAGCAACCACTGACTTCCCCTAGAAAACAGGGACTTCCCCCTGGGGACAAGTGACTTCCTAAGCAACCAGTGACTTCCCCTAGCAGCCAGTGACTTCCTTGGGTAAGTGCACTGGTACTCAGGTGTGCAATATAAGGCCATCATGACCCTCTTGTTTAAAGATGCTTATTGTTAAGTATGTATAGGAATGTTGCTCAACAAAATATTTCAAATAAACGTATTTGTGTTGAGTCGTATCAGTAACTGATAAATGCAAGTCTACTAGTTATTTAGAGGGTTTGTGTGTCTATTTGTTTATTCACGCTCTGAACTCTCTTTTTGATAGATATCAATATCTTGTTGTATAATTTTAGGAAGGGGAAGTTAGAAACGACTCTTTCCGCTGGTTAATTAGTTTGTTTGCTCTCACTAGAACTTTATGTAGCTGGGTTGGAACCCCGGCAGCAGATCGACAACTAAATAATTTTCTGACAATGCCTTTATAACGAAGCACTGCCATTTAGCGCTGTATTTAATCCGTCATCATCCGTGTAACACGTTTATTTTTTGAATTCCATTTCCCAAGCCTGGTGATCTTTAGTGACCCTTGCCTTTTATCTCTCTATACCAACGTTATGGTTACACATTTAGCATACTTATGATGGACAGAGTTTATATAAATGTTATCATTGTAGATATTTTTGTTGTTTGACAAGAGCTGTAGAAGGCTGTTGAATATCTGGGTTGTCCAGTTGTTGAGCAATAGAGATCTCTGTATTACCCAATCTACCACCTGTACATCACTCTGGACCCCGTTGTTTAATTTGATTTACTTTGGAGCTATGGAGCTTGTATTCTTGGATGAGACCTCATCTCCGTTGTTTGGTGTTGATCTATTTATTATGTGTGTCCGTAAAAATATTCAGGTATTTTGAGGAAATGCGAAATATTCGAACTACATTGTATACTACTTCGCAGGAAACTGATTTAGAAATATAATTTTTGTGGAAAAAGTGATAATCAACAACCAGAAGGTAAGATTGGTTTATGCAGAAATATTTTCATGTTTATGTGTGTACATGCACACCTGTGTTTATATAAATGAGCTGAGCCCCCAAATGTGTAAAGATAAACATTCTTAGGTATTTAGGATGTCAATAATCATCAATAAAGAGTGAAAAGGAAGAACTGAAATGGAAATTATTGCCGTTATTGTACAGTTTGATTATCAAGTTCAGTCGATTTTTGTGGACATTTCTCGGATGACATTTACTTTTTTAGGTTGAAGAAATGTTTTTGTTTGTCAAGACCAAGCATGTCTTTGTGTTGAATAAAACATGCTCTATTGAATACAAATAGCCTACTGTTTTATTGTTATTGATTGAAAATGGAGCGTGTTAAAGCAATTTGTTTCCCTTCAAAGCAATTTGTTTTCCCTTCAATGCGTTTTGTCTGAATTAAATTAAAGAGAAGCTGCTTGAATGAACGTCGATTCACTTTCGTTTTATTTGATTGTTTTTAACAGGTCGAACAAGCTATGGTACATTTTGTGAAAAAAAAAGAAAAAAAAGTTTAATATCTCATTTTGATAGTTTCTCTCTTTTCTTAATCGTGCGACAAAGCTAATGGAATAATTTATATTGTGTTACGACCTTGTTAGGACTTTATAATTTTGCTGGAGGTTTTTGCAGTGTATACAGTTTGAAATATGGATTCTTATCTAGGAATGTGTGAGTATTTCTACAAGTGCACTTGTTTTGTTAGGCGATAAATATGTGTAAAATTAATCAGTTTTGCTGTTCAACAAAATAAATGTTGACCAGGGAGGATTTTTAAGACATTCTTCGTGTTGTGTGTCACACTAAGCTTCGTGTGTTTCATAGATTCATTTGACATTTGTTATTGTTCCTTCCCAGGAAGGAACAGTTGGAATTGTACAGGCACACTTGGCTGAACAATGCATACCGGAAGCCGTTTTCGTTGTGTTTCCGTTATAAATGAAACGTTGTGATATTGAAAATGCGTTCTGCCGATTGGATGAAACCAACAAATAAACAATAGCCGTTCTTTTCCGTACACGGTATATGTTTACGTTTATATTGCAGTTACTTCGTTTGGTAAGCTATTGCATGTTGACCTTGCAGAAATCGTCCGACAATGCGTTTGATTTTGCATTGCTAGTTTGACAAATAGCTGAAATGAATGTTAATTTACATATCGTTTGCATAGCGTAGAAATATGCTAATATTGTGCTGGGAGTATTGGCGCGAACTATCATGTGACCATGTCAAAGCAGATGTCGGAGAGTGAAGAGAATTAAAAAATGTAGACGTTATCAATCAACTACCAATACCTTAATTTGTTTGGACTGCCGTCGATACTGCATGAGGCCCGAAGCTGTAACCCTTTTTTCGGTTATTTGAGACGTCACGCTGATTCTGACATCTACTTTTCACTGTTAGGTAGAGCCTTATATTATCATTTTTCCATCAGGCGTCTGTAATCATGAAATTTCAGTTGTTTTCGTTTGGCCCAATAGTTATAGCTCGGAATAGTTGTCACAATGGCAGTTCAGTGTATTTGCGTGCGTGCGTCCATCAATCCCTGCGTGTATATTTTGTCCTGATTTTAACGTGTCTCTGCTATAACTTCATTACTGTTTGTGGAACTTCACAGTTAAACAAAACAGATTTGTATCGCAGGCCATTTTACTATTTATTCGAAAAAGATATATCTCTTTCACACGGTGAACAATCACGTGATCGTAATACGTCATTTTGTTCGACCGCAAAGAATATTTTATAAACAAAAGTCTTCGGCTGAACTCTTCAAGTGAGCGTAAGTTTTTCATTTCTCAACCGATTTCTGTCAAATTTGTTGCAGGCAAAGGGAAAAACAGTACTCTGTCCCCGGTTGATAACATTTTTCTTGAAATAAGTCGCTCTTTTGTAAACATTCTGGAAAACCTTTGCAACAACGCCTGAATTCAACGGTTTGTCCGCAAAGAATATTTCAATTTCGATAGTGTATTTGGAGTCATCCACTTTTAATGCCATGTATTCACGACGAAACTTATTCCGTTGTCATTTCACTGCAAATAAACACATTTCAGGTCAACTCAGTGCTTCAGAAAACATTCAGTTCGTGACAATGCTAATCCTGAAAGGTAAAACATTTAATGCTAATCCGCATAGTTATTTCCGAAACAGTTTGCTTGGAGGTATTGCAATGTTCGATTATGATTCAGTTTCACATGTGGAAGACTCTTTCATCGTTTGTTATAAGGATTTCATTGCCACTAGAAAACGGAATCGGTTGGCAAAATTTAACTGAATCAACATTTATGTTGTTTCTTTACATGTTTGCTCTGTCACTTTTGACTTTTCATTTGTTTTCTATTATTGTTCAATTATTGGCCTATCTGGATGTGTTCGGTCGTCTGTCAGAGTGGTTGGTTCGGCTGTTTGCAACATTCTTTTGTTAAAATAGAGGTATTTCGAATTGTTTTAGAAATAGGCAATGGTTGTGAACACACACTAAGTTTAAGGTCTTTTGGCCAAGGCTACAAAGGCAAACACTTAACATCCTTTTTTTTCACTCAACAGGTGTTCCTCGAGGTTAAAAATTCTTTCTTTAAAGACGTTTTTAAATGGTTTGATGTAAACAGTTTCATATTTTTCTTGTAACTTCAGATGTTTAATAGTATATAGAGTGTCAGTTTTATTTATTAAGGGGGCAATAACTTTTCGAATGAAAAAACCTCCTACTTTTAAAGAGGGGGAGGCCAAACAAGTAAAGTTTAGAGGAACATAGGACGGAAGAGAGGTAGGAATCACAACTTGTAAGACTTTAAGAAACAAAAAGTAGGACTTCCAATCCCCTACGAGGGGTTATATTGAATTAGTGAACAAAAAGGGCTTTTTTATCGCTTTTTTATAAAGGTTTTTAAGACTTGATTAATATTCAAAAGTTTGTTTTTTGTATATTTTTTTTTCCTTAAGTTGCTAAAAAGTTAATAAAATTCAAGGGAGGGGTGATGCAAAAAATTAAAAAAGAAAAAAAGAGGGTTTAGTTTTAATTTAAGTTAGTGAGGTTTTTTAAATATTATAAGGTGTGGGACTTAACAATATTTAAAAGGTTAAAGAAGTTTTTTTTTTTAAAAATTAAAAAAATAAAAAAATTTTAAAAACTATTATTTCATTTCATAGAGAATATTTGTGTGTTTTCAGTATGTTCAGTGAATATGGAATATATATCATCGAGAAGTGATACAATTGTAATATTTTCACGAGCGCGAAGCGCGAGTTGAAATGTGAATATTGTATCACTTTGAGTTGAGATATATTCCATACCCACACAAAACAAACAAATTTTCTTTTTATGTTATGCACAAAAGCTAAATTATGTATATGCACCACTGAAAAAAAGTAGTTCCGGCAGACTTATAAATATCACCCACACTCTGACCGATATGATATCTATAATTATCATCACTCTATATTTCACTGATACAACACAGTATTTCATTAATAAGCATGAAATAAAAAGAGATATCTTTGTATCGCAGAAAGATATTTCCTGAATTTTAGAGATACCTTTCTTCTTAGAGACATATTTCCTGTTTTGAGAGATATCTCTCTAAGTTACTGATACATCTCTCAAAGTAACCGAAATGTGTCTCCAAACTTCAGAGGTATCTCTGTTAGTAGAGGTGTGTCCTTGGACACTGATGCCACACGTTCCTCAATCCACCCAGCTGCAAATTGGTAGCAGCGATGTCGCTCACTCGCGAGCGTGATGAAATCTAGAATGAGTGTTCGAGAGCGATTCAATAAGCTACGGGGCTTTCTTCGTTATCGAACTAAAATAAATTCGTATAAACTATGTAGAAGAAATATCACTTTTTGAAAGGTATATTGTTATGCAATAGAGATATCTCTGGAACTAAACGAGATATCTCCTAAAAGACAAGATATATCTTTCAAAGCAACAAACACATAATAACTGATCCCCGTACCTTTGTTTGGTCTGTTTATTTGGAATCTGAAATTATTCGTCCAGGGGGGGTTAGTGCATAACCAGGCTGGTCACATTTTCGGGCTTCCGAAAGTCGTATTCTTAAAAACTGAAAGTAGTTGTGTTTGATGTCATAGAGATTGTATACTATGACATAGACAAACAAAACACATACTATTGTTGAAGAGTTGGGTTGATTTGGTGACGTAAAAACCAAGTCAAAATTACGAAATTCGCGAAAATGAATGACTTAGTATTTTCACAGGAAGTTATGAAAGCTCTTAGAGATAGAAGTAATGTCAATAAATGTGTGAATAAACTTATTTCAGCAGAAAATACATATCAATAGTCACTTACAGTTTGGACAACCCATCCCCGCAAGTCTATACAAATCTGTGCAAATCCGCCCGCGTGATGGAGCAATAAATATGACCAAAAAGTAAATTATTGTACCGTATGAGAGATATCGCTCAATTTTGCAGATACCTTCGTTAAATAGCGAGATATCTTTCTAACGATGATTTAGTATTGAGATATATCTTCGTTAAATAGAGAGATATCTTTCTAACGATGATTTAGTATTGAGATATACCTTCGTTAAATAGAAAGATATCTTTCTAACGATGATTTAGTATTGAGATATATCTTTCATGTTTGTATTAAAAGAAAGATATCTCCTTATTTAGAGAGATATCTCTGAATTTAAGAGATATCTTCCCTATTTTAGCAAATATCTCTTTGAAATCAGCGAAATATCTATTTTTGATTAAAATAGTAAATTGGCTTGTATCCCATGCTTACACTTAGATGTCCAAGGTCAGATCATGTATCATGGGCGGTCATAACTTAAGTCACACTTAAGTGTCAAAGTCCAACTTGGGTTGCACTTACAGCCCTTGTTCTTCATTATATTTTTGTGTATATTACATTAGTTGAAATATGTGCTGCAGTGTTTGATGTGTCGTAATTTGTTGAATAGTTTCATAATTCCTTTACCAAATAAAAATCGAACAAAATCGTGCTTTGCTTACTAGATTTATTTTGCAACTAATACAAAATATTTGCGTCGTTTGTCATGAATGTAAACGCTTTTTTACCTGTTAAATGTTTGATTGCATGAATCATGTAACGAACAATTTCTCTCAACAAATTTTAGCTACAATTGGTGCAGGGAGAAAAAAAAACTGTTTACGACAGTCAGAATATATTTACGGTAAATTACGTATGAAATAAAATAAACATAAAATTGTTTATATATGGCTATTATGTACGTAATTATTTCGATTGTGCAAAATGACAGGTAGCTTTTGAAATGTCAAATATTTTTATATCGATTTTTACAAGACATGTAAAGTATAATTTTTCGTCTTTGCTTTTCATAATTTGTCAGTAAAACATTTATCGTTATAAACACATAATCTTTTTTAAACATGCTTATTTGAAATATTTCAAAGGATTAATACAGTTTCAGATGAATGGACTGTAGCTTTCCTTTTTCATTCCTGCGGGTTACATCAAATGTATGTATGTGAAAAACGAATTTGATTCTTTTTTCACCTGATTTAATTTCATGTGCGTTTTCGTTAATAATTTTGTCACAAGATGTTTTACTACGAGTATGTACATGAATGATAGAAAATTATAATAAGGCGAAGGACAAGTGCATGACCTTAGTAACTGTTTTCTTTTTAAGACCCAGCTACATTGGAATATATTGGAAGAATTAATTTTGAACAGATTATTATGTGTCCTACAAAGTAAAAGAAACTATTATAACTTTACTGTGGAGTTTGTTACTTTTCAAAATATTATATTGTGGCACAGGCCCCTTTGATGGTGTGACCCTACTACGTCGGTTACGTCGGCCGCGCCCAGGCCACTTTAAACACGCAGTTCCCCGTACATGATAGAGACGGTCACCGGCCTGACGGTCACAGATCCGGCGTAATGATATCACCCTTTGAACTAAAAACAAAACTTATGTCACCGCCACCACCCGAACGATAACGAAGATTCAAATTTAGATAGGTATACGTGTGTATTGTTTAAGACCTTGACCAAACCAATCGATAAAACATGCATGTAATCCCGCAAAAAGTGTACTGTATTATTAATTCTAACACTATTTTAATTTCCTATATAGGCAAAGAAATATTTCAGCGTGATATACCTACCTACCTGGTATATCACGCTAAGCGTCCGGAACTATTTTGACTGCTATAGATGAAACATAATTTTCTTTGGAGGTATTTGGCGCAATGTCTCAAGGCTTAAATAGATACATCTGTTATTTGTTTTTAATTGCTTCTTGTATTGTTAACCCTTGTATTCAGGGTTTGGAGGCTGTCGTGTGCACTGCATTGTTTGTAATTGTGCTTATTAGGTCCACCATCCTCAAAAGAGGCTATAATCGGTACGACCCGTGTGCACTGCATTTTGGAAGACTGCCAGTGATAAGCTGTATATCAGGCATACTTTGTGTAACAGGCATACTTTTTTTAAAAACAAAACTGTTACGAGTGTGTAACGAGACACCACTTGTTCAATAGTGATGAAACTTGGCAGGGATGTTCCTTGCAAGATCTTTTTACTGATCACTAGTTGATGAATTCTTGTTAATTTCAAGAAGTATTGGTGTTTTTGGAAGACATAAAAAGACCTCCTGTTTTTCTCTGAGTAAGTTTCCTCTCCATGAGTTCTGCATGGTTGAGTTAGCAACTTGATCCGTCTCAAAAATATTTCTGCATTTATGGAAGATTATTTGTACATATGGGTAATCTCTAAGAGTACATATTTTAAGTTCATGTATTTTCAGATTGTGGAAAACATTTGGCTATTTATAGCATTATATAGGCAGCCCAAAAAGTTTCTGGTCAGTCCGGTTAGCTCAATCGGTAGAGCAAGAGACTTATAATCTCGGGGTAGCGGGTTCAATTCCCGGTCCCGGGGCTGTCCAACTAAATTACTAACAATCTTTCGGATAAGACTTAAAAATGAGGTACCCTGTTTGGGTGCTATACTCCTGGCATGTATAAGAACGAGGGGTGTCTCTGGAATTAGGACGCTTTCTTTATCTTGCACTATCCTCCGAAACCTAAAATAACTAACCTCTTCTTGGGGCGTTGGTCATATGGGAAACCGGTACCAACGATAAAGCTCTAATATACATACATGTACTTCAAAAGTTTCTGTGTAAGATTTTGAGTGTTTCTCAAGTGTAGCCAATGGTAGCCAGGTGAGCGATATAGGGCCATCTTGGCACTTTTGTTTAAAGATACTTCTTGTTTCTCCTCTTATCTTATGATCTGGTTTATTCCGATTTAAAACAACATTTGCTAACACTTTAAGTACGCATCTTATTTCATTCTATAAAGTTTTATTCTTTTGGGTGTTTACTTAGGTTTCAAATGAATTTTCGGTATCATTATCTTAAGATTAATTTTGCCCTAAGCGGATTTTGGGTTTAAATGCATTCAGCTGAGTACGTTTGGTCAAATTATATTTACTTTGAAAGCAAAAAAGAAAAAATATTTACTTCTATTTATGACATGGAAGTACTAAAGCGGCTTATATACCATGCCTCTTTGAAATGTATAAATAAGTAGGGATTAAGGTAATAACCAATAAACACTGAAGTTGGTTAACAGGTACTTTGGCAGAAAAGTTGTGCTTAGTTTTAATTATTACAATGTTAACAGGTACAAATTGTTTATCTGATTTTAAACAGCCGTTTATTATGTTTATAATAATAATCAAACCATTCTGCTAAGTGAAAACAAAACATATGTAGCATAAATGTGTGGTTTTCATGCAGTAAACTGTAGATCAAAGAACAAGATATTTAAGATGCATATCTAAACGAGTCGAGTTATGGGAACGCTGACAATGTCTTTTGTAGTCATGAAAATCTATTATGATGTTTGTTTTAGCTCACCTGGGGTCGTATTCAAGTAGCATCTTAAGTGATTTCTTAAGTATTTTAACTTAAGTCTAAAATTTCCAAGTGTTATAATTCGCTGAAAAGTGAATGATTCTGTGTAATTTCATCATTATTATAGAAAATGGTCATGGAAGATTTAATAAATGTTGAACATGCTGCAATACACATTCTCCTTTGTAAATTATCCTCTTAAGGGTATTGTTAAGTTTAAGGAAAATCTTAATATTTGACTTAAGATGTTACTGGAATATGATCCCTGAGCGTATGCTCGGTACTGTTCTTTAAAGTGTTGATTTTCCCCTCCTGTCAAAGGAAAAAATAACGGACACACTATTAAAAGGTATGGGTATAATATAATGTCGTGAAAATACTTTTTGATAATCACATATCTATTTTATCAGACAAAAGTTGCCAGATAGGTTCCTGTTCTTCAAAATTCACATAATGTTACTTACACAGGCAACTTCAAATGTTCGCCATAACATAGTCTTTAAGTCTTTAGTAGTATGACATTGTTAGGGTGAAGTGTTTCCGTGTGACCTAGATAGGTCAGCTTACTGGACGTCATGTAGTACCACGTGAGAGATTTAATTAACTTATTAAACTTTTCATTGTATGAGAGTATGATTTGGGATTAATTCATATTGATATTGAATTGATTACCATATAACCTGCTTAAAAATCGCCTATTTCGACCCTTTGTCAAACCTAGTCCGAAAGCCTAGGCAAAAAAGGTTACATGAATCTATTGTCAACTACATCTTAACAATAGATAGATATGAATTCATGATTTCGCGATATTTTGATTTAATGTAGTGGTTTATCAACGGATGTCGGACAACTAAAATGATTTGTTTGACAGTAGAGCGACCGGGTCAGGGCGTTTAATTGAAAAGTGTTTCAATTTAGTTGTCTTCTGTGTACTATAAACTCGAAGGGAACTAGAATCTACACTTAACATTTCTATTTGATCTTTAATGACAATTGAAGAGAAAACAGCAATTTTTAACAAAAGTGCAATATGGATATAACATTTTTCATGCATAGGCTGTGTGCGGTAAGTAGAATTAATGAACAAAATAGTTTCTTTAGTTTTGTTTGGTATGGCGGCTGGTCCGTGATATACATAATATATATATCTATATATATATGAACATTCTTTACATTGCTGATCAGGACTTATTAATTAAAATAAAACAGGGTGGCCTTGTGTGACTATAAATGAGTGCAGAAACGTCTTTCGTAGAAAATAAGTACACGTGAATACTAGTAAAAAGAAGTGTGTTTATTTGTAAGTATACATACTTACAGAATACTGCCGGCATATTCTTTCATGGAGTTGGTTATCATTCTTTAAATTACAAGCTTACCACTTTACAGCACCGGCATGACTATACTGGGATTTTAACCCACACTGAGAAGCCTCAGAGCAGCATAGGAACATTGTTTTTTAAAGAATTAGCAACTTGAATTGATACCGGTTTATGTCATTATGGAATTTATGAAAACTTGCGGCACACTTCACATAATGATATAAAAAAAGAAGAAATGAATAGGCATTTTATCTCGACTTTCGTCATAAAACCTGCTCAGTGTAATCAAATACGCAGTACTGTATAATTTCAACGATTTCCCACGACGCATTCACTATTCTATACGTGTTAGTAGTTAATATTCTCAAAACTTAGTGACTTTTCAAAAATACTCTGTAGAATGTTGATTGTATCTTGTATTTTTCTGTAATATGCTCATATTTGACGGGTTTTTTATTCAGTTTTAATATAATTCAGTCAAAATATGAGAAAAGAAGACAAACTCGAAAAAATGAAAAACGCATTTCGATTTAATAAACTTCCGAATGCAAAATTTTAATATTAAATATAAACGCATAACTTATTTGTCGTAGTCACTGTTATCTTTTTATATAGTCGCTTAAATTAATATAGTCCAACGAAATTGAAATAGACACAATGTTGTTGTACGAGCTAATGCAATAACTTTTGGACAGTGGAATTACAGTAATTCGGTTTGACGGATATCGTGATTAAATTATTTGGTTCTGTAGCGGATGTAAAAATAGACCGATTTTTTTATATTTATAATCCTTTGAAAAGATTCGCTGATATTTCACAAACCATCTATCTGATATCAGCTAGACGCTTTTGGTCTTGATCCAACAGACTCAGATATTTGGCTTGGGGCGGGGGAACAGTGTCCTTTAGTTATATATGGACTTATTTGCATTCTGTACATAAAGGACTGTTCGGGTGTTGGTGACGCTGATAACTATTTATTTGACTTCTAACGGCTGCTGAAGAGATCCCGGGCTTGGTAACAATCACCCCAGTGAGGTTTCATTCAATTCTGGCCAAGGGGTTTGGAGATGAAGCGCTCACAAGAACAAGATTGTGTCTACAGACATACGGACAGATGTACAAGCTGAATCCAGTATACACCACTTCTTACAACTTCGAAATGCCTTATAAACGAGTTCAAACTGACAACCTTTACTACCAAGCAAAGGACCGAGGGTGCACGATACATCCACCATATCAAGAATATAAAAAAGTAACGCAGGGAATAAAACAGAAAACGGAAAAACGCACATGAACCGCAGAAAACACAACAGAACACGGCGTCAAAGATATAAATGAAAGTATAAACATAGTTCGACAACAATTGGTTTGAAAGGTGAGAAGCAAGAGGACCACAGCTCCATCAAATATCAATGCATCAGAACATATCTAAAAGAACCAAAGAGCAAATCAGGAGGCATAAATGGTTTGCTGAGAATGTTATGCAGAAATGAAATGAAACTCGTCTGCGGTAAAGATTCTTTACGAACTTTAACCTAGTGACATTCATCTATTGAACGTAAAAGTTATTAAATATTGTATCTATCACGACTGATTGTAATAACTCAATACACGTTACACAATCTGATCATTTATTGACAAAATACTACATTTCATTTTGAAAAGCTACGAAATATGCTTCATATAAAAGTGACATTAAATATCCTACCGCTCAAACCGTGTATTTCATATCAGCAAAGAAATCTACACATTTCAATGATTCAAATGATAGAGAGTGAACGTTTAAACGTTCGCTTTTAAAAACAGTTTATGAGTGAAAATGTAAGCTGAAACGTTCGTTCAAGATTTTTCTTATGCCCGAGTTTGGGTTGCTTTGAAAGAATCAAAATTAGGTCAACAAATAAAATAAAGTGAAGCAACCACTTTAAAACGCAGTGAAAGTATGCCTATAAAAGCTTGCGGTGCAGAATCCATGTCTTACTGAGCAATCTTCTAAGATGTAAAAATTGGCACAGTTATTCCAGAGCTGTCATATTTATCAAAACTTTAAAATATCATAACATTTTTTCTTTCGGTTTAAAGCCCGTTTCAACACAGTATTCACACTGCAGGCGGGCAGGGCAGTTCACCTAGCCGTCGTAAGATTAACACTAGCTCCCCGGCTCTGTAAGAAACTTCCAACTTTCGCACATAAAGAGTAAATCTGGCAGCGGAGCTCGAACCATTGCTCAGGGAGAGGTTTAGTCTCAAATCACTTGGTGACAGCCACTGATAGATGTAGCAACACCTAACGTTCCAAACAAAAACCGGAAGGCCCAGAGTTTATATATTTGGCATGCAACTTGTCTAGTGAATCTCTACCACGATTGTTCAAATTATGACCCGGGTCAAAATTGACCCCGTCCGGGTGGAGGTCACTTGATTTAACATAGATTTATATAGGGAAACTACTACCGCTACTAATATTGTTCAAATTATGACCCCGGGTCAAAGATAACCCCGTTTGAGCGTCTCTTGATTTTACATGAAAATAGGAAAACAAGTGAGGAAGAGAGATTTCTTGAGGCTCATCAAACCAAAGGACCTTGATGACCCAAATGTTCCGTATCATACAGTTAAAAGTGCCAAACTATACAAAGCACTGGTTGGTTCTTCATAAAGTAAGATTGTTCATGTATAACATAATTTTATGATACCAAACAGATAGGGAGTAATGTAACTACACATTTTACGAAAAAAGATATTTTTTGGATTACTTGTACTTTTCAGTAAAACATATGTTATAGTGTAAGTGGGCTATGGGGGAAATACTGCATGAATTCATTTTTATTATCTTGCAATGGCGTAACACTTTCGTCCCGCAGATATTTATAAAATGACAGATACCATCAAGAAAGTGCCTGTACTGTAATTCACTGATTGCGCTTCGGGCGATCAAAACACAATTCATGTATACCCATTTTCCGATAATCACGTGTTATTACAGACTTAAAATTTCGATATTGTTTTTTTTGTCAGTATTTAAATTATTGACATACACGTGTACGTGTTGCAATTTCAATTTGCAAATTGTTCTGGACGTAATTTCTTTTATTATTCGGCGCCTTCTTAATCTTCAGTATTTGTTAATACTTATATAATACATATTTTAAACTATTCAACATACTTTTGGACAAATTTTGTTTTATTAAAAACTGTTAAAATCCTGAAAATCGAAAAATATAAGTGTACGAAAATCAGTTCACAGACATGCGAGGTCGCGAAAATATGTGTCAAACGGGGAATGCTAACTGTTACTTTTATTTTTGAGCCAATGGTGATGCAGAACACGAACAGAAAATATGATATGCAAGCCTAGAGTATATGAACTCTATGACCTGTGCCTCAACCATTGAAAGTCTCACATTGGCTCCTGAAAATGTTATTTTGACCCTTGAAAATTTACAAAAATGTTTGAAATAAATTTTGTATCATATAGATCTACATACAGTTTTTGCTATCAAATCTTAATTAACTAAAAGTGGTATGACTCGATGTTATGCAATTCTAATGTCTAGGTTTCAAAGTTGGATTTTCCCCTTTTTATGATTTATCGCGCTATATTTTCCCCTTCAGAAAGCCACAGGTTGTTTTTAAAAATCCAAAAAAAATCACTGGTAATGTATGTCTGTCTCCTCTAGAAACATCCTAACTAAAAGCAAAAGATATGGTCCTTTTCATAAGACATATTTATTCAAGCCTTCAAAACTAACATCTTCAAAAGAAAAATTATAAGTTAAAGTGACATTATGCGCATCTTACTGCACATAGTGTATTTTTGGTGACAGTTTTATAAAAGCAATTTTTGGTTGCTGTTCATTTAAATGTGTTAAATTAATTATTATGCCGCATTAGTATTTGAAGTTGGTGCTTTAGATATAAAAACAATCGGACTGATAAAATGATAGTTGATTGTGTCTTGCAGTGGAAGGGAAGCAACTCCTGCATGCAGTTGTTCTTTTCTTAAATTGACTCTCCCAGTCAAATAAGAAAATCAATATTTGGAAAATTATTATTTCATACTGGTAGCGTGAAGAGTTTGGTGTATTGGGTTAAAAGCTATCATTTCCTCACCGCTTTTGTACACACACCATATTCAGCTGGATTTTAACTTGAAAAAAATGCGCATAGTGTCACTTTAAGAAGGCAGCAAGAATCTATCGAGTACGCTCCGCTGTCATCACTGGTCTCTATGCATCTTTAACTTTGTATAATACAATAACCAAGATTTGAAATGAAAGAAGACGACGATCTTTCATTACCTTTAAACTATGAGATTGTTTTATAAATTATAATAACTCTATGTTCTTAACAGATTTTTGTTTCGTTAAAAATAAATTTAAACTTGGATATGAGTAACGTAAAAGACCAAATTTTCATGAATGAAGACAAGACCTAACAGTCTGATTGGTTAACTGGTCTGAATGACGTCACGGCAAAGCCGAGAATAGCAAATTCTAGACCAACTAATCGTGTGCTTTTTGCTATAAATATAAGATGGGCACCTTTCGGATCAGAAAAGACAGACAGACTATGTTGTATTAGTTTGTAAAATTGGTCGGTCTTGCAGTCAAAATATTGAGGATAGCGAGTTTCTGACCCAAAACCAAAATATCTCAGAATTTTGCTCAAGATGTCACATAAATATTTCAGGAGACTCATTGGCTCACAGAAAAACAATTTTTGTATGAAAAAGGTCAGTTTACTGCATCGTCATAGTATACTGTGAAATGACGTTTGGTATTTGTAAGAGTTGACTTTTGGAACCTTACGAGTTGACCATTTCCGGTACGAGACGACAAATGTACGAGTTGACTTAGGTACGAGTTGACCCGGAAGCTTTGCAAGCATAACGCAGTTTTTAATCATGTGGCACGAGAAATGACACACAAAGCATATATCTACAGTATACACGTTGACACAGTTTATTTGAATTATCTGCTAAGTTACCAGAATACTTACAATATAAAGAAACCTAATCACGAAGAGTTCGTTGATCTTTTTGCGTTACGCCTATTGTGTTCTTACAAATGGCGAAGGAGCTCCTACGGGAGATAATCATGTCATGACTATACCATATCACAGATAGACAACTATTTTAGTCCTTGTTGCACATAAAATAGCACATTTATTTCATTCATTTAAAGTCTTTGTTGTAGGCATTATCCATCGTCACTGCATGTGAAAAAGATTGACCTACTTTCGTCAAACTTACATTTTGTCTCACTATCGAGTTAATTTCAGCTAAAAATAATTTTCAAACGGTATCAACACCATATACAACAAAAATTCATGTGTTAAAAAAGACAGCAAGACTTGAAGTGATACTCACGTGTGTTCACACTGTGGTGAATATTTTCCCTGGATCAGGTCAGGGTCCGTATATTACAGTGTGTAGTGTAATATACGGACCCTGATCAGGTGTTATGGTTTTGATTTGATTTGATGAGAATTTTATCAAGGTCCGTCCAAAAGAGCACTTATGTTAGCTTGATATCTGGATGAGACCCTGGCATGTGTCTCCCGCCATGCCTAAAAAACTAAATTTTGAAGCCAGAAATAGGAGAAATTTACCTGAATGCAGTTCAGGTGTTATGGTAACATGACTTTCATATTTAGAAGTTTTGGGCGCATTAAGTCTAGATTTTCAACGCTATTACTGTCACGTACGGAACATGTGTTCATTAAGATTTCTAATAACTCTTATATTTTGTCGGTTTCTTAATTCTAGCGAATTCGTTCTCTTGTCGCCCCATATTCATAAATATCAAACTACTTTTTTAAAGCGCGGACGCGGACGCTTTCTGACTGTTAATCGTCAGCTCATGGGGTCACGTGATGTTATAATATTTCTTTGCGCATTTCAATACAAATTTCGTTTATTTTATATATATTTAGAAGAGTTCGTTTAAAACTTCGTACGTTTTGCGTTTGAATATTTTAGATTAGTTTTGATCATTATATTTTTTTACTCCTATGAGAATCACATTTTTGCAGAATGGGATCAGGTAGTCGGAACTATTTCGTGACTGGTGTGCCGGAACTACTTGCAATTTTGGTAGTTAACGAAAAGCATGCATTATGACTGTACCAATAAGCAAAATAGCAGTGTCAATGAGTAAATTGTAACAGTAAGCAGGCATTGTGTAATTTTTACCTAAATATCATTCCATAATTAACTGCACAGTAGTTTTGTCATCGTACAGAATGCTTTCATTTGATAAATAATTGATCTAACCCTCATGTAATCCATAAATATTCGGACCAAAATCCGCGTCAATAAAGCTCAATTCATTTTTAATCTGGACCCACTTGCTGTTGTAATCCTTGTAAATTACACACGAACTCCGTGATAAGAGAGTACGTCGGAATAAGTATATATAAATTCCTTAAAATTTAGATTTCTTTGAGCCAATGCACGAGGTACCAAATCTTTTATTTATTCTCGGAATGACATTTAGAAAGTTTCCTTTAAAACATATTACGAAATTTGATATGTGGAGACACAGAATTGGGCTGCCTCTTCTACAAGCTCAACCTATATATAAAGTCAAAAAGATTCGCTGGAATAAGTAAATTGTAAAAAAATAAAAATAAACGACAATATATAGGTATTTACGGTATTTTAGATTTATTATGCCTCAATTTATTATCAATGTTAAACTCCCATAGACAAACAGTTAGCATTCATACTGTTTTTGTCAAGGCAGCACGTGACTGCTAGTAGTATTATGGAGCGCGACAGCTGCCTTCTATACATACATCTTAAATGGTGATGTCCTTTTAATATATGGTGCTGTATGATGTCATTCTGATAGATGGTGCTGTGGTTTTGATACATAGTGCTGTGGTTTTGACAGATGGTGCTGTGGTTTTGACAGATGGTGCTGTGGTTTGATACTTGGTGCTCTGGTTTTGATAGATGTTGCTGTGGTTTTGATACATGGTGCTGTGGTTTTATTACATGGTGCTGTGGTTTTGACAGATGGTGCTGTGGTTTTGACAGATGGTGCTGTGGTTTTGATACATGGTGCTATGGTTTTGATAGATGTTGCTGTGGTTTTGATAGATGGTGCTGTGGTTTTGATAGATGGTGCTGTGGTTTTAATACATGGTGCTGTGGTTTTGATAGATGGTGCTGTGATTTTGATACATGGTGCTTTGGTATTGATACATGGTGCTGTCGTTTTGATATATGGTGATGTCGTTTTGATGAATGGTGCTGTGGTTTTGATGCATGGTGCTGTGGTTTAGATACATGGGTTTTGATAGATGGTGCTCTGGTTTTGATAGATGGTGCTGCGGTTTTGATACATAGTGCTATGGTTTTGATACATGGTGATATCGTTTTGATATATGGTGATGTCGTTTTGATGGATGGTGCTGTCGTTTTGATAGATGATGATGTCGTTTTGATAGATGGTGCTGTCGTTTTGATAGTTTCCTTTAAAACAGATTTAGTGACTTAAGTCCTTGGTATCTAAAATAGCAAGTGTAAATTAGCATCCGAAAATAGTTAATGTTGTGGGAAAAGAGGTATTTAATATGGAAGTATTTAGGATTTAGTATTATGCTAGTTACAAATAAAAGGTTTATTTTTGTAAATCAGTTTCATAAACAAAAATGGGATACAGCTAAATACACAGAGGTAGTGATCATTTTATGTAGTAAAAAAGGGTTCGCTGATGTTTACCACGCACATTTTATATGGAAACCTGTCCCAGTGCACATCTCCCAGTCATGCTCGGCGTCTTTGATGCTTTAGACTCAGGGGAGACAATGGGCATTTTCGAATAAGTTACTCATGCGCTTAATGTCTGATCTACCCAACCCATGTAACCCCCATTTGCCCACGAATACATTCATATTGACCAGAATACATTCTGTTCTTACTCGATATGTTCGAGTATAGCAGGTAGAGTTAAGCCACTCAGCATGCGCGAAGTTTCAACCCGAGTAACTTACTCGAAAATGTCCTGAGAAAATGGTATGCAAGACAAAGAATATATCACTGGTTGCACGTGCAGATGGGAATATGTGGCTCGAGGGTAACTGTTTTTGGCGGTAATGAGGCTATGCCGAGTTACCGCCAAAACAGTTACACGGGTACCATTTTCTACTAAAAGTAGCAGAAATAAAATAAAATTAATGACTCATATTAACGCGCTATTTTCTTGTAGTATTGTACGAATTTATACATTCATTCATTAAAGTAATTCGTTCTGACGACATAAAGTCGTCTAACACCGGGGGAGATTTTCCAGCACTGGTAAAAACTGCAGATATTCCTATCTAGTATGCAAGCAAAATTGTTTTTGTCCTGTCCGTCCGTCCGTCACACGTTGTTTCAGCTCAATAATTTGAGAGCCATATAACCCATAGTCTTCAAATTTTATAGGATGATTATTCTTATTGAGTAGATGATCCTTAGTGATTCTGAGGTCAGTAGGTCAAAGGTCAAGGTAACAGTGACCCGAACTTTGAAAATCGTTTCCGCTCAACAACTTGAGATCCATATGACGCACAGTCTTCAAACTTCATAGTATGATTGGTCGTGTTGCCTATTGTTTTTGGAGTCATTATGTCAATCGTCAAGGCCACAGTGACCCGAACTTTGGAAATCGTTTCCGCTCAATAACTTAATATCTATATGATTCACAGTCTTCAAACTTCGTACGATAATTATACTTACAGAGAAGATGATCTTTATTGTTTTATGGCTATTCAATGGGGGAGACATGCGTTGATTTTTAGAAAATAGTTCAAATTAGTCTAGTTCTAGTTTGTATCAGCATGTTACTAGAGCAAGAGTGGTGTCACTCGAATAACTTGATACGTTGACCAGCACTTCTCCCTAGGACCGTGAAACATATATAATAGGCATAAGCCTTTCAGTGATGAAACCAAATTCAATTAGAAAATGTTTGAAGGACATCACCTACTTCGTGTTTTGTTCTCTTATTCTAATATAATATAAACTGACAGATGATAAGCTGTTGAAACATATTTTATTGCAAAATAATATACATGTTCAATAAGTAATTACGAATTTATAAAGTTTGCAAAACGGTTGTGTCACAAGTTCTCCCTACGTTACAAATTGCCCTCCCCAAACACGTGTATTTACATAAAGTTGGTGACATGTAAAATTACAGTTATGCAATACATGTCATTCTATACTTTATGATAGTAAAATAAAGTTTTTTTTTTTTTAGAATAATGATGTTAATAGTGGTTACAAAAAAGTAATAGGACAAACAGTTGAAATGCTTGTTTTTTGCTGCATGGTATTGAGAATTCGAATAACAGTTAAAGATGTCAATAATAAGATAAGTTGTCAAAATAGAAATGAAAGGTGTATTTTTTTTCATTAAGTACTTTAATGTGCACTCAAATATTTATTATTAAATTCTAAAATTTTGACTGTATACAATGCAACATGACGCCGCATTTGATAGGATTGCTAATCTACCAAGATTGTTCAAATCAAGACCCATGGGTTAAAATTTAGGCTGCAGAGAATTCATTTGATTTTACACTCTTAGATTTGTAAAGAAATCTAAAAATGGCTTTATGCATTATTTCCATTTCTAAGGTATTCAGGTTGTCTAAATAGGTCAACATTTTAAAAACATTTTAAAAACAGTTGAAACGCTTGTTTTTTGCTGCATGCTATTGAGAATTCGAATAACAGTTAACTGCTTAAAAAGATGTCAATAATAAGATGAATTGTCAAAATAGAAATGAAAGACGTAATTTTTTTCACTGAGTACTTTACTGAAATTTGCAACATGACGCCGCGGGCAAATAATGGACTTCGAATAGCGACTGACAGTGTCAACATTCATAATCAAATGTCATAATCTGAAAATTACTGTTTTCATAAAATACTTATTGTGTTTCGATACCTTATAACTGATGAATAGAGCCGTGTCTCTATGTACACACAGAGTTTCGAATTTCTTTAATTAACAACATGCAGCGTATTTTAGCTGCAATATGAACACAAGTTTCAGCCTCAAAATAATTTCAACGAAAATAATTCAGCTATGTATTATAGATGACTTCTTTGTGATGTCAAACGTGACGTTTCTGGCAAATATCCTTTTGTTTCTTTTAAGCTCACCTGGCACAAAGTGTCAGAGTGAGCTATTAGGATCACATTCCGTCTGTCGTACGTCGTACGGTGTACGGTGTACGCCGTACGTCCTTTAACATTTTTCCTTCAAACGACATTTCCTCTGAAACCACAGGGCCAATGTTGATGAAACTTGGCAGGGATGTTCCTTGCATGATGCCCTCTCATAGTTCTTCAAATAATTCCATTTCATGCAGAACTCTGGTTGCCATGGCAACGGAAAAGAAAAACTTATAAAATCTTCTTCTCAAGAACAGGAAGGCCAGTTTTCAGTCTTTCATGAATGGTTTTATAATTTAGTACGTAAATAGTTCATATCTATCAACATTCATATATTGTTACCTCCAAAATTATGTTAATTATGAGTGTAGAGTAATTATACTTTATCGACCAGTGAATGACGGTCAATATTTCTAGTAACATATTTGATTAAGTTTAGGATTAAGTTTGTTTTCCTAATGCACATTTCACGGTAGTGCTCTACGGAGTTATTAAAAATTGTGGAGAAAATTAGTAAGCGGGTTAGTTCAGTTGAGAGAGCAGTCGGCCTGTGATCTGTAGAAGCGAAGGTTCGTGAGTTCGCGTCCCGTTCAGGGTACGCACTTTTCTCACCCTGTGAAATTTGGCGCCTTCTTACTGCATAAAGATAAACCTTGACAACATGTTTTTACTATGATTTCTTACATAAACTTAAAATCTAGCCGACTATCTTTTAAGCTATTAGGTTCGTATGTCGTACGTCGTACGTCCGGTAACATTTTCCTTCAAACGACATCTCCTCTAAAACCACCAGGCCAATGTTGATGAAACTTGGCAGTGATGTTCCTTGCATGATGCCCTCTCATAGTTCTTCAAATAATTCCATTTCATGCAGAACTCTGGTTGTCATGGCAACGGAAATGAAAAACTCTATAAAATCTTCTTCTCAAGAACAGGAAGGCCTAGAGCTAAGCTATTTGGCATGTGGCATTTCCTAGTGGACCTCTACCAAGTTTGTTCAAATTATGACCCCCGGGTCAAAATGACACCATCCGGGGGTCACTTGTTACCTCACCTGGCACAAAGTGCCAGGCTGAGCTATTATGATCACTAACCGTCCGGGGTCCGTCGTACGTCGTCTGTCCGTCCGTCCAACCGTCCACCATTTCCTTCAAACGACATCCTCTGAAGCCACTAGGCCAATGTTGATGAAACTTTGCAGGGATGTTCCTTGCATTAGGCTCTATCAGAGTTGTTCAAAGAACTCTATTCTATGCAGAACTCTATGGTTTCTATGGCAACAAATAGGCAAAACTTAAAATATCTTCTTCTCTGAAACCAAAATGCCTAGAGCTGAGCTATGTAGCATGATTTGTAGCATTGCCTTTTGGACCGTAGCCAAGATTGTTCAATCATGACCCCCAGGTCAAAATTGACACTCCCGGGGGTGGACACGAAAGCAGGGGATCACTTGATTTCACATAAGCTTATATAGGGGGGAAAATGTCTGAAACCACAAGGCCCAGAGCTGAGATATGTAGCATGTAGCATTGCCTTATGGACCTTTACCAAGATTGTTAAAATCTTGACCCTCAGGTTAAAAGTAACCCTCCCGGGAGGGGGAAAGGTACACGAATGCAGGGGGTCACTTGATTTCACATAGGCTTTTATAGGGAAAACTAAAATAAACAAAAGGCTCACAGGCAGAGCTTAGATTTGGAATGTTACTAAGTATTCTGTAGTGGACCTCCACGAATTATGTTAAAATCATAACTCCTTGTATTATAGCCAGTGGTAGTCAGGTGAGCGATATAGGGCCATCTTGGCCCTCTTGTTTTGACAAAGGCTCATACAGGAAAAGCTTTAAAAAAATATTCTCTGAAACCACAGGGCCTATAGGTTAGATATTTAGCATGTGGCTTAACCTTGTGGACCTCTACCAAGATTGTTCAAATGATCAACCCCGGGTCAAAATTGACCCCACCCGGGGGTCACTTGTTTTTACATAGGCTTCTGTAGGAAAAAATTTAAAAATCTTCTTCTCTTAAACAACAAAGCCTAGAGCTTAGATATTTAATATGTGGGATAACCTAGTGGACCTCTACCAAGATTGTTAAAATTATGAGCCCAAGGTCAAAATTGACCCGGGCCAAGGGTCACTTGTTTTTAAATATGGTTATGTAGGAAAATCTTTAAAAATTCTTATTCTCTGAAACCACAAGGCCTATAGCTTAGATACTTAGCATGTGGCATTGCCAAGTGGACCTCTACTAAGATTGTTCAAATTATGAGCCCTCGGCTCAAAATCTAACCCGCCCGGGCCCGGGGGTTTTACATAGGCTTCTGTAGGAAAAACTTTAAAAATCTTTATTTCTGAAACCACAAGGCATAGAACTTAGATATTGGGCATGTATCATTGCCTAGTTGACAGAATGTTCAGATCATGTCCCCCAGGTCAAAAATTGACCTTTTCTGCTATATTATAGCCAATGGTAGCCCTCTTGTTTTTATCGCTTTTGTATTCAGACTGACCTTTCCAGGGTTTTTTTCAGTGAATTTTGGAAGACTGTCAGCGATATGCTGTATAACAGGCATACTTTTTGGTGATATCTCATATAACAACATACTGTTATGAATGTTTAACAGGGCAGAATCAAAGAAATGCCTCTACATCATTCGATACTTATGAAAGAAGTGATTGTAATTCAGGGACGTTCAGGGATGTGTGAATGATATTTTATTTATTTCATAATATTTGAAAAAAAGTGTCTGACTTTAGGTTAAAATGTACATACGAAAAATAACGATGAAAGTTAAATTATTTGCCTCCTCGTCATTTTTGTAGATTATAATTTGTGTGTTTGTTAGTTTTTGACTAGACAGCTTTAAGCTGAATAAAATATTTTTTAAGAATCACGAATGAAAACATTACAAAAGAATGTTCTAGTACACTTGAATACAATGACAATGTATAGATCCTACTCGATATTCGTAACAGTTTCAAATGAGATCGTCATTAATTTTCTTCTTTATAATACCCGTTACGAATTCATTCATGCGTGAAATCAACAACAATCAACCATACTATTAACATGAAACGCACGCAAATAGCGAATTTTACCTATACATTTAAATACTACGACTAAATAAATATTTTGTTTTCGCTTTCGTCATTTTTTATTTATTCAGTGTGTAATTGCCGAACAATCTCCACATACCTAACCTCAAACTCGGTGAATACAAAACTATGGGTTCTCCAAAATTATCATCTATCCTTTAAAGTTGTATTGACGCCGCATTTTTCAATTGACTGGAGAAATAGTAATCCTTGTGTCAACCTAGTAATATTGACTTTTAGTGTAAATAATTTACTACTGTTTGTCGTTTAATATAGTAACGTTTGAACAGTCATTTATAGAAACATGATGATGTCATTTTGATAACTGTGGTCGGAAAATTGGGATCATTATTTATTTAAAAGTGACTTAGTCAGACTGGCTGAATTTCGGTATCTATTAAAGTTCGTAGCTATTGAAAAGGTGCGGTTTTTTTTTTTAAAGAGCAACAATATTTTACAATATGTAAAAAAAACACTTGGATATGAAGTTAGATAGTCTGTGTAAGTTCTGCTTTTGTTCAGTTTATAATTTTGGAAGTGGCTTGGGCTGTTATTATTTAACCTTTAAGGAATAAATTTGTAACCTATTTTGTAAAAGATATACTTCCTATATACTTTGAAACTGTCATACTTGCACGTGTTTGTTTGGATTTTTAAAAAAATTTTCAGAGTAATTCATATAATTAAACAGGTATCAAAATACGATATGCCGAGTGAAATTAATATATAGGAAATGGGAGTTTTTTGCTTTTCCATTTCCATTCTATAGCATGCTGTAATTTACATATTATATAGAAGTTTCACCAGTTGACGGCACACCGCACGTTTTTGTTTGACAAAAGAAGTTTAGTACTCTCTGACACGCTTTATTGTCAATCATCTACAAGAAATGCGTACAGAGAAAACGAAAAAACAAAAAAAGACGCTGGTATTAGTCAATGTGTAAGATTTTTTTACTGACACGTGAGATGTTCTGCATTTCAAATAAGGAATGCGTTGTAACTAATGAGTCTTACTGAGCTAATTTACATAAATATTCGACTAGGATTAATTAAAAAAGATTTGTACTTTGTAAGTAAGCCATGCATGATTTATGAGGCTTTATATAATTGTCTATTTATGCAGAGGAATAGAAAACACTTTTTTATACCCCCCGAAACGAAGTTTAGGGGGTATAGGTTGGTCGGTCGGTCCGTTGCATTTTCCTAGTGCGGAGCATAACTTGAAAAGTGCTGGTTGGAATTCAATACAACTTCATACAATGGTCAAGCACATTGAGAGGAAGTGCAGTGCCCAAGAACTGTAATTCCATCTTGACTAATTACAGAGTTATTGCCCTTTGTTAGTTTTCCTTGTCCGGACCGTAACATGAAAACTACTAGTTGTAATTTGATACAACTTCATACAATGGTCTAGCACAATGAGAGGAAGTGCAGCGTACATGAACCATAACTCATCTTGAGAAATTACAGAGTTATTGCCCTTTGTTACTTTTCCTTGTCCGGAGAATAACTTGAAAACTGCTAGTTTGAATTCAATACAACTTCATACATTGGTCAAGCACATTTATAGGAAGTGCAGTGCATAGGAACCATAACTCTACCCTGACTCATTACAGAGTTATTGCTCTTTGTTATTTTTCCTTGTCTGGAGCATAACTTGAACACTTCTGGTTGGAATTCGATACAACTTCATACAATGGTCAAGCACAAGGAAGTGCAGTGCACAAGAATCATAACTCTATCTTGAGTCATTACAGAGTTATTGCCCTTTGTTACTTTTCCTTGTCCGGGGCATAACTTGAAAACTATTGATTGGAATTCAATACAGCTTCATACAATGGTCCAGCACAATGAGAGGAAGTGCAGTGTACAAGAACCATAACCCTATCTTGACAAATTACAGACTTATTGCCAAGGACAATATTTTTTTTTTTGCAAGGTATTCTGTTTCTACGAACTTCCTCAGTTTATAAAGCAGTCTTTCAGGCGTATTAATCACATTTAGTGATAGGTCTAGTTCATTTTAACCTAAGTGAATACAATACCTTATCTGTCACAAAGAAGCTCACTATGCACGAAGTGCGTACGTCGTCCGTTCACATTTTCCTTCAAACGACATCTCTGAAACCACTGGGTCAACGTTAATGAAACTTGGCAGGGATGTTCCATGCATAAAGCTCTATCATAGTTGTTGAAATAATTCCATTCCATACAGAACTCTGGTTGCAATTGTAACGGAAAGGAAACACATTTAAAACCTTCTTCTCAAAAGCAGGAAGGTCCAGAGCTTAGATATCTGGCATGTAGCAGGTCTACTGTTTAGTAGACCTCTGATAAGATTGTTCAGATTATGAACCCCGGGTCACAATTGACCCCAGCCTGGGGGTCACTTGATTTTACATATGCTTACATAGGAAAATCTTCCTCTCTGAAACCACAAGGCATAGAGCTTAGATATATTGTCTCGTGTACCTATACCAAGATTGTTCAAATCATGGCCCCGGGTCAAAATTAATTTTACATAATGCATTTATGCTTATAGAGGGAAACTTTAAAAATTTGTTTCTGAAACCAATAGTCCTACAGCTTAGATATTTGGTATGTAGCATTGCCTAGTAGACCTCTACCACGATTGTTCAAATCATGACCCCAGGGCAAAACTGACCCCGCGCGGGGGTCACTTGATTTTACATAGGCTCATATAGGAAAAACTTTTAAAATCTTCTTTTCTGAAACCACAAGGCCTAATGTTTATATATTTGGCATGTAGCATTGCCTAGCAGACCTCTACCAAGATTGTTCAAATCATGTCCCCTAGAGCAAAACTGACCCCGCGCGGGGGTCACTTGATTTTACATAGGCTCATATAGGAAAAACTTTTAAAATCTTCTTTTCTGAAACCACAAGGCCTAAGGCTTAGATATATAGCATACAGCATTGCATTGCCTAGTGGACCTCTACCAAGATTATCAAATTATGATTCCCAGGTCAAAATTTACCTTACCCGGGGGTCACTTGATTTTACAGAGCCTAGCATAGAAAACATTTCTTTATATCTTCTCTGAAACCACAAGGCATAGAGCTTAGATACTTGGCATGTAGCATTGTTGAACCGTATATGTCCCGGAACGTATACATCACACGAGAGAAAAATTCGACGCATAATATGTCACACGTGTGATATATTCGGTCGAAAACAGTCTTCGCGTGAAACGTATATGGCACATAATATGTGATGTATACGTTTGACTTCGAATTTTATAGGAACACGAACACGAATATCTCACATGCAGAAAAAGGCAAATAAAAACGAAATTTTCAACGAATACGTCACATTTTGATCAATTTGAAAACAAAAAACATATTTAAAACAATCAAATACTTGAAAATGACTAAAGTTTCTTTTTTATTTAAAGACCATAGTGTATTTAATTGTAAAAACCTGTCAAACTTCGACATAGAAACCTCATTAAAACGATGTTTGCAAACAAATAAAATAGTCCGTACAGCTGATCGCTAGGACCGCCCTCCCTTGCCAACGTTCAGTATCATTCCTTACCAACGTGCAGTACCGTAGAATACTGAACGAACTCTCTAAGGCAAAGTGAACGGGGCAATATGAAAGTATATAATAAGGTTGATTAAGTTATGCCGCATAGATTCTGCTCAACACAACCAAGTCGATCCGATCGGTTTTGCATATGCACATTGTATGGGAACTAGACATTCCCACTCAAAGGTGTGGTATGTATTATGTCTTTAATTTGTATAAATAATGTTTGGTCAAATTTCGATCGGGTGTTGAAAGTTATCGACTGATGTAACGTCCAATGTTGCGAGACGTTATGTAACACGACGTCAAACATTGAATAATTGCCATCTTTCTAAATTGCATATAAAATTAATACCATTTGAAAAAGAGGAAAGACTCATTTTGTAAATACAAGCAATTTCATTACCACAGTATTTTTGTGAAACATTTACCGTTTATTACATTAAAATGTTGAATTTAGCTTAAACCGCTACACACAAAGACATATAACTTAATCTGCTGACACAGTGAGTGTTTTAACCTTCGAATCGATAGAACGTTTTAGAATATGAATAAATATGCATTAAAATACTGATATATGAACAACATTTTGAAAAATATAACGTTTGCGTTTCTCCATTTGACTATGGATGGATAGAAAATGATCTAACTAAGAAAATGAATACCAACAACTCTATGTTTATATCAAAAATAAAAAAATTACAGCCATTTTTCGATTTTATTTAATGTTCTATCACCGATAAATGAGGGGAAATATGTATCTCATTAGTTAGAAATTGGATAAAGCTAAGTATTTTAGCGTAATTAATCACTCACTGTCAATCATGTGTATGATACTTTTGTACGGAGGACGAGCTAGAGATTCTGGGTGTAAAATTATGGGACTTTTGTTTAGAATGTGGTTAAAAAGTAGTTCGGCAAAAACAGTGAAAATAAAAATGATATTTTCACTGCTTTGAAACAGTGAAATACCAATTTTATTTCACCGATATATTTCAGTATTTCACTGAAAAGCATATAATAAATCATTATTGTATAAAAATTCCTTGGAAAAGAAGTAGATATGATACTGATATGTTTTAAACCACTTCAAATTTACAAAGGAAAAAGAAATCTAAGAGTTTTTTTGAAAGGCTGACCGACAGTCTAAATAATTATGTTCACTTCAGTTGTATATTTTGAATAAAAATGTTTGACATTAAAATGTTTCAATTCCATTCATTTTCTGTATTTACAGATCCAGTAGTGACCCTGGAAAATACCCATGATTCATCTTCGGGCATCGCTTCAGACGTCACAAGTTCCCATAACCAATCAGCGAAAATGTCTACCTTCAAGGGAGATAATTCTTCGATTTCATCCGCTGACCATCGGTTATCAGACTCTTCTTTTGATCGCCAGTTTTCAGACTCATCAGTGTCCGTGGACAGACCATATGTAAAGAAAAGACAAGGAGATGGAAAATTTCCATGGGCTTATACGCATGGGGCAAAAGTTGCCCAGCAGAACAAATCTAACATCGAACGTTCAATATTGTCGTCTGATTCAAGAGCACATTCGGAATACCGAACTCCTGTGATACATAATAGTATCCCGCCTTCTTATGAATATCACATCCGGATGAAACAGCCGAGAAACCATGGCTATCACAAACTTGATTTACAGGATACTGATAAATTAATGCTTACATATGGGAAAGGAAAGTCCAAAGTTCGACCTTCGCCCTTCGACTTGATGACTGATGACGTCATCGTGAAGATATTTTCAAACTTGCCAACGGATCAGCTTTGTCATTGTTCGTGTGTATGCCAGAGATGGTACAGGCTGGCATGGGACCCACTTTTATGGAAGAAAATAGTAATTAATAATGAAAACGTTCACATAGATAGAGCATTGAAATACTTGACAAAAAGGCTTAGTTATAACACACCTACAGTATGTGTGATAGTGGAGAAAATCAATTTGAATGGTTGTGATAGACTTACAGACAAAGGACTTCATACTGTAGCCAAGAGTTGCCCTGAATTGAGACATCTTGAAATTCAGGGATGTGCTAATGTTACCAACGCGGCTTTATTCGAAGTTGCTTCATACTGTGTAAATCTGGAATACCTTGATATAACAGGTAACTATAGTTCACAATTCATTAAAGACTCTGAAAATACAAAAGTGTTTGAAAAGTCGTCTGCCAACAGTCCGTTATAAATAGCATTTAAATGCATGCCTGGCAGCCTGGTTAGCTCAATAGGTAGAGCACGAGACTTGTAATCTCGAGGTAGCGGGTTCGATTCCTGGGGCTGACCAACTAAAATTACTAACAGTCTTTCGGATGAGACTTAAACCGAGATCTCATGTATGGGTGCTACACACCTGGCATGTTAAAGAACCAGGCGTGTTGGACGCTTTTTGTATCTTGCACTATCCTCCGAAAACCTAAAATAACTAACCTCTTCTGTAGGCGTTGGTCATATTGGAAACCGGTACCAACGATATAGCCCTAATATACGATACGATACGTCATGTTGCGTCTCGTCCAACACGACACAAAATTAAATATCTAATGCACAAGTAATGGAACTCCAGTGAAACCTGGTAGACCAATTCAAAAAATCCTCTTCTCAAGCCTAGGGAAGGGTCCCGGGTTCGATCTCTATCATAGCCATGTCGGTAGTGTCCTTAGGCAAGACACAAATAATTCCACATTGCCTCTCTCTCTCTCTCTCTCTCTCTCTCTCTCTCTTCGAGGTTAATTATCCCCCTGCCTCGACGGAGAGGATATATGCTGCATAGTAACGAGCTCCGTCTGTCTGTCACACTTTTGTCCGGAGTATAACTCCAAAAGAACTGAAGGGAATTACTTGAAACTTTACACACATACATAGGACATTGAGAGGTAGTGCAGTGCCAAATAACCATAACTCTACCCTGCCTAATTCTTTAATTATTCCACTTTGTTAGATTTTCTTGATTTTTTTTGTCCGAAGCATAACTTCAAAAGTACTGAAGGGAATTACTTGAAACTTAATACAGTGATAGAGTACAATGAGGAAAAGTGCAGTGCTCAAGAACCATAACTCTATCTTGCCTAATTTTTATACCCCCGAAACGATATATATATATATATATGTATATAGGAGTCACCCGGTGGTTGGTCGGTCAATCGGGCGGTCGGGCGGTCCGTTGCATTTTCTTTGTCCGGAGCATAACTTGAAAATTACTGGTTGGAATTCAATACAGCTTCATACGATGGTCAAGCACATTGAGAGGAAGTGCAGTGTACAAGAACCATAACTCTATCTTGACTAATTACCGAGTTATTGCCAAGAACAATATCTCGTTTGTAGTTGGTTTTTTTTGCAAGGTATTCTATTACTACGAACTTCCTCAGTTTATAAAGCAGTCTTTAATTGGTATTAACCACATTTAGTGATAGGTCTATTAATAACTACCCTTTGTTACATTTTCTTGATTTTTCTTGTCCGGAGCATAACTCCAAAAGTACTGAAGGGAATTACTTCAAGGGAATTACACCTAGTGTATAATGAGGGAAAGTGCAGTGCCGAAGAACCATAACTCTATCTTGCCTATTAAAAAATGACTCCTCTTTGTTACATTTTTTTATCCCCCCGCCAAAGGCGAAGGGGATATTAGAAATGGTCTCCGTGCGTCCGTCCGTGCGTCCGTCCCAATTTTGTCCGGAGCATAACTCCAAAAGTACTTGAGCGATTTTCTTCAAACTTCATACACTGACAGAGCACATTGGGAGGAAGTGCAGTGTGTAAGAACAATAACTCTACCTTGCCTACTTTTAGAGTTATTCCCCTTTATCAGATTTACTTTAAAAGTTTTGTCCAGAGCATAACTCCAAAAGTACTTGAGGGATTTACTTCAAACTTAATACACTGACATAGCACATTGGTAGGAAGTGCAGTGTGCAAGAACAATAACTCTACCTTGCCTACTTTTAGAGTTATTCCCCTTTATCAGATTTACTTGAATTATGGAGGAATTAACCATGTGTAACATGGCTCTTGTTTTTTGGCTTTTCTTGTCCGGAGCATAACTCCAAAAGTATTGAAGGGAATTACTTGAAACGTAATACAGTGATAGAGCACATTGATGTGATGTACATGCCCAAGAACCATAACTCTACCTTTTTTAATTATACCCACCAAATACTAATATTTTATTAAATTAGAAACTATACCATATCCATTCCTCTCACCACAAAGTTCTTGGTCATAGAAAGAGCACTTGGCGGGAGGGGTGTGGCCCTGTCTAACATGGTTCTTGTTCTATCTGGAATGCGTCTTTAGAGCGTTAAATCTAAGTAGTAAGAACTTTTTTCGCAATCGAGAATAAATTAGTATAAAGGTAAAGACATTTGGCATGTGGCATTGCCTATAGTGGACATTGACCTCGCACGTGTTTTTACAACGGCTTATATAGGAAATTATTTTAAAGTATTCTTCTTTGAAACCACAAGGCATATTGCTTACATATTTAGCATGTAGCATAACCTAGTAGACCTCTACCAAGATTGTTCAAAATATGACCCTCGCGTCAAAATTGACCCTGCCCCTGGGTCACTTGTTAACTAACCTAGCACAAAGTGCCAGGGTGAGCTATTAGGATCACTCATCGTCCGGGGTCCGTCTTTCGTCGTCCGGTCGTCCGTCTGTCCGTCCAACATTTCCTTCGAACGACATCTACTCTGAAACCACTGGGTCAATGGTAATGAAACTTAGCAGGGATGTTCCTTGCATAAAGCTCTCTATAAGGTTTTCAAGAAATTCTATTCCATGCAAAATTCTGGTTGCAACAAAGACGAAAAACTTAAAAAAATCTTCTCCCCTGAGACCGCAATGCCTAGAGCTGAGATACTTAGCATGAATCATTGTCTCGTGGACCTCTACCAAGATTGTTCAAATTACCACCCCCAGATCAAAATTGACCTTGCCCGGGAGTCACATAGGCTGATATAGGAAAAACTAAAAAAATCTCTGTAAACCACGTGGCCTAGAGCTTAGATATTTGACTTGTAGCATTGCCTAGTGGACCTCTACCAAGATTGTTCAAATTATGACCCCTGGTCAAAATTGACCCCGCCCGGAGAGTCACTTGGTTTTACAAAGGCTTATATAGAAAAAACTTAAATAATCTTCTTCTCGATATTTGACATGTAGGATTGTCTAGTGCACCTCTACCAAGATTGTTCCAATTACGTGTGTAGGTCAAATTGACATCTCCTGAGGGGTCACTTGATTTTATTTTATTTTATTTATCTCCTGAGGGGTCACTTGAACTTTTGATAGTTCATTAAGGATAAATAACTATGTTTTTGAGAGAAAAGATCGAGGTGGTAATCGTAAAGGTGGTGGATTGATTGTTTACATCTCCGAATCTATATCATACAGACGACGGACTGATATTGAATCAAATAATATACAAAATTGGATAAATTTGTACGAATCTGAAATGAGCATTGCCAACTCTGTTAGCTCAGAAATTCACATATTAGGGGATGTCGACTTTAAATACTATTCAAACGCTGACATATGCAAGTACGAAAATAATCGCTGGGAATCTTGCATTGCTAACAACTTACTAATAAACATACACGGATTACTAAACGATGTGCCAATATAATAGATCACATATGTTCAAACAAGTCGAATCAGCTGACTGACATACAAGTACCATTCTTCAGTATTAGTGATCATTGCGGGCCGCAGCAGCGGCCCGCTATATTTAATACGTGGTTGGAAATGTATCATGTTGGTGAAGTAGTGTATAGTTCTTTGAACAAAATGTTATGAAAATCGCCTAGGAAGTTACGATAAAGAATGGGTTAAACCACTGTTCATTGTGCAGCTTTAAAATTTCAAATAATTGATATTTCTATCTTTTATCCATGTAAAACGACAAATTATGTTATATGCTTATGTAACGTCTAATAAGTAGTGAAAAGTTTTTATTGTTCGGCCAGTATAAAAACCGATACCGGTCAAACATGCCGGTGTCTTCCGGTATCGGGTAAAGTGGGTCCATTACGTTACTATGACTCGATTTCCCCCCCCCCCCCCCCCTTATAGTTTAAAATTTACAATCACACTTCATTTGTTTTTGAATGGAAGTATCATTGTACAGTCACTGACAGTCTATTTAAATCAGAGGATGAGGATAGAGGCAGGAATAGTATTGTGTTCTGAGAATCACCTTAATGGAACATAGTGGAGAACATATTATAATACTGCTGTGTTAACTTTGTTTTAATTAACGCTGAATGAAAATAGGGCTCGTATATACAATCTAATGGGAGAAAAACAACGGAAAGGGCATAAACACTATTTAAAGCTTTTTCATGAATATGATTTCGTTTCTTTTTTAAATCATAAATGATACACTGAGAAAGAGTTACTAAATTGTAAATGCACAAACCAGATAGTCAAGTATCCTAGAGGGTAGATTTATTCGGTCTCTGTTAAAAAGTCTGTAAAGTTTATTTGCATCTCCAATTTCAAAATATTTACATGAAAGCTTTCTTTCTTGGCCCGCTGTGATACGTAGTATCACAGTTTTTCTTGTTATCCTGTGTGTTGTACCCGAGTCACTAAACCACAGTGCGTGAAACAAGATGATCATAAGCTTATTCGCTATCGGTGCTTCAAAATATTCAATCAAGTTGAATTTCAAAATAGTTTGGCAATGTCAAAATTATACATAACAGAATCTTTTAATGATCCAAACATGGCTTTGACATATTTTTATCATATACTTAAAGTGACATTATGCGCATCTTACTGCACATAGTGTATTTTTGGTGACAGTTTTATAAAAGCAATTTTTGGTTGCTGTTCATTTAAATGTGTTAAATTAATGATTATGCCGCATTAGTATTTGAAGTTGGTGCTTTAGATATAAAAAAATCGGACTGATAAAATGATAGTTGATTGTGTCTTGCAGTGGAAGGGAAGCAACTCCTGTGCAACTCCCAGTCAAATAAGAAAATCAATATTTGGAAAGTTATTATTTCATACTGGTAGCGTGAAGACTTTGGCGTATTGGGTTAAAAGCTATTATCTCCTCTACGCTTTTGTACACACACCATATTCAGCTGGATTTTAACTTGAAAAAAAATGCGCATAATGTCACTTTAAACGATATTTTGTCCGAACACGCGCCAATTAAGATAAAACGCGTGAAATGATTATCCCAACCAGGGTGGATAACTGAGGAAGTAAAAAATGCTATTTCAGAACGGAATAAGTTACATAAAGAGAAACGATTTGATAAATATAAGGAAATGCGAAATAAAGTTACGTATCAGAAAAAGTAAGAAAAATTCCTACAATGAATCAATTATGAGTAATAAAAGTACTTCTGATATATGGACAGTATGTCACAACGATAATGATACCAACGATGTTTCCATTCCAAAGACACTCTTTGTAAATAATAATTATATTTAAGGAGACAATAATGTTTTGAATGCTTTAAACTACCATTTTGTTAATATTGCAAATATAATACAAAAAAAAAAAATTTGAAAAGCAAAACTTTGTCAAATTAGAACAGTATCTAAATGAAAAATTGATGCACAAAAGTTTTGATATCGATTTCATTACTCCTTTTGAAGTGAAACAACTCATAGATAAATTTAACGTTAACAAATCTACCGGTCATGAGATTTTATAACACAAGCAATATCGCATATCATTAATCTAAGCGTTCAAACTGGTGTATTCCCAGACTCTATGAAGATGCGTTTGTAATTCCTATATTTAAGAAGGGTTCAAAATCAGATCCTACAACTTATCGCCCTATATCTATACTACCCACAATCTCTAAAATCTTTGAGCGACATGTGGCTAACCAACTTGAGGAGCCGTTTATCTAGACTTACAGAAGGGCATATGGTTGACCATGATGTTTTGATATTTATTCAATCGTATCCAAAGTTAACAGAGTATTTCAGACCCTTACGGCCGAACTCTTAACATAAATTTATGTCGAATACGACCGAAAAGTAGTTCTATATTACTGTCCTCTGTTTTAAAAATTATATAGTAACAGATCTAAATAATATCAAAACATTACAGAATAGCATAATATTATATTGTTGTTTTTCTTATAATTTGTAACTTAAATCAACGAGGTATCTGTTCTGTATAGAACTATTTTCCTACACGGTTTTTATCGTCAGACCGGTGTGACATGAGAAATGTAAGACCCGTGAAATACGTATCGCTACACCGGATACACTAAATTCAGTGTTTCCGCGAGAGCGCGTTTTCTGCGGTTTTGACGCACTCATTTTGTCAATGACGCAACAGAAATAGCAAAGAGCGTCTTCTATGACGTAATTAAAATGTGTATGATCAAATTACTGCAAAAACAACATTTCAAAACCTCTCAAAACGCTTCGAAATGCAAGATAAATTGTTGATAAAATACGCTTCCGGTATGGGATATGTCTAATTTTGACCCTATTGCGTCGTCGTTGTCGTCTGATTTCGGATCGACCCGCATTTTGTACCATTGCGTTTTTGTGTGTGTTGATTCCTATAATACTGTCATCATAGATCGTAGACGCACAACAAGAGATGGTCGACGAACCTTAATAGTGGAAACAAAAACGTCTTTCTGAGTGATTTTAATGATTATTTTGTAGTCATTTCGATCAGACTGTCACTATTGAAAGGGGTTTAAATGTGCCAAATAATATCCAAGTTTAATGTCTATGGTTGAATGCACTTATGAAAAATTCGCTTTGTGGACAAATTTGACTTTTGAGATGCAGTGACAAAATGGAAAGCATCCAAAGAGAAACACCTGTTGTCTTGATACCCTTTGATTACCCACCATTTTGTGATGTATCACATGCAGTTTTACAGAAGTAAACTGAATAAAACTTCTTTAACACATAGTCATGCCTTTTATTTTTTACAATAAAGGGTATGACCCTCGGAGTTTCTAAATGACCCCCAAATTATGATACAGGGAATTGGCACCCAGGGTCTTCCTCCTCCATGAAAGCCGGAAGTTGCAATATGACCTTAGCTGTTGGGTGCGACGTTAAATCCGAATTAATTCGCACAATACAATCAACCTTATTGGGCATAACCTTTGCACACCGGCATATTTTGTTACACACTCGACAGACATGCATGTGTTTTTGTAAACAGTGTACATCACGTTATGGCTACTTTCGGTTTACTGCGCGTGTTGTATACGTCAGCAAATAGATTGAGCTGTAACATGAAAGTAAAATTTCCATTGGCCCACCTACAGAGGTCACGCGCAGGGGTCACCCTGTCTGCTAACCTGCGCATGGACTTTTTTTTTTTTTTTGCTAACGAGAGGTCAATTTCAAGCGTTCTCATAAGATGTCAATATACCTAGGTTTGAGTACGACATGTCTGCTTTATGTCTGTGAAAAAATATTTGCACGCGCTCAAAACACTATCCCACAGGGGCCTGTACGCGAACGTTGGTAAAACGAAAATTTTCAAAGCTGGTAAAATTGTGTCCAAGGTCATTTTCAAGGTCGTCTTAAAGTGTCAGCATTTGCCTCGGACGTCCGAGTTTTCAACATTCAGGAGCTGTCGGCATAGCCCTTAACTTCATACAGACAAAACGTGTTCCATACAGTCACTGTCACTTCTATGGAAGGCCAAACCTGTCTTAACCCGCGTATACGGTTTATTACGTTACAGGCGTTCAAAGGATATCCCATAACTTTTGAATGACATTTAAAGTTGTTCAAACCATAAATTTTCAGTTCAGTTTTGTCAAAATCCATTTCTCAGTTACGATTCACAGCTTAATACTTCATAGGGTAGTTGAACATAATCACTGAATGACATAATGTAAGCACATGGGTTCCTATCTCAAAAGTAAAGTTTACACAAATGGTGAAAGGTCAAAATTTGTGGACAGTTGTGTCTCCAGTTTATAACTTTACTCGTGCAAGGGTTGTCCTGATATTCACACATGTATGTGTACAGTCTATGTTGTCCTGATATTTACACATGTATGTGTGCAGACTGTGTTGTTCAGAGACAATCGATCCTCCAGCACTTTCAGTCCTTTGATTCTAATCGCTCTCTGGATTTGTTCAAGTCATACTTAAGTAAAGGAAGCAACGAGTTAAATCAAATACCAGCCTTTCCGAGTCCATGAACATAAAATATTGAGTTCCACAAGGTTCAATCCTAGGTCCTTTATTGTTTTTACTATACATTAATGCTATTTAGTATAGTTTCAAATAATATCAAAATTGATCTTTTTTGCTGATGACTCTACAATGATGATTCAAATAAGGATATCAACATTATTGAAACAAATCTCCAGGAGAATATCAATCATATTGCTAATTGGTGTTCTCTAAATAATTTGTCACTTCATCCAGAGAAATCTAATGTAGATAAATAAATAAAGATTTATTATTATTATTTTTTTTTTTTTTTTTTTTTTTTTTTTTTTTTTTTTTTTTAAAAAAAAAAAAAAAAAAAAAAAAAAAAAAAACCCCAAAAAAAAAAAAAAAAAAAAAAAAAAAAAAAAAAAAAAAAAAAAAACCCCCCAAAAACAAAAAAAAAACCCCCCCCCCAAAAAAAACCCCCCCCCCCCCCCAAAAAACCCCAAAAAAAAAAAAAAAAAAAAAAAAAAAAAAAAAAAAAAAAACCCCCCCCCCCCTCTTTTTAAAAAAAAAAAAAAAAAAAAAAAAAAAAAAAAACCCCCCCCCCCCCCCCCCCACCCCCCAAAAAAAAAAAAAAAAAAAACAAAAAACACCCCCCACCCCAAAAAAAAAAAAAAAAAAAAAAAAAAAAAAAAAAAAAAAAAACCCCCCCCCCCCCCCCCCCCCCCCCCCCCCCCCCCCCCCCCCCACACACAAAAAAAAAACCCCCCCCCCCCCCCCCCCCCCCCCCCCCCCCCCCCCCCCACCCCCCCCCCCCCCCCCCCCCCCCCCCCCCCCCCCCCCCCCCCCCCCACCCCCCCCCCACCCCCCCCAGGAACCTTTTTACCGGCCCTTTGTCTTTCCTTGCTTACTGAATTCAATCCTTCATACAATTTTCTATCACATGACCAGTTATTATTATTGATTATTATTATTATTATTATTATTATTATTAGTTAGTTATTGCCCATTTTTACTTTTCCTTGTCGCAGAGCATAATTTGAAAACTACTGTTTGGAATGCAATACAACTTCATACAATGGTCCAGCACAATGAAAGGAAGTGCAGTGTACAAGAACCATAACTCTATCTTGACTAATTACCGAGTTATTGCCAAGAACAATATCTCTATTTTAGGTTGTTGTGCAAGGTATTCTGTTCTGTGAAACTTCCTCAGTTTATAAAGCAGTCGTTCGGGGATATTAATCACATTTAGTGATAGTTTTTCTCTTTTGTTACTTTTAATATATACAGGACAGTTTGAAAACCATATTGCAGGCATTTTGCAGACATGACGTAATATAATTTTGACTTACGTAATGATTGTACTTTATCTCCTCTGAAACCATTGGGGCAATATTGATGAAACTTGGTAGAGATGTTTCTTGCACAAACCTCTATCAGTGTTTCAAATAATTCCATTCCATGCGAAACTCGGGTTGCCATGGCAACGGAAAGGAAAAACTTTAAAAATCTTCTTCTCAAAAAACCAGAAGGCCCAGAGTTTATACATTTGGCATGCAACTTGTCTAGTGAATCTCTACCACGATTGTTCAGATTATGACCCCGGGTCAAAATTGACCCCGCCCGGGGGCGGGGGGGTTTGGGGGTGTCACTTGATTTAACATAGTCTTATATAGGAAAACTACTACCGCTACTAATATTGTTCAAATTATGACCCCCGGGTCAAAGATGACCCCGTTTGGGCGTCTCTTGATTTTACATAGGCTTAATAGGAAAATAGGAAAACAAGTGAGGAACAGAGATTTCTTGAGGCTCATCAAACCAAAGGACCTTGATGACCCAAATGTTCCGTATCATACAGTTAAAAGTGCCAAACTAAACAAAGCACTGGTTGCCTCTTCATAAAGTAAGATTGTTCATGTATAACATAATTTTATGATACTAAACAGATAGGGAGTAATGTAACTACACACTACTAGTACTTTTCGGTAAAATATATGTTATAGTGTAAGTGGGCGATGGGGGAAATACTGCATGAATTCATTTTTAACAAGGTGTCACGGTCACGTGACCCTTGTTTTAGTAGCCAATTTTGAAAACGACTCAGCGGTTGCCCCTGACAGGTTGAACAGCCATAGGCTTCTCCTTTCGCCTGCAAAGTAGATCTGCTTTTGCCGAAACGCTTTGGGACCGTGTTTGCGAACTCGGCTTAAAAATATAGGTCTAGAGCTAAGATATTTAGCATGTAGCATTGTCTAGTGGACCTCTGTCAATATTGATCAATTTATGAGCCCTAGGTCAAAATTGACCTCGCCCGGGGGTCACTTGATTTTACATAGGATCATATAAAAAAAACTTAAAAAATCTTTTCTAAAGCCTGGTAAGCGGTAAAGGGCCATCTTGACCCTCTTGTTCTTTCTTTTCCGCAACTTTTTTAAAAATCTTTTCTTTGAAACCACAAGGCCTTTAGCTTAGATATTTAGCTTGTGGCATCGCCTAGTCAGAGTAAAATTTTAGTCCGAACATTCCTCTCAACATTGAAAATGCTAATACAGGTAGAGGAATCATATCTGTTAAAAAAGGTTGTAGATGCCACGACCTTTAGGCACAGCAAGGGAACCATAAATTACTAAACTGACACCAGACTTTGCAGACTGTGTTAATTGTTTGATGGCTGATAAGCCTGTAAATTTATATCCTTTCCAATACTGAAGGTGCACTGTTCTAAAATAGTATATAAGTGGTAAATCTTTTTTTGTGATTGCATATTTTTTAAATTTAAATGTTTACATGGAAAGCACCATTGACTTCACACCAAGGAGCTGACTTGTTTTATTCTGTATCGCTAAAGGGATGTGTTGGTTCAAATATAAAAGGAGTGTCCCAGGTCTCTAGTAAAGTTAAACACTTTTTTTACTAAACATAAGTAAAGGAATTCCTTTTCTTTAAAGAAAAGCCAGATTAATTTTAATAATGAACTTTACTTACTACATGAATTGAGCCTGTTCATATCTATGACTCCTTAGCACAATTATAAGTTTACTATTATATTATGTGATGAATTAAACAGTGAACCATGTCTGTGCACGACGAAAACATGTGTATAGCGGACATCGTTTTATTCTGTATTTCCATGGATATCGGACGCTTTGTAAAGAGCACGTGCGTGAAAATTTCATTAAAGTACTATAGATCACTGGTTATTATCCCTGTTTCTCATATTCTCGTATTTTACTTTAAGGTGTCATTAGAAACTTTTTGTTTCTTTCAGAGTATGATACAAACTAGTCAAAAAGTTTCAAGTGTTTGCTGAAAATTAATGAAAATATTGGCTTTTACTGAAAATGCTGAAATTTCCATCTTTTTGTGTTGGGGTTAGTAAAATTGCCCTTTTTTTTCTTCTGCTGTCTATCATTATTATTTTTATGTTTTTGTTATATATTATGCCAAGCTGTGCACTTAGAATTTATTAGTTTTTGATTCTAAATGTGGCAATGCCCGAGAACCAAAATAAATGCCTGAGAATACGATAAACTTTCTTCTCATTTCTGAGAATGAGGGTGACTCACATACGAAGCAAAACTTACTAAGGAGAAAAATCATGCAATTTATGATGACACACTGAAAGATGAGATTTTTCTATCAAATAACATGAAAATATGTTGCTAAAATGACTGTACTGTTTTCCAAGTAACAAATTTCCCCTTAGCCCCTGAGAAACGAGAAAAAGGATATGTTGATTTATGTGCAAAAATGTAATTTTTAAATAGTATGTTCAGCTGATAGTAAAATGTGTACCATTAATTTAACTAAACATAGCTGAAAGTAGTAAGTATGATTATGAGTGATCAATGTCAAATTTATATTGCCCACATTCAATGTATTGTACTATCTGTAAACATCACAAAGCATTTTAAACCACAACCGCATTGTTGTTACTTTACAGGCGCTTTGTTGTAACTTTACAGGCGCTTTGTTTATACTTTGTTGTTTCTGTGTAAAAGTGCAGCTAAGATTTCTTGTTTGGACTATCTAGCAGAAACTGGTATCAAATAGCTCTTTATTTGTTGTGCAAAAAGAGAAATACATTGTAGTTGAAATGTTTAGTACTTAATTGTTGCTGTTTTCCTTCATTTATTGTATAACTAGTAATCTTTACTTCAAGCAAAAATAGTTTGATTTAATAAAATAAATACTTGTATTTAACTTCATTTAGATTTCCTTGTGATTCATTGAATGAAGTTTATAATGTACAAATGCCCTGTATCTGATAAATTGACCAAACAGATGTGGGAAAATAATGCCCATAGAGTTTGGTCTCCTGGGTTTTAGGTTGTGAGGTGCAATGGTTGCTTCTTTGTCTGGTAGTGAACCTATACCAAGATTGTTCAAATCATGAGACCCATCAAAATTTACCCCGCCCGGGGGCCTCTTGATTTTACATAGGCTTATACAAGAAAACTTAAAAAATTACCCTTTCTGCTATTGATGACCTTGTATATATAGCCAATGGTAAACAGGTGGGCGATTTAGGGCCATTTTGGCCCTCTTGTTTATAGTCTCTGTTGCATTTTCTTGGGCTGAATGTTACATGAACACAATTGAATTTATATTCACAATTTATACAAAAATAGAATCAATTGTCACTTTTCTTACTGTGTGGGCAGTCATGACCATACTGTTCACATTTTCTATGAGATCATGCGTTACTTTTCTATTCGTACATGATCTTTCCGTTCGTAAATGATCTTCCTATGTGTACATGATCTTCCATTCGTATATGACCATTAAAATGGCGGTAACAATGACAGTGAGAACGAAAGTGACAAGTAAGCTGACTAAGCAAATCCTAAAAGATAACAGAAGGCAGTTAGATCTACAGGACATAAACAAAAATACTTCATTACATGTTTTCTTTAGCTTTTAAAGTATCAGATGTATAGATGTATTCAATGAGAAAAAATACAATGTAGGTGAAAAATAATAACCCGTATTATCACACAGTCTGTTCCCCGTATCAAGTTCTGAATTAAGCCGTTTTTCCATCTTGCTTCATGATACTCAGTGGGTAACTTGTGTGCAAAATTAGCCAGTTTATTATCCAGATATGAGCATTCAAACATTTGATACATTAGCCTAAACGTCATGTTGGTTAGCGACAAGTGACATTATGCGCATTTTTTTTCAAGTTAAAATCCAGCTGAATATGGTGTGTGTACAAAAGCGTAGAGGAAATAATAGCTTTTAACCAATACACCAAACTCTTCACGCTACCAGTATGAAATAATAACTTTCCAAATATTGATTTTCTTATTTGACTGGGAGAGTCAATTTAAGAAAAGAACAACTGCATGCAGGAGTTGCTTCCCTTCCACTGCAAGACACAATCAACTATCATTTTATCAGTCCGATTTTTTTTTATATCTAAAGCACCAACTTCAAATACTAATGCGGCATAATCATTAATTTAACACATTTAAATGAACAGCAACCAAAAATTGCTTTTATAAAACTGTCACCAAAAATACACTATGTGCAGTAAGATGCGCATAATGTCACCTTTATAAACTAAGATAGTCGGCACAGTTGTACATCACCAAGTTATAAATTTCATTGACTGTTGCAAACTGTCTATGTTAAGGGTATGAATACTGTCACGATGGAAATGTTACAGATACATTTTGATTGAATGACCGTAAGCATTTTACAGATATTTTCACTGAATAAATATTGAGACTTCTTTCAATTATTTTATGTCAGTTTTCATTCTCACATGTGTTTATATTTATATTTTTCCAGGTTGTCCATGTGTCACGTGCATTAGATTAACAGACAAGCTTCTTGCTCAAGCCACCGCCCCACATCTCCGCCAAATCTACCTCAGACATCTAGACATGTCAGACTGCACAGCACTCGATGACCCTGGCCTTACAACGATATCAACTTACTGCACCCAGTTACAGTACATTTTCTTACGCCGATGTGTTCGAATTGGAGACCAAGGGGTTCAGGCAGTGTGTAATAACTGTCCAAACCTTCGCGAGCTTAGTGTTAGTGACTGTAAAAAACTAACGGATTATGGCGCCAGTGAAATCTCGAAACTGTTCGAGAATTTACGGTATCTCAGTGTTGCGAAATGTGACAAGGTTTCGGATGTGGCTATAATTCAGATAGCGCGAGGTTGCAGGAAACTCAGGTACTTGAATGTGCGCGGCTGCGAGGCCGTGTCAGACGATTCATTAGATACAATTGCAAGAAATCTAACTCGGTTGAAATCCTTGGATATTGGTAAATGTGATATAACGGACGAAGGTTTAATAGCGCTTGCATACTGTGACCAACTGAAAAAGCTCAGTGTGAAGTCGTGTGACGCCGTAACGGATTTAGGTATAATTACAATAGCTCAGCATTGCCACAGATTGCAACAACTAAACATACAAGACTGCCATGTGAGCTTGGATGCTTATCGGACAGTAAAGAAGCACTGCAAACGATGCTTGATTGAACATACTAATCCAGGCTTTTGTTAGCTTATAGTTTTGTTCTGTATCTCCTAACATTTTCACATAATGGAAACATACGGTTTATCTTCCCAGTATTCCTCCTGAACCTGAATCCTATAACTTATAAAGAACTGAAGATTCACGTACGAAGCTCCGACGTTACAAATTTCTCACGATAAACAATTTGCTTTGGACATGTATTCCAGCTACAAGTAGAAAATTTCAAATATTACCAATATCCGGATTTTGTTTTACAATAAAACATACTGGAGAAAGGATAATAATTTTTTGACTGTGCACCTTCTTTAGGTCTAGTCAATATGAAACCTGTTTCAGTCGAACAAAAAATGAATGTTTTATAACATGTTAAATGATTTCCGGGTTTTCCGTACATTTCCGGGGAATAAACCAATATCAATAGAAGACATGCATGCAAATACGATACAGATAAAAAGCTATAGCATTTTTGGTCCGGAGGTCAAAAGCTGATATTTTATAAAGGCAGGCAATGTGTTGTATTTTTTAGAGAGTTAATCATAGCTTGTGATCGTATTTGCTTTAATGTTTATGTAACGTGATAATGTTATCTCTCCCAGTCCGCCCAATGATATAATGATGTATTGTTACTTTATGCCAGGTGAGCTAGTAGGATCGCATTCCGTCGTATGTCCGTTAACATTTTCCTTCAAACGACATCTCTTGTTGCCGTGACAACGGAAAGGAAAAACTTCAAAAGTCTTCATCTCAAGAACAGGAAGGCCTAGAGCTTAGATATTCAGCATGTTGCAATACCTAGTGGACATCTACCAAGATTGTTCAAATTATGACCCCCGATTTAAAATTGACCCCACACTACATATGCTTATATAGAAAAAACTTTTAAAATCTTTCCTATATAAGTATATGTAGTGCGGGGTCAATTTTGAATTGTTCAAATTATGTCGCTTGTTAATATATGCTTATGTAGGAAAAACTTTAAAAATCTTCTCTTAAACCACAAGGCCTAGAGCTTAGATGGTTAGCATGTGGCATTGCCTAATGGACCTCTACTAAGATTGTTCAAATTATGACCCCTGGCTCTTGATTTTACATAGGCTTATATAGGAAAAAACTTTTAACATCTTTATCTCTGAAACCACAAAGCCTAGTTGGCATGTATCATTGCCTAGTCGGCCTATACCAAGGTCAAATCGTGTCCCCCAGATCAAAATGGTCCCTGCTATTGATGACTTTATATTATATAGTAGAAAGGTGAGCGATACAGGGCCATCTTTAAACCAAATTGCCTTCTTGTTGCCTTAAAATTATCTGTAGGTGTTCATACATACTTTTTTATATACCAACTTCCGGGAATAGAACTCTACCAGTCGGTCTAGTGACGTCGGACAGGTGGAATTGATACTCCACCATTGTTTCAAGTTATATAAAATTGTTAATAAAGTAGAATATAGGCTTAAGTTATGGTAAGGCAGTATGTAGAAACATACCTCTGAAAACGGGGGAGTAGGGGGGAGGGCATAGAACCAAAAACAATATTATTACACCCAGTTGACACAGGCACTCTGTCGCGAGTACTACTAACCGTACAAAGGTGAATAAATGCAAAGGGTTATTTTCTACGCGGATACCTTTTTAAGGTCACGAGGCGCAATATATTTTACGTCATATCGGCCCGCGCGTCAAAACGTTGTTTATGGCATAATAATACGAACGCTGATGGTGGACCAAAAGCGCACATATACAAAAGAAATCGGCTAAAAGGACATGTCATACAGTTGCCTATGATTGAAAGCAATAAACACTGCAGCATCTGTTATATATTTTCAGTATTATATATTTAACCTTGCTGATATCTTGTTCAGTTGTTTAAGAGTGCTTTTTGTTTTGTTTGTAGCGATTGTGATCTAGATCTAAATTGTTTTTTATGATTTTTACGTATAGATTGCTGAAATCCATTAAAATAAATAACATTTGTGTGTTTGTCTTAGTTTTTTTGATTGAAATGTCCAGACGTGTTTATATAACTCTATTATCTGTCCTGAAAATGTAAACGCTTGAATAGCATTTCAAATCAATGTCTTTCCAGTCAAACTAAGTGAAAGCCGCTCTTCCCACAAGAATGGAAACATTAAAAGTTTTAATTTAAAACGTAAAAATTAGGGCGACACTCTTTTTTATCTCGAGCAAATACAGTTAAGTGTTTTGTGCAGACTTACCACCGCTAAACATGGTGGGAGTAGGCTTTCTCTGAAGTGTAAGGGTGACCTTAAGAATATCAACGGAATATGACTTATCCCATGTTATAACTGTATATCAAATTCGAAAGAACGATTCTCTCTGTACAAAGTAGGATCCAAAACACAATGGCCTTGACAATAAACTCCACTGAATATTCGAATTTTGGACAGAAGGCATGTAAACAGTAATGTCCTTAGCCTGCTGGAAAGAACACAAACTAGACATAAAAAAACTATCCTCGGCTGTCGAGTACGTTGATCTAGAACCGAGTTGTCTAAAACATGTGCTTTTCAAATCATCTTGATGATGAACATTCAGTGTGTCAAATTTCATCAAATTAGACATGCTGAAAGAACTATGCCGCATTTTCTCTTCACGTTGTCTGGATATAACGAATCTTATGATGAATGAAATCACCCATCTTACGTTCTTCCTTGAAAGATGAATGGACATGCGCTTAAGAGATTTTATTTTTGCGCCAAGTTACTTTAAAATGCGCAGAAAATATTTTTACCCTCTGGACACCTTGCGTTTAAAATACCCATACACGAAAAAAGAGATGCCACCACAAACTCACAAACTGATCACAAAAATAATCAGGATCCTGTATGATTAAAGGAAAACAATGCACAAAGCTATTTTTTCTACTAGATTCATGTTGTTTTCCCAAGAGAAAACAATCATGTTTATATTAATGGTGCACGAGTTGTATTCCTTCGACCCTAGGTTCTTTTGGGCGCTATAACATATATAGCAAACGCGGTGTATGTACTTTTAGCATGTCGAGAATCAAATGCCCTGGAGATAGTGCAAACTATTTCTGCATTGGTTTTGTCTGTTATGCTACCCGTCTTAAATTTGTGTCAGGACAAGCTGTTTACCAACTTCATAGAGATGTTTTCATATATTTGCTTCATGGCATTCAAGACTTCCTTCTTAACTGATAATCGGGTTCACTGGAAATAAATAATATCCCCATTGCGCGCTGGTCACTACGGCTCTCAAGTACTCTATGCTACTATAAAATACTTATTGTTGTAGGGCAAAGTATTGTAGTACTCTAAACGGAATATTATAACAGTCGGTTGATCTGCAGGGTCGTATCTTTTGAGTTGGCTGTAAACTGTTCTAGATCCTGCACTATGCAACAACCCATACGTTTTCTTATACCTTAAACTAGACCTACTGAGTTTTTCAAACATTAATTTTGCCTTTAATTCTTAAAGTGGCTAAAAAGATATAAAGTTTGTATGATAAATGGCCAGTGAGTTTTATTTGCTGCAGAACGATTAAATATGTCATGGGGGATTTTTCAGAATTACAGTAGTATTGCACATCTCCTTTTCATGGTCTCTGACCATGTATAGCGTCAATTATAAAGTACTGAAAACTTCCTAATAAATTGAAGGAAGCTATTCTACCCTACCATTTTAAGATCTATGAACGTCACATAGCTTTTCAAATCCATACTCATTTAAAAACTGCATAAAACGCAATCTGGTTTAAGAAAACATCATTCGTACAATACAACTCTAGGTTAATTGATGCTTAGATTAAAGATGTTCATAGTGTAAAAGTAATTCTCTATTAATTTCAATACAATTACTGTGCAAACTGTAAGCAGTTATGGTTCATATAACAAGAACAAAATACATGTAGAGCTATTACTGAAGTCCTCCGCCGTGCTCAAGTGGTTAGAGATGAAGACTTCTCATGCATAGATTGATGGTTATGGGTTAGAGCTCTGCTACAAGCCATGTCTACTTATGGACCTTTTTTTATTACAGTTGCGGAGGCATTTAGAATGATATTGTAATTTGGTGAAAGGTAATTTTCTGATTTTCTTTTACATTGTTGAATGCTATATGAAAATAGGATGTAAAGATTAAAATGTCTGATATGTAACCTTCATTAAAGTGACATTATGCGCATTTTTTCAAGTAAAAATCCAGCTGAATATGGTTTGTGTACAAAAGCGTAGAGGAAATAATAGCCTTTAACCCAATACACCAAACTCTTCAAGCTACCAGTATGAAATAATAACTTTCCAAATATTGATTTTCTTATTAGACTGGGAGAAAGAACAACTGCATGCAGGAGTTGCTTCCCTTCCACTGCCGAAATCTCTACCAACATCAGCAACGACACAATCAACTATCATTTTATCACTCCGTTTTTTTTATATCTAAAGCACCAACTTCAAATACTAATGCGGCATAATCATTAATTTAACACATTTAAATGAACAGCAACCAAAAATTGCTTTTATAAAACTGTCACCAAAAATACACTATGTGCAGTAAGATGCGCATAATGTCTCTTTAAATATAGATTTTATTATTATTATTATTATTATTATCAATGACATCAATGTCAAAGTTCTCAATTTCTCACTCATGTTTAGCTGTAACATTGCTGACAAATAAAATGAACAAATTAAGAATTATACTTAAGAACAAAAGTTCTATCCGGTATAATTAAAGTAACACAAAAACAGAAATTGGATATTTTATTCATAATTAGAAAAGCATAAGAGTTTCATCATTTTCGAATCAACTTACACATTTTCAATGTTCGTGACGTCAAATAGAATGTGCGTGGGCGTTTAACGCACGTGCAACATGTGTTGTAGGCTCACTGACCTCCAGTCGACATAAAAAGCGCATACTTTGCTAATGCCGTCACGATTGATTGAATGTTTTTGTATAGAATTCTTAACACCTTGTAATGTAGCAAGTAGTCTCAAAATATAATAGTCTCAAAATATAAATTTGCAAATAAAAAATTTAAAGTAATGTACAATTACAATTAAACAATTTTGAACCGGACAAAACTTTTGTCCCTAGTATATTTAAACATTCATTAATTTTATTCAACTTTAGTTTCACTAATTCACATCTGTTTTAGAGGTTGCCAATCCAATATTGACTGAAATAGAAGTTGTTTATTAAGATATATAATATACACTGCGGATGAACGATCCCGGATATTGGGGCGAAAGTGAGCACAGATAATTAGTTTTCGCGAGGAACGTTTACAACTGGAGTAAGTTAAAATCCGATATTTAATCTTATGCACAATATCTTGTGTTTCTTTTTGTGTTTTTGGATACTTCGATGACTATCTTAGTCCATTGTATACCCAAGCTGTAAATGATGTCGGTTGATATGTTCAGTTACCAAAAACAAGATCGCCTGCTCACTTGAAAAGTTCGACCGTTGGTAAAGTTTACCGTTTTATTTCGCAAATGTGCTTAGATTTGAAAAATCTGAATCGAGCAATTCATTTGGGCAAGTACCAGACATAAGTGTCCAAGATCTTGTCCACAAACGTTATTTCGGGGCCAAAATATTGATACATATATAACTAAAGTTAGTGTACTGGGTATTGTTTATTTTGATTTCTGGTGTACCGGAGTATTGATACTAACGTGTACTGAGTATTGGGCATCAAAAGTGAGTAATATAAATATTCTGCTGCTTTTTAAAGCGTTTTATTAGCTCAACACAACACGAAGTACCCAAGGTTGGTAATTGTGATCTTATGTTGTCCGTCGTCTTTATGTCTTTCTGTCGTCTGCGTGTCGCCTGTGCACATGAGACTGCATTTTTCACTGAAGCTTCAGGAAACTTGATCAGAATGACTGCCTTTATGTAATCTACGTCGATTCGAATATGGGTCATCTTGCTTCAAAACCTTGGTCGTAGGATCAAATCATAGACAAAACTATTGTATGTAATAAATGTCTCATTTTTCATTCGATATCCATGAACTTGGTTAGTATGATTGCTTTTATGAACTTTTGGTCGAGTACTAATATGAGTCAAGGTGGGTCAAAAATTAGGTCACTGGATCAAATCACCTTTGTATACAATAGATGTTTCATTTTTCATTGATTCTTCATGATCCTTAGTCGGAATTATGTAGTCTTGGTGAACTCTAGATTGAGTATGCATATGGGTCATCTGTGGTCCAAAACTAGGTCAGTGGGTAAACTCATAGAAAAAACCTTGTTTTTGCATTATTCTATGCTAATTGATATACCTTTTTAAATTCATTTTAAAATGTTTTAGATCAAACCAATTTAAGTTACAGTATGACATCTTGCATATCCAAAATCAATTCTATTTCTACAAAATAATTTGAATTTACACATCCCGGAAAACTAAATATTCAAGTGTTTAAACTTGCTTAGTATATCTTTACGTTGATTGCCCTTGTATACATCGAATACAAGTACAAAGCGTGTGATGTCTTAGCTTCCATAATCGGAAATCTGACGTAATTGTTTAGATAATAGTAGGGATTAACGGACCATTTTTTCACAGCATCGTGTAATTCATTTTTATCGATAGGTATTAACATTTCGATAAAAACGAATGTTGCAGTAATGCTTTTATGATAATTCGTAAAAACAATTGTTGTTTTTTTTATTGTGTTACTATACAACACTAACAAGCACGCACACTCACAAGCACACGCACTCACAAGCACTCACAAGCACGCACACTCACACGCACGCACGCACGCACGCACGCACACACACACACACACACACACACTTGAATTGTGGCAGAGAGTTCCGCTATTTTGCATTAACTAGAAAAAACACTGCATTTTATCTTACAACTTATACGCCAGACAAAACACATTATAATACACTTTTATAGTATAATTATCAACGTTTAAAGGTCCATTACTAACGCGAAATCGAATTTTCTTTTAAATCTTGAATTGTAACAGGGAAATGCAGTTTGAAACTGGCTTCTAAAACTTTACAATAGCCACGAAGTATTTCCCTGTTTGAAATACTGCTGCAGAAAAAGGAGTGAATGTTTGTATATTTCCTTAGATGGACCTGGGTGGTCTTTTTGTCCTACTTTTGCTGTATTGAATGTTGTTAACAGTCAGACATACACTTTGCACATCATTGGAAGTAAAGTTCTTCAATTTTAATTCAAAATAGGCATGCTTATTTATGTACAACCTATTTACAGCCTATTGGAGATTTCTTGAAAATTACAAAGATATTTGAAAGTGGGAAAACCTACTTTCGTTTTTGAAAAGGCAAAATATAATTTATTAATTCTTTTGTTAAACTCAAATTTTCAACACAATATGGTCACATTCAGTGCAGTATGTCATATTTTTCCTTTTGAGAAGACACCTGTTACTATCCCAGATTTAAAAGAAAATTCGATTTGGTGTTAGTAATGGACCTTTAATATGACTTGTGCAAAACATCACACTTCCTGAATTCATACTAGCAAATCATATTTTGTTTCATAATGCCTTATCGACGGTATGTTGTTGTTGTTGCATGTTAATTCTTCCTTTATATTGTTGAAGGCCATATGAAAATAAAATTGTTCTGAATTAAAAAATTACTTCTACAAATATATTTCCGCACTAACTTTTGGTCTAAATTTTTGAGTTTCAACAATTTTAACAATTTTTGTCTTACTTTTGTCATATACAACTTTGCTAAAAAATAGACTTTTGAAAAATATGATTGTTAAATTGTAAAAATGTATAACTAGTAAATCATATTTTGTTTCATATTTCTCTATCAGCGGTATGTTATTGTTGTTGCATTTTAATTCTTCTTTAACATTGTCGAAGGCCATATGAAAATAAGATGTATTTTGATATACATGTAAATCTTTGTATGTCTGATATGTACCCTTCATGAAATAAAGATTTTATTATTATTATTATTATTATTATTATTATTATTATTATTATTATTATTATTATTATTATTATTATACCTTCAACTGATAACAAATAAATACATTTCCAGTTTCAAATTTTCTAATTTTTTACTCATTTCTTGATGCAATACTCAGTACAGTGATTCGCTCACTCCGTCAATACTCAGTACACCTTTCACCAATACCCAGTACAGTAATTTAAATGTTTCGAGAACCGTATCTCCGCTATACTTTCGTCTTAAATGATGAAATTCTATATGTTGTTCTATTGTTCTATTCTGTTGTTCTATTCTATATGTTGTCATTAGGCAAATGATATGCCGTATTCAGATTATTAATATGTTAATGATTTATCAAATGAAACGGCATACTTTGCCAACGGTCGAGATTTTTCGAGTGAGCACACTATTTGTTTTGGACATTTTCAACATTTTAAACATATATACATATATGTTGCACAACGAGAATACATTCGGCTTGGACAGTCATTAAAGTATCTGAAAACACACAAAAAGACACAATATGATATGCATCAGAATGAAAATCGGGTTTTAACTTACCCGTTAACGTTACTCGCGAAAACTAATTATTTGTCCTCACTTTTGCGCCAATATCCGGTGGTCGTTCATCCGCAGTGATATAGTGAAAACAATAAGATACTTGACTGTCAGTGGACCTGACCCTTTAAGTCTTTTTTAATGTCACTGGCAAAATCTATCTGGTAGAATTCAGAAGTACTTCACGCATAACAGTATTAACTGCACAACTTGTCCTCCGATGGATATACACTGTTTTGGTGGTTAGGCCTGGCCAAGAGAGACAAATGCTGCCTTTGGAGGATTCAGCAGTTTCTTCCCCTCGTCCAATTTGTCCGGAGGTACATCAGTTTGGCTTGTCCAGAACACTGTAGTTGTTCTGATCTCTGCAGATATTTATTAATTTTTGTTTATTAATTTTGTAAAAAATATAGTGTAGCATGTATTAGAATATGCCATTTCTTCTTATTTACTCTCGCTGTTATTAGCGCATGTTGTTATAGGATACTTTTTGTATTTTGATATTTGCGACTGTATATACGGTGGTTTTAATGGTTGCATATTTTTAACGGCGACGGCGTAGCCGGAGCTGTTACTGTTTGCGACCTTAAAACCGTATATATGGTCGCAAATATCAAAATCACTAAATATTTTTTCCTTTCCCTTCTAAGCACATGTGTCTAAATGCGTATTTAAACGCCGTTTGAAGTTTGCGCTTTATACGTTATTTATAGTCGCAAATTTAAACGACGTCACCAATCAGAAACGACGCCACATCGGTACTGCGTGAAATATAGTTTATTGCAGACGAGGAACTGTAAATGTTCAAGTCGTATGTTAATAAAATTCTGCTTCTGTTGTGATAATGTTGCGCAGGTTGACGGAGAACCCCAACTGTGAAGCTTGGGATCTTTGTTTGGTCATATAATTAAAATGACATTGGCCAGACAAAAGAAATAAATTTGGCGGACATACAGGGTTAACTTCAGTTTAAACAAATGAATAAACACCTTCAGTTGTAGTTATAAACTACATATAAGGTTAAATGCGTTGACGAAAAAAGCTCACAGAGATGTAGGAGAGTGTTCTTTATGTTATTTTGAAAGAAAGGCACAATGTTGGGGAAAACCTACATTCATTAGACCTTTGAAAATATTTTTCTACTTAAGCGATTTGTTCAGGTTTTAGTATGTCTGACATGCCGCGCTTTTGAGTTTCGAGGTAATCCACAATCAATTTGAAGTGTGTAAACAAAATCCTTTTCGGAATTTTGGCCGAGTTGGTAAAAATGGAAAAAAAAAACATGAAAAAGTATTAGCCTTGGGCTTATTTGCAAACTTATTTACAAAGGGGGTTTGTGGGAATGCTTTGACGTAATTTTATATAACTTTCATCTTTGACGTAATTTTACAAAACTTTCATTTGGTGATTTATTATTGTTTTTGTTTACAAGTGATGGAAAAAAAAAAGATTGTGTAAAACTTTTTCAAAGTATTTAGTATTAGTATTTAGTATCCGTTTTAGACTAGCATTCAGTCCTTACATAAAACGCCATACACACTGCAGATACGTAAAATATTAAATCTTATGTCTTATGATGGGAATACTGTTGATAACTTTAGTTTTTGTCTTAAACTGAAAAGCTATGTAATAAAAGTAAATCATAAGTCAAGGCTAAACAGAAAACTTCATTATCATTATGATTTTTGTAAAATTATAAGAGGTACTTCTAACTTTTTGTTTCAAAATCATAATACAAATAGCCTTACTCCGCAAAACTATATGTGACTTGCTGCATTTGTATGTTTTACTATGAGAAACAAGTATGGCAAGTGGTAAGTCGATACGTTTGTCGGCTTTTCCCTACAAAATGTTGGAGGCGGCGTGTAATAAAGCTTTCATGTGCGGAAATCTAGTCTAAAAATTTGTTAAATTTTGTAGGGAAAAGGAAAATTCAAAAGAGAGCTGCTAGAATTATATTAAATATTAAACACATGTGATATGTTCAGAGAATTGAAAGGGCTTTCGTTTGAAAATAGATGTAATTATCACATGGGCTACTTGTCTACAAGACTTTGTGTAAACAACAATACTTTTATTTCCTACACATTATATAGATATGTTGGTAAAAGTACAGTGTATTCAAATTGTAGAGTGAAAAAAAGTCTTTTTTTTTCTTTCTTTTTTTTATAGACTAAAATTGTGGAATCATCGAAACTTGTTCATTATGATACCCATAAAAATTGCAAGCTTTTTTAAGTCATCAAAACTATTGGAATTTAATAAATTACTGTATAAACCAATAGCAGATATTGTTTAACGGAAACCAAGATCAGTTTATTTGAAAGATTCATTCACATACATCAGCGCACATCAACGGAGAACCATACCACCAAGGATCAGAAATCTTGCTTCACTTAATTCATTTAAACACAACTACAGAAACATGCTGTTAGACAAACAGACTCAAGCATAAACTGTTTAACTTTTTTATCGTGCATTCGTATTATAGCATTCATGTAAGTTACTTGAATGTTTTCTTACTGTAACATTATTTTGTAATAATATAGTGTACTTGCTATTTAATTTATTTAGTAAATCAGAATAATTATTCAACATCTATAATTAAATATCTATTACTAACACAAAATCGATTTTTTTTAAATTTGGAATTGTAGCACGGAAATGCAGTTTGAAACTTTCTTCTAAAACTGAACAATAGCCGTGGAGTATTTCCCTGTTTGAAAGACTGCTGCAGAAGAACGAGTGAATGTTTTTGTATTTCCTTAGATTGACCTGGGTCCTCTTTTTGTCGAACTTTTGTTTTATTGCATGTTGCAAACAGTCACAGATATACTTTGCACAACATTGGAAGTAAAGTTTATAGTTTAAAATAGGAATGTTTGTCGGGTGTAAATGAATACCGTATATCGTTTTTTTCACGTACATCAAATTTCGCGATTTTGGTCCTGTTTTAATTTTAGGGAATCTAATTTTCGCGATTCTTAAAAAAAAGTTGATTTTGATTTTCGCGTTTTTTGACTATTAAAGGGCGAAATTTACCATGACATTGTTTTATAAATACAAATGTTTGATAGTGTGTTAAACATAATCCCCAACAGCTACGGTTGTTTTATTTGTTCGCTAAAATAAACAATAAATAATAAAACATTATGTATCCATTTCATATACAAAGACACATAAAACTCTTGTACGCAGCCAGTCTTTTCAGACTTATAAATGACTATCACAGATATGTTTTAACAATATCTATTATATACTAAAAAATAAAACTTTTCACATTTGTGATAATAAATGTGTATCATTTTTAGAGTACTATTTTAGTACACATTTATTATCACAGTTGGTACTGAAAACCATTAATATACAGCTGGCATTAATCCTGACTAGTTTAAGCCTAAAAACTGCTCTAAGAGAATTCATATAAACTTTGACAAAGAAAAACCCAACACAAATGTGCATTAATTAAAAAATGTTTTAAGAACGTTTTTCGAAAACACAAATTTTTGTTTTATTCACATTTATTTTCAGACCCCATTTATATTGGAATGACACTTCAAACTTTTTGGATCTGTGAAAAGAACAATGTCATCTGCAAACAAAATCACTGATAAAAGCTCAAAATAATTGATAAAAAAAATCAAAATCATTATTTAAATTTCCGAAATATCATTGACGAAGAAAATGAATAGAATGGGAGATAGTGGCTCCCAATCGTTACATTGAAAAAGTCCGTGGTACTAGACATTTTAAGACATGATTGTACATTTAATCATTTTACAGCTTATACCAGATTTAAATAATTTTCTCCATAAAGCATCTCTGTTCACGGTATCAAAAGCCCTCTGGTAAATCAATAAAAATACACCATAACTTAGAATTATTAGCTAAAATTTTCTGTTTAATAGAAGATGGCGCTCACTGAGACTCATTAAAATAGCCTCAGATTCGCACCATGCATTAAGTCGATTTCTCAGTATCAGTGAAAATATTTTACCTATAATTGTATAACACCGCAATGACTAGAGTAAATAGACGGATTGCAGTTCTAAACTAGGGTGTAAGAATTGGTTTTACGATGTGAAACAGAAATTTCATATTACATATAATATACAGAGTTATATATCTTAGCCATATGTTGTTGGTAAAATTGAGAAATGTAATATGGAAAAATATGTTCTTGATTGGTTAAGCGGTATCAGTAGAAATACAAGGCAACAATAAATTGAAAACAAATTGTTCTTTAAATCAGAATTTATTGTAAAATTGGAATATTGTAAAATTATTTTGCCGAGAAAACATATGTCTGCCTTTATGTAAATTTCGGTGCGGTGTTGCACCAATACGCATAGAGACTGGTAGATATGAAAAATAACAGGTTGAAAATAGAGTTTGCCCATTCTGTCCAAATAATGTGGAAGATGAGAACCATGTTATTTTGAAATGTCTCATGTATGATGATTTAAGGGAGTCTCTTTTCAATTTCGTAGTTAAAGACAATAAAAATTTCAAGAATTTGTCGAAATATGAACAGCTGAAATACCTATTTACAAAACCCAGTGTTAAAAAGATCTATTGCCAAAACGTGTTGCAAAATTTTAGACCGTCGCAAATTGTATTTGTGTAAATAATCTTATATAATGTTTTAAACAATATTTGATTATTTTTAATCATTTTGAAATGTTGTGATTGTTAAAGTTCTTTGGGAGGTTGGTATTAATCGGGTTGACTAGAAAACAAGCAAGACGAGATGAGTTTTACAGTTAATAGGGAACGCATGGAGATTGTCGATAGTTTTAGATTTACTTATACTGGTAAATTACCAGTTCAGTAAAAGCATTACACGATCAAGCGTTATACGCATTCCATAATTTGCTATCGGTGTTTGATAAAATTAAATTAGATGTTAAAACTAAAATGTCAATGTTTGATTCAATGGTAGTTCAAATTCTTCTATACGGTTCAGAAGTATGGGATGTATACATTTTAAAGACATAGATAAATTACATCTCGTATTCACTCAATCATTAATCATCTTGGATTTTTAAATGTAAGATTAAAGTGACAGTATGCGCATCTTACTGCACATAGTGTATTTTTGGTGATAGTTTTATAAAAGCAATTTTTGGTTGCTGTTCATTTAAAGTGACATTATGCGCATTTTTTCAAGTAAAAATCCAGCTGAATATGGTTTGTGTACAAAAGCGTAGAGGAAATAATAGCCTTTAACCCAATACACCAAACTCTTCACGCTACCAGTATGAAATAATAACTTTTCAAATATAAATTTTGCCGACAGTATCAATTATTTTAATAGTTTTAAAAGGAGATTAAGGGAATTAAGGGATCAGTATATTCAGGAGTGGAACATGTCAATTTAATTCAAAACAAGAATTATTGTCTTAGGATACAATTGTCTCACCATCTTAAAACTGAACATGGTAGATTCATAGGATTAGACAGAGAAGAACGATTATGTAAAATATGTAGCCAGAATGAAGTTGTATCAGAATTACTATGTGTTGAAACAAGTATAATGGCAGAAAATATTTAAGGAATGTAAGTTGGCCATGTGTACAGAAATTCAACACTATTATGTCAACAAAAAACGCTGTATGTGCTTTTCTTTCTTTGTTCCATTTTCTTTAATGTAAATGTCTTTGCCATAATATCTTGATGAAAATGACCAAAGGCAATATTTAAAGCTGCTATGCAAATAAACTAGAATTGAATTGATATATTGTATCGTATATTAGGGCTTTATCGTTGGTACCGGTTTCCCATATGACCAACGCCCCCAAGAAGAGGTTAGTTATTTTAGGTTTCGGAGGATAGTATAATAAGATACAGAAAGCGTCCCAATTCCAGAGACACCCCTGGTTCTTATACATGTCAGGTGTAATAGCACCCATACATGGGACCTCGATTTTAGTCTCATACGAAAGTCTGTTAGTATTTTAGTTGGTCAGCCCCGGCAATCGAACTCGAGATTACAAGTCTCGTGCTCTACCGATTGAGCTAACCGGGCTGACTATGTTATATTCATTGAATGAATGGTATTTATGGCGCACCAATAATAAGGAATTTCGCACTTTCGCGGAGATAGTTTTTACAGGTTTCAACTGTTTTAACTCTCAATTATCGTAAGAGGTTAGTATTTAACACATATCCTGATACTGCTTTCAGTATAGAAAGGTAAATAACTGGCACCTTATTTAATATATCTGTCACCGAAGGTAACTTTTATGTTTACACAAGTATGCAAACTGGTAGCAATGTCGGTAATGCAGAACTTGAAGAAATTTCCAAAGGTCGTAATTTTCTGCTCGCGAATATGGCGAAAATTAGACACGCGCGAAAAAAAACGATATACGGTATGTTTGTATCTGATATGTGTGTTTTTAATTACATGTATGTGTTTATTTGTACTTGATAGTTTTGTATTTGCTTCATTTTCTTTTTTAGTTTTATCGAAGGCCGTTATTTGTTACATAACTTAAATATATATTGTAATACCTTCGTAAAATAAAGAAATTATTATTATTACTATTATTATTTCACATTCACTTACTTAGCTAATAAACAATAGTGTATAAATAGTAAATATCAAATTTATATTAAAGGGGGATGACATTAAATCAACTATATTGTACACCATATTTCTACTAATAATTATCTGTAATCACATAGGATCCTTAATAAATATAACTCAAGTTATCATAATTACCTAAACACAGCATTCTTTCCACCAAAAACACAGTGGAAAAAACATTCTTAAGGAAAAATATATACGATCAGAATTTAGGGAACGTATGGAACGGATATCCATTACTACTTACAGAAGACCTGTTTAGCGTTAAACAAACAACTGTAGATTGTGGATATTTCACGCATTAACTCGATTTGTATCTTTCTGCAATATAGAACACTGAGTTACTTGCAGTCTTAACGGATAACTTTGCCAAAACAATGAGTATTTAGAAAGTCGCTCTGTCAGAGTATCTTTGAATTAGTTGAACAAGATCACTACAATTATCTCTTAATAGATAATAATATTTCAAATGCGGATCGGGTTTTCGTCTGATAGTCCGTGTCGGGACAAAATAAATACTGTTCGCTATTTTACCATTACAAAAGTTTAATTCTAGCGCTGTACTGTAACATTTTGCTATCATGCTTTTGCAAACGTACACGTAACATTTCCTTAACATATACGGTTGTAATTGTTGTGTGCCCTATTTTTATGTGAATTCAACTGTACAATATGTATATTTATAATTGTATAATTATACTTGTATTTTGTAATGTGATGCCGTTTCCATGTTTGTAACTTATTGCGTTTCTATTGAATGCTGAAAGCTCCCCTAAATGGAGGTAAATAAAGAATCTATTTATCTATTATGCAAGTCCAAATGGAGGTAAAAAAAGTTAAAATGGATTTATCCCACACTATTATGACAATTACAATAGGTATAATGCCGCTTGAAATGGATTAGTCTCCTACTTCTAGAATAATGATTGTAGATTATTTGTATCGCTATAGCTTTTATCTCATCTATATGTTTAACTGTTTTTCTACAAAGTTAAATGCATCGGCAGACGTAAATACACATGCCACCCACCCTCAGGGTGTTTCAGGATTTGTTGATTGGTTTCTGGTAGCCTTTTAAGTTTTGGTTTCTCTGATACTAGCTGCATCAATTTTTTCTTTGATGGTATCTATTTAGTTTTAGAATTCGTTACATTTTGTCAAACTCTCTTTAGACATGCCTCTAATATTCCAGGGCATGACCCTGAGTTGATCTTATGCCATCGCTTTCAAAATGCCTACTAACTCTAAAGCCAAGTAACTTACGTTGTCACTGCAATTCTCATCTTAAACCTAAGGTGACAAAATCGACCACAGTTATCCTAACTACAGTTTACTACTTGAGAAAGGCATTTATATTACATGATGGGTTTTCTAAAGCGTAAAACTGAAGATGCATATTCATGCTTTTAATTTCACATCGAATATAAGTACATTCCCATCCCGATTTCTTTTATTACAGGCGTTTGAACAGGAACGTGTGTTTAACCGGTGCAAATAGTTGGTGATCATATGATCACGGTGCACATCTGTGCAGTCTTTTCAGTGAATACCCTATTAACAATTACTGGTACTGTCAAAATTGAAAAATGGACCAGTCTATAGTAGAAATCCAACGAGATTAGGGTTAAGGAAATCTTTCTGTAAACTTAAGACATCACTTTTAAAAATACAATTGGGCGTCAAGCGAAAATTGGCCTTCGGACAATTGCTATATTATTCAACACTAAATTGATTGCAAACAACATAAAATTGACACTTTTTGTCACCCTTATTCAATGCAAAACCAATGTTAAAAACTGATTGCCACAATATTTTCCTGCAAAGAAACACACTATTTGTTTCAAAGTCCTTCAAGACCATTGATTCGAAATTCTTTTTTTTATTTTGGCTTATACCCTATAAAATCAAAGGACTGAAAGTGCTGGAGGATCGATTGTCTCTGAACAACACAGTCTGCACACATACATGTGTAAATATCAGGACAACATAGACTGTACACATACATGTGTGAATATCAGGACAACCCTTGCACGAGTAAAGTTATAAACTGGAGACGTTGTGTCCACAAATTTTGACCTTTCACTATTTGTGTAAACTTTACTTTTGAGATAGGAACCCATGTGCTTACATTATGTCATTCAGTGATTATGTTCAACAACTCTATGAAGTATTAAGCTGTGAATCGTAACTGAGAAATGGATTTTGACAAAACTGAACTGAAAATTTATGGTTTGAACAACTTTAAATATCATTCAAAGGTTATGGGATATGCCCAATAAGGTTGATTGTATTTTGCGAATTAATTCGGATTTAACGTCGCACCCAACAGCTAAGGTCATATTGCAACTTCCGGCTTTCATGGAGGAGGAAGACCCTGGGTGCCAATTCGCTGTATCATAATTTGGGGGTCATTTAGAAACTCCGAGGGTCATACCCTTTATTGTAAAAAAATAAAAGGCATGACTATGTGTTAAAGAAGTTTTATTCAGTTTACTTCTGTAAAACTGCATGTGATACATCACAAAATGGTAGGTAATCAAAGGGTTGGCAAGGTTGGTGTTTCTCTTTGGATGCTTTCCATTTTGTCACTGCATCTCAAAAGTCAAATTTGTCCACAAAGCGAATTTTTCATAAGTGCATTCAACCATAGACATTAAACTTGGATATTATTTGGCACACTTAAACCCCTTTCAATAGTGACAGTCTGATCGAAATTAGACATATCCCATACCGGAAGCGTATTTTATCAACAATTTATCTTGCATTTCGAAGCGTTTTGAGAGGTTTTGAAATGTTGTTTTTGTAGTAATTTTTGTTACGTCATAGAAGACGCTCTTTGCTATTTTTGTTGCGTCATTGACAAAATGAGTGCGTCAAAATCGCAGAAAACGCGTTCTCGCGGGAACACTGAATTTAGTGTATCCGGTGTAGCGATACGTATTTCACGGGTCTTACATTTCTCATGTCACACCGGTCTGACGTTAAAAACCGCGTAGGAAAATAGTTCTATACAATGTTTTCTTGTGATACCTCGTTGATTTAAGTTACAAATTATAAGAAAAACAACAATATAATATTATGCTATTCTGTAATGTTTTGATTTATTTAGATCTGTTACTATATAAAACAGAGGACGGTAATATAGAACTACTTTTCATATTCGACCAAAATTTGTGTTAAGAGTTCGGCCGTAAGGGTCTGAAATACTCTGTTAACTTTGGAGACGATTGAACAAATTCAATCGATCCAAAAAGGCATATCGTGAAAAGAGGACATGGATTATTTCACCAGATGTGATATATTAAAGAGTTTATAATTCTGCAACCAAATATAAATGCTGCTGTAAGAACTTGTTTACCGCAATAATTTACTGCCCATGTCTTAACACAAATTTTTGTCGAATACGACCGAAAAGTAGTAGATAATAGTGAGAGGATTTTTGACGTCAAATCGTGGTATGTGACGTCATGTTTAGAGTGAACAATGACAACTTAGGTCTAACTTTTTCAGATTGTTATAATTTTGTTTCTACTCGAAATTTTCCATATTGTTCAAAATATGCAAGAAAGCTAGTTTCAAAAGTATTTTGTCCAAAGGAAGTACCTAAAACAAAAAGAATGCGCTACCTTTGCTTGAAAAGTAATTTATCCCCTGTCCGTTGTTTTGCATCGAAATATACTTTTAGACGTCTATTTTCAAAATTGCCATAAACCTCTAGATCTTAAAGACGACAGAAGGCTTTGCAAAAAAATACCACCAACATATCGCTATTGCGAGAAAGTATTTGTCATCATTTTGCCACCAATACTCCATGCGTCCGTCCATTTAGAGGGAAAGAAACTCATTGAACAAAAGCATTCCAGAGCTTGTTCGAGGGATTTTGGAGATAAAAAGCAGACTAAAATTTAAAGTTTCATGCCCCCCAAGACATATTGACCTTACTCTTTGACATTTAAAGCACTTCAACTAAAACACTAGTTCACAAAAAAGCGTCAGTTATGATCTCCTGAATTTGAAAACATAATTTAACAGTCGCTTTATTCAATTTTTGCTCTTAAGTGCCGAAATGGTAAGAACATATTCATAAAAGTGACATTATTTGGCTTTATAAAAGATGGCAACCTTTATCTCGCATTATACAAAAGACTGTTATCCCCAAAAGTAGAAACAAGGGTTTGCTTTTAAATCTAGTGAAAGATGATTTCCTGAATCCACAAGTGCGGAACGTCATTATTTTGGACGAGAGGCTGCAAAAGATGAACGGGACTATTCACTAAAAGAATCGTATGCTTGTAGATTTAAAACCAAAGACTCCAGAAAATTTGCGGTTACCTGTCAGTTTATTGCTGTAGACCAGTCTAATAACACGAAATTTAAACCTGATAAAATCAGAAAGTGCATCCCGACCAGTTAGTAAACTTTGGTCTTTCTATTTATTGCTCTAACATGACATGTTTGATTTAATAGACTGTCAGTGACTGTACAATGATTTTTCGATTCAAAAATAAATGAAGTGTATTTGCAAATTTTAAACTATAAAAATCCAGTCATAGTAACGTAATGAACCCACTTTAACCGATACCGGAAGATACCGGCATGTTTAACCGATTTCAGTTTTTAAACTGGCCGAACAATAAAAACTTTTCACTACTTAATAGACGTTACATAAGCATATAAAATAATTTGACGTTTTTCATGGAAAAAAGATAGAAATATCATTTTTTTGACAATTTTTAAAGCTACTAAATGAACAGTGGTTTAAAACATTAGTTTAACCAATCTTTATCATAACATTTTGTTCAAAGACATGTTACATTTTCCAACCACGTATTAAACATAGCGGGCCGCTGCTGCGAGGATAATTGTTGGTTTCGGTGCAAGGTCACGTTATAATTTCACCGCCACTCGTGAAAATATCACTTTCACGCGTGATATTAGACCGATACCAACAATTTTTATGTTTATCTTTAAGTTAAAACTTTTATTGAGTTTGTTTCTACAAAATATCGAAAATCTCGGGAAACGTCATCAGAAAACATAGCGCAAATAACGTCATTTAAACGCTGTCATCGTCGCATGGTTTCCAGCATCAATAACGCTCGGTATATTTTTTACGTAAATCCAGGTTAAAGATTGCAAAAACAGTGAATAGTTGACAGATCAATCAGTGCTAGGAATCAAGGTTTCTCCAAAGAATTATTAATCTGGCATGTAATTGATATCTTCAAGGTGATAATCAAGTGACCATTACTGCCCAGCATGATGTAGCTATTAAACACTTGTGGTCAGAAAATTTCTGGGAGTATTTTCCCATGGTGCTCATAAAATGGATGTAGGATACAACATTATGTTTGGAAACTTTAATTGTGAATCATACATTTACACTGCCCAATAAGTTTAGTAAATCATGGCATGTTCAGTGTAAGTTATAACATTTATAATATAGCATGAGATATTTATTGAAGTACATTGTTGTACTTACAGAGCACTTTTATACGGAAACGTATATTGACCCTCTTTATACATATAAACAAAGTTCATAAAAAAAATCATTTTCTCTTGAGCCTTTATATAAATTTCACCTTATTTAATGGTCTATCTAAGAAAGAAGGTACACAGTTATGAATCACAGAAGTGTTTTGTGTTTAAATTAAGATATAAGTTTTAAATCAGCAATTCATACCCTTTATACCAATTTAATTGTAGTAGATCTATATAGTGAAAAGTTATGATTTGTTTGTGATGAAATGCATATTCTAAAGGTGGAGAAAGTTAAAGTGAAAAAGAATTAGGTCTTTGTTTTACCTGCCACTTTTATTTTGGCAGGATATATTCAACTCATTAGTATAGTACATATAAAATATTTTTCTTATGTTTATTCACAGTCTAATAGCTTATTTTCATACAATTATATTTGCTGACAAATAATATCACAAACTGCAATAATTGATCTTTACAGCCTACATCTACTAAAATTAACAGCCAGCACAAATATCTCCTAGATCCCCTTATGTTATACTTAAACAAATTATATAGTCACAAGGATTTGAAGACTTATACACAATACACGCACATCTTGATAACTTTAGATAAAGTAGAAAATACATAAAGGGGGTCAATCAATATACGTGTCCGTACTGTTACTTAAAGAATCATAGCCAATTAATTTAAAACAATTCAAAAGTTCACTCTTTACTAAATATTTCGGCCTATTGGCCTTCTTCAGTAAATGAGATACACAAATTGCTGAAATATTTAGTAAAGAGTCGACTTTTGAATTGTTTCATAATTATTCTCCCTTCGGAGTTACTTTTTGTGTATAGCAATTAATTGTATATTGCTTTAAAAAGACAATGAGGTAAGCATGTATAAAGTACTAAACAAAACTACTGACGGAAATGAACATAACATGTCTAAGAGATTTACTTAGCTGAAGATTTTAGAAAATTCATAGATATCTACACACTTTATCAATATACAGAAAAGATTCACAAGTTAATGTAATTTGGTGACACGATAATGTTTCTCTTGCCTTTCATAAGATTCTATTCAAATGCAAAACAATGCATTATGGCATTAAGACAATGTGGATTCAACTACTTAAGTAACACTGATTTTACAAATAAACTTGTAGAACTCAGATACATACAGGGATTTTCCTAGACTCAAATTTTATTTTATATACACCGAGAATAGGGAGAAGTTTTCTGTTTTGATAATGAAAGTCTAGTGTTTAGCTTATACTAGGGTAATGGTATATATGCACAAAAGGAATCCTTTATACATTTTGTAAGACTGTTAAACACAGCAATGCAATAACATATTTTGTTAAGAACCTTATTTTTTAGTGAATCTTATTATCCATGAACTGTCACTTCCATCCATCCAATTCCATATGAATTGTCAATAATCAAAACGCTGTTCATTTCATTTTAATATTTATCATATCCATCTGTATTGAATTCATTATATTCATTATAATTTATAACACTCGCTTTTTGCTATAACTGTGAAAGTTACATGTATATATACTTGGAAAAAAATGGTAAAGAATGGCGTCCACTTCATTTTCTTGCTAAGAATAATTCATCACAAGTATATAAAAATGGCGAAATGAAATTCAAAATTATAAAAACTGTTTAAAATAGGATGATTAAGTTTCTAAATTCTAAATACGAAAACAATTTCAGTATGTTCAAAAATTTTCCTTTTCCAGTTACCATTTTTACTCTTACCTGTTTTCTTTCATTTGAAATATAGTACCAGTAGGCATGATTTACATACTTCGTGATACACTGCAAAACTTCTAATAAACTCTACATCAAACGGTAGTTTACAACAAAATCTGTACATCGAAAATGGATTTACATGTTTGATATATGTATCTTATATATTTTACACTGTTAAAACTCCTAAACTGTATCTAGCGTCAAAATATATTTGAACGAATTGTTCACTAACAAACTTATTGATGAAAACTTAGGTAATACTTGAAAAGTGGTCTTCTCATTTCAGCTTTTAAACCATTTTTAAATGTTTTACGGTAAATAATCATAAAAATCTTCATTCGTGTGAAACTAATAAGGATAATGGCTGATTTTAGATCTGGTTATTTGAAAATCTAGACGGTAAAAGTTAATAATATTTTTGCTATTTTACTTAGACTAAATTTATCAGAGTGGAATGGATGCCCATTAATAAAATTTGCTTTTTCTTTGAGTTTAACAACTACAGAAAATGTTGAGATGTGACAAATTATACATTATATACCCTTTCATTGTACACAAATGCAAAACAATGCATTATGGCATTATGTATATTTTCTATATTCATTACTCACTTTACATCTACATGTATATATTTTGAAATTATGATTTAATTTACATGTAAAATTTATTTTGTTAACAAATATTGTTTGAATATATGCTCTTCTATTGGAGGAAATAAAGAATATCTATCTGCATCACTATCATTTGGCCAGGCTCATAAGTAAATGTGTTGTTCGTGTATTTCTACAGTGAATACTGAATACTTTATAACTAATTACTGAATATGGAGAAATTATTTTTTCGGGTATACCGTTCAGTTAGGTATTTACAAGCTGAGGCTAGGGGTATAAAATTCCATCATATATCTTTTATTAAAAACGGTAAATTTCTTTCAGAATTGTAATTTATGGACTGAAAACCTTAAGTTTGCTTTTCAACGTATCAGACTTGATATCAGATTTACTCCGGATAGGTATTGCTTAAAGTGACATCATACTCATCTTACTGCACATAACTTTTGTTTAATTTTGGTGACAGTTTTATAAAAGCAATTTTCGGTTGTTGTGCATTTAAATGTGTTAAACTTATGATAATGCCGCATTAGTATTTGAAGTTGGTGCTTTAGAAATAAAAAGATTGGACAAATAAAATAATAGTTCCTTCCTTCACAGTGATCTCCCTTGTGTTGTTGTCGTTGTTGGTAGAGAGATTTCGGCAGCGGAAGAAAAGCAACTCCTGCATGCAGTTGTTTTTTTTTTAACTTACTCGCCCAGTCAAAATAGGAAACGTAATATTTGGAAAGTTATTATTTCGTACTGGTAGCAGGAATAGTTTTGATGAATTGGGTTAAAAGCTATTATTTCCTGTACCTTTGTTTGTAATTGTGCTTATTACGTCCACCATCTTCTATAGAGACTATAATCGGTACGACCCGATAGTTTTACCCTTTTTTACACATACCTATTTAAGCTGGATCTTTCCTTGAAAAACATGTGCATAATTCCACTTTAAGGTAAAAGTTAAGCTTCGTCTCCCTTTATTTTTTGGGGGTCATGCCTCAACATCAACCTTCACCAATTTCCAATATATTACATGTCAGTTTTGTTTGTTGGCCCGCTGTGATACTTTGTATCACGGTATTTCTTGTTTTATAGCACTAGTAATCTTGCCTACAGTCAATGTATTCTAAACAGTTTTTAAATGATTCTGTTCTAGGTACACACGTTTTAGTAAAGGAAGACTAGACAATGCAGTTACGTCATGCTGTAGATACCTTTTGAAGTATATAATATTTTGAAAAGAGCAACTTATGAAAGTTTAGTGTTTGTTAAAATTATCTGAATGGAATTTAGTGATAAGCGTTTTGATTTGGACCAAAGCTACTTTTATATATTTAAACCCAGATGTTTTAAGCACACAGAAATTGGATCCCAAAGCTTTTCAAAACAAGAGGGCCAAGATGGCCCTATATCGCTCATCATGGTACAAGTCCACTTGCCTGGTGGAAGATCACTAGACAATGTTATATACCAAATAGGTTTTCCTATATACATGTACATCTTTGTAAAACTATGACTGCCCCCAAGGGAAAGGCCAGTTTTGACCAAAGGGGCATAATATGAACAAACTTTGTAGAGGTCTACTAGGCAATGCTACATGCCAAATATCTAAGCTCCAGACCTTGTGGTTTTAGAGAAAAAGATTTTTTTAAAGTATTTCCTATATAAGCCTATGCAAAACTAAGTGACACCCCGGGTGAGGTCGATTTTGATCCCAGGGGCATAATTTGTACAATCTTGGCAGAGGTCCACTAGACAATGCTTACAGGACAAATATCTATGCTCTTGGCCCTTTGGTTTCAGAGAAAAAGATTTTAAAAGTTTTACCAATATAAGCCTATGCAAAACTTAGTGATCAACCGCGCAGGGTCAGTTTTGAACCAGGGGTCATTATTTGAACAATCTTGGTAGAGGTCCTCTAGACAATGCCACATGCCAAATATCTAAGCTCTAGGCCTTGTGGTTTCAGAAAAAAACGATTTTTTAAAGTTTTTCCTATATGCAAAACTAAGTGACCACCTGCGCGGGGTCAATTTTGACCCGAGGGTAATAATTTGAACAATCTTGGTAGAGGTACACTAGACAATGCTACATGCCAAATATCTAAGCTCTATGCCTTGTGGTTTCAGAGAAGAAGACTTTAAAGATTTTCCTATTTGTTGCCATATCAACCAGAGTTCTGCATGGAATGAAATTCTTTGAACAACTTTGATAGAGCTTCATGCAAAGTTTCATCAACATTGGCCCAATGGTTTTAGAGGAGATGTCGTTTGAAGGAAATGGTGGACGGACGATGGACGGACTGACGACGGACGCCGGACGGAATGCGATCCTAATAGCTCACTCTGGTACTTTGTGGCAGGTGAGCTAAAAATGAAAATTGTTTCCCTAATTAATTTTCACCAATATTTTGATGACATTTTATGTTTGAAGGATGGGAAAGACAAAAGTTTGGACAGGTTACATTATAAAATTTAAGTCTAATTAATTAAAGACTAATTTTACCACATAGGCACCAAAAGCTTTTGATTCAAGGGGTTGTTTTATTCTAACAAGAAAGGACAGATAAATATTCTTGTGAGAGTAGGTCATTCATCAAACTTTACAATATGAATTTTGGTCTTTTCCAAAAGTGCTTTTATTAGCTCTATATGAAATTTATATGAAGCTCAACGTCATCGCTAAAATCAACTGGCCATTGTACTGAAACTTGAAAAGAATGTTCCTTGCATGAAGCTCTACCGATGTTGTTCAGAAATACATTTTACGCAGGAAATGGAAACCTTAAAAAGATCTCTGGTGAAAACCTAGTGTACTTACTTTAACGCAGCTAAATTTTAGCGCAAATGCCATGAATTGAGTGGTTTCGACTTAGCGCGTACTTGAAAATAAGAAATTAGCGATTTCAAGCCACCAATTTCCGACGAAAAACGGAAAGACCCGAAGTTGTCGTTACGAAACAAATACAAAATACAAGGTTTATTTTTAAAAATATACGTCAAACAATTTGTTTGATGGAATCAGGAATACTCTATAACGGTTACAGACGGTTCCTGGTCGAATACGTATTTCAATTTTCGATCGGTAATCACTTCAATACGTGTAAGTTTTGTACGTAGTGAATAGCAATAACGATAAATTATGATTTACTTCATGATTTGTAGAATGGGTGAGAGACATATTTTGAACTTAGTTACTATACTTTTAAACCATTCATGCAAACTGGCTTACTATCGCGCATGAAAGCGTGAAAAACTCTACAATAAAAAATGGCTTGTGGCTGATTTCTATATCGAGGCTCGAAAGTAATGGCGGCGTATTTTTAGCTACTATTAAAAAAAACACCTTATTGTGGAAATTGTGGAAAATTAAACTGTGGACTTTGTCAAATTGTGTGTAAATGAACTGGTTTATGTGTTGAGAAACTGTTTTCAATATTCTTCCCTGGGAAATTATTGTAAAATTACTACAAACTTCAAAAATTATGCCACAGGCAACGAACAAAGGAAAAAATGGCGGTACAAAAACAACCAAAATTGACCAGAGCAAACCATCAACGCAGACTTTACAGACACCATCGTCAGTGAGTACACCAAGCAATACCTCTTGTTACACAAACGTGCCATCTGATCCTACATACATTTATTCTGGGGCCAGCCATGTAAATACAAACTTCGAGTCGCACAGACAATCCCCTCCTCGGATTCCACCCTATATGGGAGGTGGTGCAGCGTTTCTGCCTAACTACAACCCAGTTTTGAGTTTTCCACCCTATGCACAAAGTAATCGTGAAAACCAAATGTTTGAACTTATAAGCGAAATGAACAGTAGATTAAAAGTGATTGAAAAGGGTTTTTCAAAAATTGCGCCAATTGAAAAAGAAGTGTCTCACCTAAAATCCAAAGTGTCAGATATTCACGACATGTATAAATCCACAAACAGTAAACTCGGCAGTGTCGAGGTATTTTGTACGAGCCTCAGCGATATCGCTGATGATTTCATGAATACAAAGCGCAAGTTATATGGTGAAATATCACATTTAAAGTCCAGAAATGAATATCTTGAACAGGAGATTCAAAACCTTCAGCAGTCACATTCCCAATTAAATCGCAAATGTTTACAAATACAGTCACGCTCCATGGAAACCAATCTACTATTTTTCGGCATTGCTGAGGCCCAACCTACAACTGACAATGGCATCCGAGAAAATACCGAGGCTGTACTTAGAGATTTTCTTGCACAAACATTAAAGACAATGTAGTTGTTCAAAATGAATATTCTGTTGATAATTCGACAAGGTACATCGTCTGGGTAATCCGCACACAGCACGTGAAAACGGAAGAAGTCGTCCCATTGTTGCGAAATTCACGTTATACACCGATAAGGAGAAAGTACGTAAAGCTGGTTTAGTTTTAAATAAATCTCAGACAGTCTTTAAGATATATGAGCATTATCCACGTGAAATCGAAGAAAACAGGAAACAGCTATATCCTGTAGCGAGAAGATATGGTGACCTTGGTGAAAAGGTGTCTCTCGTTCTGGGTGGCTTCCAAATCAGATGGAAACTTATTCGTTTTTGAAACTCCAAACCGTTTTAGTTCTCTTTCAAATATGTCGGAATCTACAGAAAACTTGGCTTCTCAAAAACGAAAAGCCAAATCACCTGTCGACACTGATTACAGTGCAAAACGTAGTGATAATGTGTGGGCTAATGCTGACCGTGATCCAGACTGGAATTCTTGGTCAGACACTGATTTCCCAAATCTAAATGTTCAAGCAAATAGCGTGCCCGTGGACGGGCCTCAGCATTCTCAAGATAACAGTAACACTCGTCTGTAGGACAGGCACGGAGAGTCGCACACAAATTGTGATTCTCAAAAGAACCAAGACTTTTCAACATCACGTCAAAGTCCGAATACTGACCAGTTATCTAAACACACGAACAGCAATGTACACTATTTTGGTCAATATGACCAGACCAATTTAAACTGTTATAACAACACTGTGTCAATGTCTAATACTGATGCTTGTAATCCGTTATCATCAAAATATCTTAAAATAATGTCTTTAAACGTATGCGGACTTAAAAGTAAAATTATTCGCCCAGAATTTACAAATTTAATAAAAAGCTATGACATTATCGGTTTTCAAGAAACTAAATTAGATGACTTGGATTATGTTAACATAGAAAATTTCAAATTGTTTTTTAAACATAGGAAAAATATTTCAAGACGAAAATCGGGTGGCCTAGCATTAGCAGTTAAAAATTGTTATGCAAAATTTGTGCGCATACTTGAGTCAGAAAGTAAACTCGTTCTTTGGTTTACTGTATGCAAGAAATTAACAACACTTGATAGTGATCTACTATGCGGATTAGTTTATATTCCGCCCGAAAACTTTTTCAGCAGAAGATCCGTATAACGAAATTCAAATAGAGCTGTCATATTTCTCCGATAAATATTCACACACGTGTATGTTTGGTGATTTTAACAGTAGGACTAAGAATCTTAATGATTTCACTGACATAGACAGACACCGCTTTCAAAATGTAGATTTTAATGATTTTTTGTCTGAATATGATGATGAAATGTTATTTTTTGACAATTGTACAAATGTTTTCCAAAATAGATGTAATATGGACAACTCTGTAAACAATTATGGATATAAGTGTATTGATTTTTTACAGTTAAGTAAGCTGTATTTGTTAAATGGGCGAATTGAGGTGCATTGACCTGTAAAGGAGCGAGCTGTGTTGACTATTTTGTGTGTAATTCAAAGCTTTTCAAGTTTATTGAGTCTTGTAATGTGGTCGATTTTTGTCCTTTATACTCCGATGCACACAACCCGTTAAGTCTTTATTTAAATCTTAATATTACAAATGCCGAGAAAATAGATATTACCAGTCGCGAAAAAGTAAAACTTTGGGATAGAACAAAGGCTATGTCGTTTGTTGAAAACATTAGCTCAGCAGAAGTCCTAGAATTGAATATGATACTTGAAAATTAAACCGCCGTCAATGTCTGCCAGGATCAGATTGACGATGTTTCTACGCGTATTTCGACATTATTATTAAATTCCGCTGAAAAGTCATTTGGTCTTACTAAAAGTCAAACAAGTAACACTAGCTTTCAAGAAAATACACCGCGTTCCAAATGGTTTGGCCGAGACTGTAGAATAGCTCGCCGAAAGTTCCACAGAGCAAAATATTTATATAAACTTCGGAAATCTGAGCAAAATAAGAATACATTGAAAACGTAAAGCAAAATATACAAACAAACTTTAGATTAATACCATAAATCGTTTCAAAAAGCGAAAATAACGACTTTGAGAAAATTGGGAAAGTCGAATCCGAGTAAATACTGGAAGATATTACGAGGAGACTCTAAAAGTAAAATTGATGCAAAATTAAGTGATTTATACGAATATTTTAAAGAAGTAAATTTTAAAGATGACACAAACGAAATGTACGGAAATGAGAATAATTTTACCGGAAATAATGAAGAGAATGAAGAAATAAACTCTGAAATTACGCTCGATGAAATCGAAATTGCACTTAAAGGACTAAAGAATAATAAAGCCGATGGTATTGATAAAATTGTCAATGAGCATATTAAGGCCTCATGGAATTTAATGAAAAACATATACTTAAAACTGTTTAATATAATTTTTGAAAATGGAATTGTTCCACAGACATGGACAACTGGTATTATTAACCCTATATACAAGAAAAAAGGCGATCCTTCGAAACCTGAAAATTATAGACCGATCACTTTGTTAAGTTGTATAGGAAAATTGTTTACATCTGTAATAAATAATCGAATAACTAAATATGTAGAATCAAACCATTTGTTAAATAACACACAGGCAGGTTTTAGAAAGGGTAATTTATTCGTATTAATCAGCTTGATTAGTATATTAAATAAGTCTAAGAAAAAGCTTTTCTGTGGTTTTATTGATCTAAAACAAGCATTTGATACAGTTTGGAGAGACGGTCTCTGGCAAAAACTAATTTCAACAAATATAAGCGGTAAATGCTTTAGACTTATAAAAAATATGTATCAGAACAAGTCTTGTATTGCAGTTAATTCAACTATTTCGAATTATTTCCCTTGCAATATTGGAGTAAGACAAGGGGAAAATTTGTCCCCTCTTCTGTTTTCCCTATTTTTGAATGATCTTCACCAATTCTTTGAAGACAGCAACAATGTCCAAGGTATTAATTTGTTTAATTTGCAAAATGATCACATTTTGAACAATGCCCATGTTTTATTAAAAATGTATATTTTGTTATATGCTGATGATACAATAATACTCTCTGAAAATGAAAATGATTTTCAAAATGCACTAAATCTATATGAACAGTATTGTGATCAATGGAAGTTAACAGTGAACCTTACAAAAACAAAAATCGTAGTTTTTTCTAAGGGTCGCCCAATGAAATATAACTTCGTGTTCAAGAACGAAAGGGTAGAAGTAGTCTCTGAATTTAAGGTAGGTCAGTACCTTTCGTCAGTAAAATTAAAAGTTGTCACATTTGTTTGAAATTTGGTACATGCGTATATTGTGCCCATCTGCGTTGCATGGTAACGTTTTTATTCACATGACGTCACGTGACGTCATTTAACAACGCCATCTGGCGACAGCGTACCGGAAGCATACCTTAATGTGGTTATTGTTATGTATTTTGTCATTTGTGGACCTACTTTTATTTTTCAAAGTTTGCTATAATACTTGCAAAATATTCTATCAATCGATGTGTAAACTATTACACTTTAGTTAAAAAAGTATTACATTTCCGTCGAAAACGTACAGAAAAACGTCAGAAACGTCATTTATCTGCTCCGTGAATTTTGGCATTTCAGAGAATAACAAAAAAAAAGTAGACGGTGAAAGATTTTGAAATTTGGACAATTTACTATTTTTGATATCTATAACTGAATAATTGAATAAAAATGGGATGTGTTCGGCTTAGATTTTTCAGTAAGCGCTCTTGAATAATGTCACTGTAACGCGAAAAAGTGACGACGCTTCTAGGAATAGGTAAATAAAGTGAGCGTTTACGTACACTGAGTGAAAATGTCAAACAGTCACTGGACTCATTTTTTCATACGTAACTTCCGAAAACTCCAATATTTTAAAGGATGGAACAAGCAATTTCACAATATTTCGTTTTTTACCTATATATTTATGGAAGAATACTCTACCAGCTTACTAATTTCTTGAGTGTTGTCTCACAGAAGCTGTTTTAAACGGTTTTCACAACTTCTCGAAAATAAGTCTTAAATGCTTCGAGTTAAAACCTATCCTGACAACAGAAGACCCTTTACTAGCACCGAATGATTATAACCAATCGACCCACGAATGAGAAATCTCCTTTTCAAAGGGCCATGTGTTATAGCAAAGGCAGATATGATGTTACCCATGCTTGATACACGTACTTGCAAACATGCGTGAATCAAACCTGGCATTATGAGCAAGTAAAAGTACATTTCCACATTTTTCAAGAAAGTCAACGAAAATCCTTAATGCACAACCCGTATTGCTCAAAACTCGTGTACATGTTTAAGCCACGTTGTTGTTATCCTGGAAATTATCCCATGTCTTTGCAGCTATTTGGATAATATCGCAGTCAGGGAATTGACGTTGCTAAAGTATTTGCTCTTTAAACATCTTAAAAAACATTTACATAATACTTTCTTCTTGAGTATGTAAAACCATTCATAAGTTTTATGTTATGATAAAGAATTCAATGATAACACATATCAGTGTCAGAAATCCTAGATATCCTGGCGGAAGAACGCCTGCTTCGAATAAGAGAAATAGCGTGTTCAATCCACGTCGTACCAAAGACGTGAAACTAAACAGTGACAGCCGGTACATAAATCAAAGAATAAAATGAGCCTTCAATTTTACAAGGTACTGTCAAATTACTTTCATAACACGTAATCACTAAACTGTTTTCCGTTTGTGTGTTATTTTATCAAGTAATTTATAAAACGTGACACGTATCCTGTTTTCTTTTCAAACGCATTCGAAACGAATTTTAACCATGGTAAGTGAAGTTTTATTGTAGTTCAAAGGTGTACTGACTTGTTATCAGATACGAAGATCAGAATTGTAATGATGATTGCATACAGACTGCAGGGTGCTTTGTGCTTAAATAATGATGTTTTTCTGCCCACAAATGGTGCAATTATCAAAAGATATATGACATTTAATACCGTGTCATACTTTATTTTATAGAAGATGGCGCAGATGTTTATACCACAAAACCCATATCCTTTTGTATATATCATTATATAAACACCTACACAAGTTAGCCGTCCCGGATTCTGTATTGTATGCTTTACCTGAAACATGCATAATTAGATCCGGGTTTGATACAAGTGTCATATGACGATTAAGTGGGTATTGCAGTTTTCCTCTCCACACTCATTTGATATACAAAATCGAACGTAATAAACTTTGAATAGTGCTTTAGTTACATCACATTAAGACGACCGTATTTGGCAACTTTTTCATATTGCCCGTTCTTACATGGGATCCAAACACTTCGCCTTAAAACATTGTCTCAGAGGTTACAGCAGCTTGGCAATCTACTTGATTGAAAACTTAACCACTGAGACAGTCGACTTTTCCATGCATGTACATGTATACTAAAACACTATATCCTGCGGCTATAAATATGTATGTTACAATTTAATGCCGAATAAAATGTATGTTATGTTATGTTATGTTATGTTATGTTATGTTATGTTATGTTATGTTATGTTATGTTATGTTATGTTATGTTATGTTATGTTATGTTATGTTATGTTATGTTATGTTATGTTATAATCCAGAACTAATACAAAATTTGAGTAAATTTTGCTGAAATAAAAGCCAAGTCCGACTTTCATTCTTTCCACAAAGAGTGCTATTTGACCAGTTTCAGCAAGCAACATTTCGCAACAATTCGAGTCGTAACTGTACATGTAATTTAAAATTGAGGAATTAAAAAATTAAAGTCACCTGCAAGTAGGATGCTCCTGGATTTTAGGAACTGTTTGAAGTTTCAGGGATTATCTCTGTTTATAACATTTGTATCTGTCATCAAATATTTACAAAGTAAAATACTATCAAGTTTGTGCAGTTAAAACTGTCAAAGTATTCGACTTTCGGACAACATGATTATAATGCTTTCCTTTTATTGCCACAACAACAAAATAACTGCAATGATGGAATGCATTCTCATTACAAATATCAAATAAAACCACCCAAAACATCACTGTAAAGTTGAATAAAATTTATCATTTAGTTAATAGGAGATGCCGCGGATGAACTATTTGACAGACGGACGGATGACAGACGCACGATGGATGACGAGTGATGGCAGAGGTCACTGCGTGCTCAGGGTGAACTAAAAATACAGCATAAGACATAACGGGAACCATAGAGTTAGTGAAATAGTGTCGTACGTAGCATCCTCATAAACGCATTCGTAAGTAACGACTTACGATTTTTCGATTTCCCGGCCGCTGATCTCAGATTAGCAGGACTTTTCCGTGCCTTGATTGGAAATCAGATATTTTACGATTTGGAATATTTTTCATCTAACCTTAAAATGATTTTCAAAAAGGGTTGAACAATAACTAAGCTTTAAAAAGGGAAGAATTCATGAAGCCACCCGATTTGTGTAATACTGTAGTGGCATATTTCTGCCACGAGATGGCGAAATAGCTATGACGATAAAGTTCTTTTTAAATGTTATATCGATAGTTATATACCATGAAAAACATTCTGAATGATGTTCGGCTGCGTTACCAACTGTGCCAACCAGCATCGATATAATCATGTCTTTCGTTTAGGCCGTTGTATTATTTTGTATATACATGTATACTCCAGCTCATCTCACAACGGCTGTAAACTTATTTATATATATAGCACTGTGAAATAATAAAACAAATAATGCTAAATCAAGAAGATACATGTAGATCAAATGTATCGAATATTATTCAAAGTTTAGATGGTCATTTCTTTCTGTTTTGTTGTGTTATGTCATAACTTGTTGACTTTTTTCGGGACTATACAGAGGCTTACTACGTTTCTCGGTAAAAAAAGATGAATCCTTGATTTTATATACCTGGAGAACATGAATTATTTGATCATATTTACATCACAACGGGGAGTATGGCACTTCCGTGTTAAAAGAATACAGAGAATATAAATTATCAGTGACATGTTATCATGAACTGAACGTCATCTCTCAAACGTCGTTCTTTTGACGTTCAAGTGGTATCACTCACGCGTTATTTGTGAAAAATCTAGGACGAAGACGTCCTGTTTTTATTTCATTAATTGTGTTCAAATATCATGAAATAAACACTGTCAAAATTACATAAACTTTTACCGTCCCGATTTTGAAATGTTTTGTAAAAACGGCAAAAAAGCGTGGAAAAACGATAACGTTTCAGACGTTATTTCAATTGCTTCAAGCGGAATCACGACATGCCTTGTGAAAGAAGGAAAATGTTTTTTACTTGGATGTATAATACATTTTCTGATGACTTTGATAGAATTTACAGAAAGAAAATATGTAACGTATCAATAAAGCTATATGAGAATAACTTCATGACGGGATGGTTCCGGTACGCTGCCACTAGAGGGCGTTGTTAAATGTCGTCATGTGACGTCACAAAAATAGAAACGTAACTATGCGACGCAGATGGACACGATATATGCATGTACCAATTTTTAAATAAATGTGACAACTTTTAATTTTACCGACTAAAGGTAATGACCCACCTTAAATATCTTGGTATATGCTTTAGTAGAAGCGGATCTTTTCTCAATGCCAAAAAACATAGCATCACAGGCATCTCGAGCAATGTACAGTTTACTTAGAAACGCAGACAGACTAAAATTGCCATTAGATTTACAAATAGACATTTTTAATAAGACCATAAAACCTATACTTTTATTTGGAGCAGAAATTTGGGGGTATGGAAATTTAGATATCATAGAAAAGGTACAGCTAAAATTTCTTAAATATATTCTTAAAGTAAAATCCTCAACGCCAAATTATATGGTATATGGAGAGACAGGTTGCCTCCCTTTATCAATAGAAATTGGTGAAAAGGTAATCTCTTTTTGATCACGTATCTGTAATATCGAAAATCTGGAAGTGAATAAACTATCAAGTATACTGTACAAGATAATCTATAATTACTCTATCGAACTCAGTCAGGTTAGAAACAAAAAACACTTCCCATGGCTACATTCTGTTAGAGAAATCCTTATCAGCTGTGGCCTCATAGATATCTGGAATTCGCAAAGATTTCCAAACAGCAAATGGTTAAAACTAACAGTAAAGCAGAAATTGAAAGATCTATATTTAAATGACTGGTATTCCGTTTTAGCAAGGTCTTTCAAATAGTATGGTCCGGAAACGCCCTCTATAAATGTCTTATCGTACTGATAATCTTGTCTCGCCTGGAAGCGTTTATCACGCCGTGCATTTATCACGTCGAGCGAGTAAACTGGTATTTGTCCGATAGTTGTATGCAAAACTGCCCGTCATTGTGTCATTTAAATACCACATTTAATTTATAAAATGGTATAATTGGAAAGCTGGTGAAATTTTCTGTAAAACTGTGAAATTAAAACCTCTATATATAATTAACATTATCTTTAACGCGAGTTAAACACGGTCCATGCTATTCCGTCTTGGGATGGTAATTTGACTCGCGATACTGGTCTTACAAAACTGTACGTTATTATGTTATAAAATAAAAAAACGAAAATCTAATTCATATCCGTTCAAAAATAACTCTTAATTTACATTTTAATTAGCAATTTTCCATCATTTGACCCTAAATATATAGTGAAAACCTGTGCACAAAATATCACCGTATCGCGAAAAACAATCACCATTGACGCCATTTTTAGATTTTGAACGGATCTAACCGTCCCAGAAAATTAAAATACGGGTGAAATACGAAAATCTAAGACATAACAGACGTACATTAGACTTAAATCTATGAGAAAAAGATGTTACATCAATCCCATGAACACCATGCAAGTAGGAAAGAAGCGCTAAAATTAGGTCGGTTTTCGGCTTTTGGTCATTTGTGAAAAAACCCGTTCGTATGGGTCAACTTTCCAATGCGTAAATCCACCTAAAACGAAACATCGGTAAAATATAATATTATGTAATGATAAGGGAATGCATATATTGTATTAAGGATCACTTTGTTGGTCAAATTGATTGGTAAAATATCGAGATATGCGTAGATATAAAGTATCAAAAATTTCTTTCTTTTTCCAAAATGGCGGGTACCCGGATGTTTGTCACGTGATCCGAGGCAAGTTATTTATCGTATTACTCTCGTTTCCGGACCATACTATTTGAAAGACCTTGGTTTTAGACACATCTAGTAAAAGTGTTACATACAGAATCTTTAAAAAACGCCTAGTATTCGAAAACTACCTAGTCGAAACCCCTATTCAATATTTGTACTACGTGATTCGTTTTAGAACAAGGAATCATAGACTCCCAGTTGAAATAGGTAGTTGGTCTAGAATAGATATAAATAGACGTCTTTGTAACAAATGTAACTGTAATTATGAAATTGGTGATGAATTTCATTACTTGTTTAAATGTAAAAGTTTCGAAAATGAAAGAACGCAACTATTAAAACCATATTATTACACACGTCCAAATACTTATAAAATGGAGCAATTATTTCATACGGACAGTAAAAGCGAATATATTAAACTGTGTAAGTTTATTAAATTAATTTTAACTGAAGAAAGGTGATCTCAAACAAACAAAGGGCTAACCCCGTATTGACGTATTAATGGAATCAGGTTGCATTGATAGGTATCGTCGTTGAGCAGATGACAAAATGTTGTTGTTGTTGTCCGCTTCAACAATGGTTCAACATTTATAGTAATTTCAGTCTTAACATGTTAATTTGCATGACTCTCCAAATCGAAATTATATTATAAACAGGTACGAACTTCACAATTGAATATATTATGAATGTTTTGTATTACCATAATTGTGTATGAGCCTCATAGTATTGTACTATTGTAACCTCATTATTTCATTGTAATGAAATGAGTGAATAAAGGTTCTTTGACTTGACTTGACTTGACAGGTCTTCGTAATGAAATCGAGCAGACACGCAAATAAACTGATCAATGTTTAGAATAGGACATAAAATCTAAATTTGTTTATTATTAATTATAATAATTTCATATACAGTAGTATCTAAATACAGATTGTGATAATTGTTTGTTTTGACAGCAGTGAAGCCTTTGTTAGGATGTCTTTGTAAATTAGCGCGACCAGACAAACTGGCGATCTACTCCGAAGGTGTTATATACGGACAATGGCGAAGATAAAGAAATACATATTAATTTACACAAACATCTGACTTTTGCAATAAAGTTTGATACATATTTGATATTTCTATTCATAACTTTCTGAAATATATATTAAAATGAATGCAATAATGTCACAGTCACAATAAAATGTATTTATCTATGTTCTGTCAAATAGTAATTTTGGTATTTTCAATACGATGAATGTCATTTTATCATTTGGAAAGCCTTTCCTTTTTGTCAAATGTTAGCGCACATCCGATCCCGCCAATAGCGCGAAAATTAGTACTCCGCTAATATTAATACACTTACAGTATACGCTTAGGACTGAAATTGACCTTACGCCAGGTTCTTGATTGACAGATAAGAATCTCTTATCAGACCAATCAAACAGCTAGCTGATACAACATGTGACGAACGTGGTTATTAGCCGCCATTTTGTCCGTCAAACATTCAAAATGCATCCGTTGACGGACGTAACGAGGTTTCTAAAAACACAGGCAACGACGATGAAAGAAATAGTTCTAAGCGGAGTAATATCTACAGTTTATTTGCCTTTGAAATCCCTTATATTATATTGCATGTTCGCAGAAATGCAATTAATTACCGACATATAATCTACATACCACAAAAGTGTTCAACTTTCTGCTCCAGTCTGTGTATATTTTACCTAAATTAGCATACCTCCAGTTTTTTAAGGAAACTTGTCCAAAACAAAATATACACCAGTGAAAAAATGATGCTATCACAAATCAAAGCGCAGAAGACGCTTGATTTGTTTGTGTATTCAAAATATTTGTCCTTTGTTTTGTTGTGACGGCTATTTCAGTCTGTAATCTTCATTAGTGAAGGCTATACCAGTTGGTAATAAAATATGAACAAAACCCCCCGTTCCCCATCGTGTTTTTGGGGGGTTTGTCCCTTTTCTATTGCCGGTACACATAGACAGCAGGGATTTTCACTGTACTCAACAAAATGTTTTCACCTACAGTTCTACTGTCTAAAATCAGACACTGATCGAGCAGCTACAGTAAGTTGTTACGGCGCTTCGATAACACAAACGAGCAGGCAAACGCACAGATCAATAAGGGGTCAGGATCAATTTATTGTGCGGACCAACAAAGTAATAATGCGTATCTATAATGCCACAGTATAATTTATAGAACGAATATGGTTGAGACCAGGAAGTAACGATGTTCAAATGTTTTTCTGCAGTCATTGATATGTATTTTAACAAAATAGCTCATTCGATGCGTTTCAAGATAACGAGGCCTACAATCGAATATAGGGCAAATTGCCCTCTACTTAAAACTATCACCACATATGAAATATAACAAATCGTTTAAACAACGACATTAACGTATCCTAACACTTGTTTTCTGCTTAAGGTGCTCACGTGTATTTCTAATACATGTAGGAACGCAGACTAGCTCGCGCATAAACATATCAGCAATAAGGAAATTTATAATTACGTCCCTGGCCGCGCATTGAATAAAATTTATGAATGGATGGATATAATCGTAAAGAGAATGTGTAAACATGCGCGTAAATATTTCTGGCTGCTCAAAATATTTCATTCTTTAAAATGACGATCAGGGATAGACATTTTGTTGTCACAAAAACTCCAAAACATATGTTTTCTTTCCGCACAAGGTTTAAGAAATGGCCGTCGGGTTAAGAAATCGGAACTATTTCGATAGGGTGTATATATATAGTAAATCGTCCCTTATTTTTACGCATCATTGTAAAATGAAATACATTCGCGGTTCTTATTCGAGAACAGTTTACTTTATTTACAAAATGTAGCTGATGCTGTATGAGTTTATAACATTATATATTTAAACAATACAACTTTCATGTCTGCAATGGCCATATATGGCTTCAAATGAAGAATAATAATTTGGGATTATATGCTGACTGACGTGCCGGAGCTACTTTCAGATTTGATACTTAATTCGGAAAACGGTAAGTTAATTTGTTTGTTACACAAACAAATAAAAAGTAGTCTGGTGGTCGTTTGACATAAAACACAGCAAAATACTGTTATATAAGCTTTTAGAACCTGTATTAGTGTCATTTCAGTTCTTGGGTTACATACATGAAAAATATCCAATTTTTGTGCAAGTTTCCTGACAAAGTCAAATGATGAAATCCTTCAAACTGGCACATATTTAATAGTTCAATGTCTCCTCTAGATCTCGACCATAGAAAAAGTTGAACAGTTCTTTCTATCTTACACATCAACAGTTATAAAACATGACTCATTTAGGAAGTCCACGTGCTTCAGCTTATGGTTTAAGGTAAAGCACTATTGTCTTTAGTGGGTGGGGTGCATGTTTTTTTGCAATTTTTATTTTTTCCTTTGATATAAACTATGTTTCTTTTGGTCGGGATATTATAATATTGTAGTATACTGACACTAATAAATCATGTAAATAGAACTATAAATTGGTGAATCATTATGAAGGAGGGATCAATTTTGAAACATATTCTTGCTAGTTGACAAAAAAGGCTCTGTGACAGATTCAGTGGAAATAAAGACGCTAAGCATAGTTTATACTATTATCAACATCCGTGGTCGACTCGTCCAGGAAAAAACAGAAATCAACTTTTGTTGTCTCTGGAAACATGTGCCCATTTCATTTGTCACCGCATGATAGCGACCGTCTAGTACCACTGGATATTGGGCCTCAATCATGCAAAACTTCAGTATATACTCACAAAGTAGCAGTTAAAAGTAGACGAAAACTTAAGCAATGTGCATTTTCGAATAAGTTACTCGGGTTACTCGGGCTGAAACTTCGCGTATGCTCAGTGGCTTAACTCTACCTGTTATACCCAAACGTATCCAGTAAGAACAGAATGTATTCTGGTCAACTTGTGGACAACTGGGGGTTACATGGGTTGGGTAGATCAGAGATTAAGCGCATGCGCAAAGGTTACTCGAGTAACTTATCTGAAAATGCCCAAGAAAGAATGACAAGCAGACATATATATGCATGTATATATTTATATAACAATATATAAAAATATATAAAAAATATTTAAAAAATACATCAAATGCCAGGAGATCATAACTGACCCAGCAGAAAATTATCTAAGTTATGAAAAGGACATACAACCATAAAGTTTATAAGCAAAATAAAGACGATGTGAACCCCAGACGTCGTGAGCTTGTTTTCTTCGGCCGAATACATGAAAGTCAACATCTGCAAAATAAAATACAGAGTCAAAAAACATATCAAAATGAAAATGAATGAAATTATGTTGCATGAAAACGATCTAGACTATCAAAAATATCATCTTCCTTTTTTAAATGCATACTTTATAGTTTTTTTAGCTTTTTCGAACAAAGAATGCAACCAGTTTACAAAAAAAGAGTTCTTTATTGCACTTTTGAAATATATGAACAATTATAGATATGCTTGATTATATTGTTAAATAAAGATTTGAAAATAAATGATTATAAAATATACAAAGAGCTGTGTATGTAGTAAAGAAAATTTACTGTAAATAATCTCCAAAGTCTAAACTGTCTCGAACAAAATGTAAAGTTTAAACTGTGTCGTGGTACTTTCCTTTGTTTGAAACACAGATGCGGTTATGCGTGAAACTCTATCTGGTATATTTGCTTAGAAATAAACCACACTATTCTGTAGGATACGGAATACAAAATATTTCTTCAATTAAGTCGGGGACCGCCTCCCAATAAATAACAGCTATCCTGTAGAGAAACTGCTAAAATACTCATATACCACTACAAAAACAAATAACGTATATTATATAAGTCAGAAAACAAATCAATAAACGATCGCTACAGTTTCATCATTTTTTTTTAAAGCAATGAGAATTTTATGAAATTTGGTTTGTTGTTAGGGTAATACCTAATAAGTCAGAAAATAAAATAAAAAAGGTGGGTCACCAGCCTTATTTACAAGTAATGGACACTTTTTTAAGTATACCCCCGAAAGCAGTGAAAATGACCCCTATCTTATGTTTAGCAATAATAAAACTCTAAATTTGGCAACTCACCATTGTTTTTTTTACGAAACTACATGAAATGAGATTTCAAATTGTATTCACACTGAAATAAACCCATAAAAAGAAACTAGTTTCTGTAAAAAATACATAAACTTTGGATAGCATTTGTCAAAGTTTTTGTCTTAATGTTCAAGCAATGAGAATTTCTTAATTCTTTGCAGAAGAATTGTTCAAACATCACTTTATTGAAAACTAATTTTAAAATGATAGGTCACCAGCCGTTTTATTGAGAAAAATTAGCTGTTGTCTCGGGTAGAAGATGGGAGGCCATGTGCTTATTGCCACTGACATATAGCTAAATGAAACTTTAACTGGACACATTGTGCATAGAAAAACACTTACAAATAATATGTAACAAAAATGTATCCTTCTGAAAGCATTTAACACAGTTTAAAAGTCAACCTTTGCTAAACACTGACTTTGGGTGCTTTTAAAGGGAGGTAATAAATTTTCTTGATTTACTTTTTTTTGCTATAGTTATATCTATTGAATATTTTCTAGTTATATAATTGCTCAAAACGATCCTTCTGATGTTTAATGTATGTCATTAAAAAGTAAGTGTTTGTGACATTTAATTAAACAACATTAAATATAAAAATATTTTATATATAACCAAGGATTAAACAGCCGCGATCGTCTTTAACATCGTTAAAAGTTAATGGAAATAACAGGCTTTCAACATTTCATACCTAGGTTTCAGAAGTCTTGAAACTTTTAACTGTAGAAATATTAAATTTTTAATTTAATTTGTTCATGAATTAGATTTACAAATGTAACATAAAAAAAAAATTTTCTTACTTTCAACATGTTCAATCATGAACGTTGAAAAAATGCAAGAGTTAGAACAAAAAATGAGTTTGAAATACAATTCCCATAACTATTCAATGTGGAGCAGCCGTGGCGCAGTGGTAGCGCGTTCGCCACAGGATCTAAGGGTCCCGGGTTAGATCCCTTACCATCGCCATGTCGGTAGTGTCCTTAAGCAAGAAACAATTAATTTCACATTGCCTCTCTCTCTTCGAGGTTGATTCCATCTGGAATAAGTCGAGAGCGATTATTATATACTGAAAGGATAAAGAAACGCAGGGTAAACATTTGAGGTGATTTAAAGTGATGTGTTTGACGTTATATACACTATTTTATATGAGTATAAAAATCAATCTTTAATAAACAAATTACCAAAATGTCATTAGATATTGACCAATAATTAATTAATAATTGAAGCACATTTGACGGTACCCCCCAATATCGCAAAATGAAATCGACTGACTCGTCAGTATCACGTATGCCCCCTCGCGCATCTGTCACAGCTCTTATTCTCTTGTGCATGGAATTCATCAGTGCATTAATCCTTCTCATTGGGATATTGTTCCACTCTTCCAACAATGCTGTCCTTAGTTGGTCGAGTGTAGAGGTGGTATTCATACGCCCCCTTATCCTCCTGTCAAGTTCGTCACACAGATGTTCGATTGGAGACAATCTGGATTGTACGGCGGCCAATCGAGTTGGTAAATGTTATGGTTTGCGAGAAAGTCTTGACATACTCTGGCAACACGGGGCCGGGCATTATCATGCTGGAAAATTAAGTGACGCTGTTGATTAAATGGAACTACAACCGGGCGGAGGATTTCATCCCTATATCTTACGGCGGTTAAATTCCCGGCTACCACAATCAAAGGTGACTTTGCACCGGGGCCGGGCATTATCATGCTGGAAAATTAAGTGACGCTGTTGATTAAATGGAACTACAACCGGGCGGAGGATTTCATCCCTATATCTTACGGCGGTTAAATTCCCGGCTACCACAATCAAAGGTGACTTTGCACCGTGAGAAATCCCTCCCAAGATCATAACCGAGCCACCCCCAAACCTATCTCTCTCTCGGTGAAGCGTTCCCCACGACGTCGGTATACGCGAGGTTGACCGTCCGGACGAAAAAGGGTGAACCGGGACCCATCGGTGAAAAAGACCCGTCTCCTCATTGGAAATCGTTTGGGAGCATGAGCCGCCAACCAAACCATACGACGTGCACGTCGTGCGCGAGTGAGAGGCAGACCAACGTAAGGACGACGTGCTCGCAGACCAACCTCACGCAATCGATTCCTTACAGTTTTTGGGTGAATGTGGCGATTATGATTGCCTACCGTATTATTAGCGGTTTCAGTGGCAGCAACGTGGCGATTACGCAGGTGGGAAAGACGAATAGCCCTGTCTTGACGCCGCGACGTTACGCGCGGACGTCCCGATCGCGGTCGATCGGAAACTCTTCCGGTTTCTCTCAAACGACGGACAAGACGTTCTATGGTGGAAACATTCACACCAAACTGCATATCAACCTGTTGTTGCCTCTGACCTTGCATTAGCAATGCAATAGCCTGATCCCTCTGAACTTCCGTCAGCTGTACCATGATTGCAAGAGCTTCAAATTGAATTTAAAAAGCGGAAAGTGATGTGTATACCTCAAGAGTATCAATTTGTATGACAAAATGTTTTGACGAACTTGTCATCATTATTCCAAAGGGGTCTGTAACATTGTCTACTCGTTTGTTAACGTTACATGTATATAATAAGTACAAGGGAAAGAACTGCCACGCTCACGCGGATTAATGGTCAGATGATCCTATTGCAGTCCGGCTCAGGGATTGGCTAAAAAAAGTACAGGGAAAACCGTAAGATTAAATGAGACATTACCTGATTGGTAGAAAAGGTTGTGTTTACAAATGCAAAAAAAACCATTCGAAAAATAAAATGCAATGTCTTCTGCACGCGAATGAATATTTTAGGACTGGTTATCATAATAAATAACACTGAAATCGCCATATAAATAGAAGGTGTACACATGCGGTTTAGACCCCTAAATCTCACCTGACTGAGTGGGGTGGTTGTCTCCCTTGCCAAATTGTAAAAAAAAACTGGGTTGGTCAACCCCATATAAAAACAGCATTTTCTGGTGTCTGAGAGACTAATCTGTTCGAAAAAAGCAATTTCATAGGTCAACACTCTATAGGTGGGTATGATACAGGGTAACCTTTTGACTATAGTTATAATGTAAGTCAATGGGGGAAAACAATAGGAGTATCTGACCTAATATCACATCGGGCGGACTTGTTTGGTTACGCCGGCGGGGTACTACTTTACGCCGGTAGCACTTGATTGAATGTCAAAGGGCAACTCACTTGATTAGACTAGTGTCACGTGGCAGCAAACGCAAACCGGGGCAAACGGCTTACGCCGATTTTTTCGATAGGCGTACCCCGCTGCGGAAGAATACAAAATGGCGGAAATTCCCGAACAGTTCAGGTACGATATTAGGAATAAGAGAGAACGGAATATACTAAAATATGCATATTTTAATTAGTTTTCTCATTATCATCTTCAACAATTATATGTGTGATGGTAGGCGCAGTGACCAACAAACTTGGTATGGAGGCAGTCATCTTTGTAGCCGGTTGTCCCTTGTTTGGTACTAGGGCACTAACCAGCCGTGTAAGCCTGTCACATGGCGGCTATCGTGAAGTCACGTGAGCGGTGTAACCCGATCATGTGATCGGCGTACCCCGGTTTGTAGCAAATCAAGTCCGCCCATCGTTTGATTTATTGTTACTTGAAAAAGAACAGTTATACAACGCTCAAATATGCCTCAGTTTGCTGATTAGACAATTAACTTTCCAAAAATGTATACTTTATGTACTCAAAGTGTAGCCACAATACACAGATTTGTTTTATTTCTCACAAATCATGCGTTTTTCCGTAGGTTTTAAACGAAGTCGTAAAACAAAAACAAACGGGGTTTTGTGAAAGCATTCGCTGTATTGCATGAATACTGAAGGAAGCGGGCAACTCTGAATGCACATTTTAGAACAACAGTAATCTCATCGAATGCATGCAATATTCTGCAACAATTCTTTAATCTGACGTTCCGTCGTTTGTTTGTAAATTTATTTCTCTATGTGCCATGATGTATCACGTGACAAAAACAGAACTGCGTATTAAAAAAGATGTTCCGATTGGATGGCGAAAATTTTGTTTGGTTCTGGCTTTGTGTACGCACGGGTATAAAGTGAACGCAAAGGATAGTGGTGCCAGAAAATATCAACATTTTCGTAGGTGTTTCACCTAAGGTATTTTTATCAACCAATCAAATTTGTCATTACACAAAATTAAGTATGTAATGACAATAATGGAGAACTTCTTCAACTTTTATCACTGTCAACAAATAGAATTGTAGACTTTTACATCGTATGAGGCGATAGCGGCGGAATATTGCATGCAATCGGTGCGTTTACTGTTATTTTATAAATGTGCATTTAGGTTAGGCCCGTTCCTTCATTATTTATCAATACTGCGAATGTTTTCGCTAAACCTCGTTTGTTTTGGTTTTACTTCGTTTAAAACCAACGGAAAAACGCATGATTTGTGAGAAATAAAAGAAAAGCTCAAGTTAGGGTAGACTAAGTATACATGTTTTGAAAGTTTAATGTCTAATGGACAAAGCCAGGTATGTTAGAGCGTTGTATATCGATTCGTTGCAAGTAACTGTACTTATTGACGCCGCCGTTGAACGGCGGCGTAAGTATTGAATAGGTTTCAAATTTGTACCATGGGGTTGCATAATCGAATAGGGAGCAGCCAACATTATTATTGTAAATCTAAACTATGTTCTATGTATGAAAAATGACTTTTATGAATCATTAAATTGTATTAAGTCATTAAAAAAAAACAATACAATACAAAATACACATGCCTCCTTCCCTTATTACAAAACTTTGGACACATTTAATGAGTATTTAATAACTTTTCCACAAACTCGTAGACCACGGGTTTTTTTATAGCTTTGTTTACGGACCTTACGATCCGATTCATCAAAGCTCAGAAAAAAAGATTCGGAAGATGTTTTGCTATCTTAAGACACTCAGATAATAGAATACATGGCGCCTACGTGAAAAATCAATGAAAACCCATTTTAATTACTACATATTAGACTATAATATTGAAACTGTAAAGAAAAACCGTTCACCCAACTATGCAATACGTAGGGCCCTAACGGAATTCCATTCTATCATTTGTAAACAAAAACAATAATCAGCCAATGGAAGTTCTGTAAAATGTATACGTCACAGCATAATTAATCATGTGGATTTCGTCTCTTTCCGCCATATTGCTGGAGTGTATATATGCTTCGGGAATAGAAAGAAAGAAAAATCCACATTACTAGCTACAGGGAGGGGAGGGGCAGGTATATCTGTTTTACAGATAGTTCTTTTCCACAATATTTAGACCCGGTGTAAATTATATGTGCACAGGTTTTTGCCTCTGCTTCCTATTAACCGACCTGTAGTCAGTGAAATTGTGGGAGGAGCCATGGTTATAAATAGTTTTGTGTATCAGTTCCTTGGTATCTAAAAATAGCCAGTGTAAAATTAGCATCCGAAAATAATTAATGTTGTGAGAAAAGAGGTATTTAATTATCACAATAGACAAACAATATGGAAGTTACATAAGGGTTTAGTATTAACTATTATGCTAATTACTAATAAAAACTTTATTTTTATAAATCAGTTTCATAAACAAAAAGGACAGTATACTGGACAGCTAAATACACAAAGGTACGGACCGGTATTACTGATTTCCGAAAACAACTTTTTACCGGAAACAACCAAAAACAAATGAGATTACCGGAAACAAGTCTTAATTCAATAGTTTTTATGTTAAATACACTTTTTATTCTAAATGATAAAAATTAATGTATTTGTTGAATATGTGTAATTTTAGAATGATACGTTAGATTTTAAGCGATTTAGTTCGATGCAACTTAGTGTGTACTTTATGTTGTAACGATTACCTCCCTTTGACGGTATTAAAAGCAATCACGGACCTATATACACATGTGTATAGGTCCGTGTTGAAATGAAAGATCTTTATTAGAAAAAGTATTACTTTTCTTTTTTTGTACTTAAATAGTTCGATAAATTTTAGCGTTACTTTTTGTTCAAGTTCTTTGACAGTTAAACAACTTATCTGCATTTCCAGTTACGAAAATTCCCATGAGTGAATGAAAATAAAAAAACAGAAACTAGAAAATCATTTTTAAATCTTTTTATTTGCATATATCATTACAAGGATGAATAAAAACATATAACATAATTAACATAATGTGTATATAGGTCCGTGACAGAGGTAATGATCATTTTATGTAGTAAAAAAGGGTTCGCTGATGTTTACCGCGCATATTTTATATAGAAACCTGCCCCAGTGCCCATCTCCCAGCCATGCTTCAAAAACATGCGCGGCGTCTTTGATGCCTTGCATCAAAATTCGTCTTGTTATATACATGTAATGTTAACAAACGAGTAGACAATGTTACAGACCCCTTTGTTGTTACCCTGCGTTTCTTTATCCTTTCAGTATAAGTTGTAAGAACGCAATCTCGCAATCGAGAATAAATAATTTAGAATAAACTAATAAAATAAAATTAATATGACATATAAATTTTAACAATCAGATTGAAACAGAAAAAATATGTAGAATCTGTATCTAAATAAAATATTGAAAATCATTCTCGTAAATCAATGTCACAAAAAATAACACCTTCGTTGTTGTATAGATAAAATATAGTGGGACTGCCGAGATAATAAATCCAATAGAATAAACTAAATCACCATAATATCCAACTTTGAATCATGGATAAACCATTAAACCATTAAACATCAGCACTGCATGGCAGTCTATGTACAACCTGTTTTGTGTAGCTTCACTATTTCTATATTGTCTGCGTTTTTAACACCTTCTTTATCTATATTACCTTTTTAAAGCTGCTCGGTCTCAGTTGCCATTGAAAAAAAAATGGAAAAAAAATGACAAACTTATACATAAATGTAAAACAAAAGGCTAGAATCGACAGCAGAAGTAAAAATATAGGTAGGAATTGAAAATGCTGGTTTTACGGCACCGCTACACTATATGTTCATATCGGAATTTCAGAAGCGTTTGCAACGCTTTATTATTTGGTAGCGTATTTTTTTCAAATCTACAGATATACGTGACGGGAATTTATACAGGAACGTTTTTGTATGACTATATGTTCTAAAAAACCTTATTTTCATACAGTTTGAAGAACTTTATTTTTTTACCAAAATCCGAGAGCATCTTTAAAGCTTTCAGTTAACGTTGAAAAAAATATTTTTTTATAAAATTGACATTCTTATTCTAAAATATAAAACTGAAGGCTTGAATCAAAATATAAGCAAAAATCTAGATAGTAATTTGCAGAAATCGATTGAAAATGTCGGTTACACGGCACCGCTACACTGTAAGTTTATATCATCATCATCATCTTTGATAATGGCTAACCGTCACAACTGACTATTATGGCCATGGGGTTAGAAAAAGTTAAAAGATTGCCAAATCTCCTAGGCTACTCATTCCACCCAGAAGGTTTTTGGCAATGTGATAAAAAAAGTGTAAAAAGCCTAGCTCAGCCTTAAAATACCTATAATAGTGCAAATCTACAATTTTATGTATGTGTGGTGAAGAAAACAAGAATGTTAGTGCTGTTAAAAAGATAAAAGCTCTGTACTGTGTAAGTATGGTGGCAATGTAGCCATTGCTGCCCTAAATGCAGCAGCAGTGTCAGCAGTGACTACATAGACCGGCAGAGAGTTCCATTCAACTATTGTACGTGGGGAAAAGGAGAACTTCATATAATCTCAAGGTGTATGTTGGATTTGATAAGCTAGATGATGGAAATGTTTTGAGTGTCTAGTGTAAGGAGTCATGCATTGCGACGGTGTTATATCAACTAGCCCATAATGGATCTTATACTTTTTTAAAAAGTTAAGGCTAGAAATAGGTTAAGGCTGTCTGTTACTGTTCCAGGCGCATTGGAGTAGTTGTTGGTTACAAAACGTGCAGCTCTTCTTTGAACGTTGTTAAGTTTCTGAATATCATTCTCATGGTAAGGGTCCCAAACTGGTGAACTGTATTTCAGAGTTGGTCTGACGATGGATTTGTATGCTGCTGTTTTGGTTTCTGGTTTTGCTGAGTGGAAGTTTCGCTTTAGGAATCCAAGGTTTTGGCTAGCTTTGCTGGTAATTTTATTTTTATGTTCTTTCCATGAGAGGTTTGAAGATAGTTCAATACCTAGATATGTAGCTTGTTGTACAGGTGATAGTGGCTGATTGTGAAGTGTGTACTTTGACATGTTGGTTTGCCGAGATTTCGAGACATGCACAGTATGACACTTGTCCACATTGAAAGACATCTTCCACTTCTTCTCCCACTCTTCCAGGTTGTTTAGGTCGTCTTGGAGGATCTGAGTGTCTCCTGCTGAGTGTATTTCTCGGTAGATGATGCAGTCATTAGCGAAGAGTCGGACATTGGAACAAACACTGGAGGGGAGGTCGTTCGTTTATAAAGAGGAGAAATAGATGAGGTCCTAAAACGGAACCTAGGGGGACGCCTGAGTATACAGTGGCTTCTGATGATTCTTCCGCATCAACTACCACTTGTTGAGTTCTGTTGTTAAGAAAAGCCTGAATCCACATGTAAATATTTCCTCTGATCCCATAAAATGAAAGTTTATGAAGGAATCTCCTATTATCAACGACATCAAAAGCTTTGCTAAAGTCAATGATTGCAACGTCAACTTGGCCTCGTTTAACTGACTGGGTAAGATCATGCAGGAAACATACTAGCTGTTTTTCACAAGATCTACGTAAACGAAAACCATGTTGGTTGTCAACCAAAATGTTGTTTGAGTCTAAGTGGTCAAGAGTGTTACTGACAACAATAATTATGTTCAAGTAGTTTACATGCGATACAGGTTAAAGACACAGGACGATAGTTATATTGAAATTTCAAAAGCATTTGCAAGTAGTTAGTAGCGTACTTTTTTATGCCCCCGAAGGGTGGCATATTAAAATCGCACCGTCTGTCCGTCTGTCCGTCCGTCCGTCTGTCCGTCCGTCCGTGCGTCCCCACTTACAAATTCGTGTCCGGACTGTAACTTTGTCATGCATTGAAGGATTTTAAAATAACTTGGCACACATGTCTAGCACATCAAGACGACGTGTCGCGTGCAAGACCCACATCCCTACCTCAAAGGTGAAGGTCACACTTGGAGTATGAAGGTTATGGAATCCTCTATATATGCACACATTCGTGTCCGGACTGTAACTTTGTCATGCATTGAAGGATTTTAAAATAACTAGGCACACATGTCTAGCACATCAAGACGACGTGTCGCGTGCAAGACCCACGTCCCTAGCTCAAAGGTCAAGGTCATACTTAGAGTTTGAAGGTAATGGATTCCTCCATATAAGCATATATGCACACATTCGTGTCCGGACTGTAACTTTGTCATGCATTGAAGGATTTTAAAATAACTTGGCACAAATGTCTAGCACATCAAGACGACGTGTCGCGTGCAAGACCCACGTCCCTAGCTCAAAGGTCAAGGTCATACTTAGAGTTTGAAGGTAATGGATTCCTCTATATAAGCATATATGCACACATTCGTGTCCGGACTGTAACTTTGTCATGCCTTGAAGGATTTTAAAATAATTTGGCACAAATGTCTAGCACATCAAGACGACGTGTCGCGTGCATGACCCACATCCCTACCACAAAGGTCAAGGTCACACTTAGAGTTTATAGGTAATGGAATCCTGTATATATGCATACATTTGTGTCCGGACTATAACTTTATTATGCTTTGAAGGATTTTAAAATAACTGTGCACAAATGTCTAGCACATCAAGCGGATGTGTCGCATGCAAGACCCAAGTCCCTACCTCAAAGGTCAAGGTCACACTTAGTGTTTAAAGTAATGGAATACTGTATGCATGATTACTCTGTCATGCATGGAAGGATTTTAAAATTACATAGCACATTTATTGAGCACATGGAGAGGACACAGACTGTGAGGCACCTCTTTCGGGGGCATTCGTCACTTGGGAGGGACAGCTCTTGTTTAATTTAGAGATATACGTGACAGGAATTTATACTGGGGCCTTTTTATATGACCATATGTTCTATAAAATACGTTATTTACATACATTAAAAACTTAATTTTTTTATCGAAATCTGAGTTTAGTTTAATACTATTTTATTGTTCTATGTACAAGTACACGTATAACATTTGGATAGAAACAATTTAAATACATTTGACAAATGGATTGGGCCACGAGTTATAGCAACATCACTCTCGAAATCTGAGAGCGAGCAGCTTTAAAGGCCCAATAATAAAGAAAGTGAAAATTCAAATATACTTTAAAAAGAATAGAAATATGTTATTTTTAATAAAAAATGAAAGTTGGTATGTAGAAATTCTAAATAAATCACAGTACATGTACAATTATTTTTCTATGCATTATGAAGAAAGTTAAAAAGACCTGGGTAGTCATTTTGTCGATTCACTGAGATTTCAACATAATACACATACTTTTCTTTGTGTTCCAAACACTTTCTGTAAATTTTAACCTGCCAATCTTCATTATTTAGTGGCTTGCATAAGGTAATGTACTTGCCATTGAAATGACTTTCACGTAATTTTCGCTTAGTAGTGGACCTAGAGAAAATCCTACCAGACCCTAGCTCCTTTACGCCTTGGTTCTTGTTTACATGCCCATTGCAAAGCACCGATACACATGAGACCACTTCTGGGTTTCTAACCAGTTCATCTCTAGATGAGAAGCGTTTCTGAAATTTCCAGTGCGGGCATCCGGGGGCCTCCGTATTGGTAGTCCAGAGCGTTAACCACACGACCACTGCACCATCCAAACTTGACCTCTGATCTGCTTTGTTTGTTTGGGTTCACGCTCCTCGTTCGAGGCTTAAAGCGGTACAACCCGGCGGGTTCTACTATTCAACTAAAGTTGGGACTGGCAGATTGCAGTCATACTACATTAACATAATTATGTGATCTACAGTACTTCTATTTCTATAACACCTGCGTTTCATTCCGTCCCGTTTGGCTGTCTCATCAGTACACGTATTACCCAATACCGGGAAACGGAGTTTGCGAAAATGGAAACATTAAATAGTTTGACAGGTCCTATTGTTTTGGCGCGCACACGTGCGCCCGACCTTGAAAGTGTCCGAAAACTCAATTGCTGGTAAAAAATATAGCCTTCATTTCTGTACGAAAAGAAAATATTGAGTTTACAGTCTCCAAAACCCGAAAAATTGTTTTGGTATAATTGAATAACATTCGGATAAATTTTGTCGGATAATGATTCTGCATCAATAATTAAGACTGAGCACATAAGTTCATAAAGTCATTTATGCCGGATATGAGTTGCTACTCATTTAAACGATTTACGTTTCCATGGCAATTTATTGTTTGTCTTCACTAATATAAGTGGCAGTAATAAGCCAATAATTCCACAATATCCATTTAAGGTGCCTACTGAACGACGGTATTGATCAAGAAACGCCGGTATCGAAAATCCCGGTATCCGAAATTCTTGAATGACTGTTGCAAGTTACTAAAGAAAGAGGTGTTGATTGAGAAAGAAACTGCTAGTTGTGTGTTTATAAATATAAGTTGTGCAGTTATAGAGTGGTGGAACCTATGCTGGCGGTATCCCTATGCTGGTGGTATCTCCGAAAAACGGCTATTTACAGAAAAACAGGTGAAGAAAAATTTTCAGGGTACATTCAGCATTGACAGTCGATGAAATGCTTTTACAGCAAACGTAGTGATAGCCGCGTGTGCAGCTCTGTGGCGTCACAGCAGCGGATACAATTGTACTTGATCCATTTCGCTAGAAAATTTCTTAAATATAGACATCAAAATCACCCAGTTAAAGTTAGCATTTTTGATAAAAACTTATTTCTTTTGTATAAAAATATATATTCTATGGAAACTGTTATATCTTGTTAGTTAATATTTAGGCTCTTAAAACTGTTTCCCACCTGTTGGTTGTCAAATATCACATACCGCCAGCATTGGTTCCCTTCGAGGTGAAATTTCAAGTTTTAACATGTGTCGTGTCAATAGCTCCCAGAACCACATAGTCAAGTGATGAAGCACATCAACGTCTTGTTTCGATTTAGCAGGGATAACATTATGTTTTTGCTGAGGCAAATCAAAATGGTTAGGATTTCCTGCTTTCTGAACTGCTGATATACATTCAAAATACCTCCAGCATAGGTTTCCCCCACTCTAGACAAAGAATATTAAATAACTACGATCTGCGAATAGCAATACTGTATAATATATGAAGACTTACATCTATACGAACATTTCTCTATACAATAATAAATTTAGCACTAAATAAAAATAATGGCATTATAAGAATACTAAAGTTACCTTTATTAATATGGATATTAAGGTATTTATGTTCAGCACAAAATACTTTCAGATTTCATAATATTTACTAAAATCACACACGAGTCATAGTTTTGAGTATTACCATTCACGATAATATGATGTTTTCACGCTTACTGATATTGCATATAAATCTCTTTTTATATACCTTTAACAATTGTAAATTATATTTAAATCATAAAAGTGTGTGATAAACTTCGTGTGCACTATGTTTAGACATGGTAAATGGTAAGTGCGCGACAAGTGCATTTCAATATTTACTGTTGTTGTTTTTTTTTTCAATGAATGTTAAAAGTAAATTATACTGTGTACATATATAAGAAAGTAACACGTGTCAACTCTTGACTGTTATATTTTTAATTTTAAGAGTGATGATAATTTCTTGATTGTTTATGCACTCTGTGCATCTTCTCAATTTCACGTAGTTATGAACACATCAATCCTTTTTATATATATATTTACTTTCTCATATACTTCAGATTTAAGTAATTAATTAATCCGTGTTAAAAAAAGTGACAATATATAAGTTGACACTTTGGGGCCCCTATAATCCCTTAATTGGGTTGTTTATTCCGTATCGGTCGCAGTGAAAAAGACGGCAATGAGAGTAAAATATGCTTTTATTTATCCCTCAAAGAAAATTATTAATATATCCTAAGTTCTGCTTGAAAATATCAAATGTTTGCATCATATTCATGTTAACATACTTGTTAAGTATGCATTCACTTACTGTGACGGGTTATAATTTTTTTTTATCTCTGATGCTTCCCCTCCTACTAAATGCAGGGTGTAGTACGATGTTAGATAGTCCCATAAAAAGCATTCATTCATACACAATATGTCCCTCAATTGTATATTTTTTATTCGTTTATTTTATCTATTCAGTTCTATGTTTCTTAGAGTATAAAATGGCTAAGTTTATAAATTTAAGGTGACCTTAATTACAGTAAAATTCTTGTTTACTTTTGTATTCAATATATCAAATTTATTAGACTCACGCACTACAATCTAGACATGCATACTTTTTATTTGAAACATGGACAGTTATGGCAAAACATATACAGTCAAACTTGTGAACAACGGCCGGTCAAGGGAAACCAGGAAAACGGCCGTTGTTCACAGGTGACCTTTGTTGGGAGGTGTGGGCAGTTGATATATTTTCATCATACTAAACATTGTTTATCAAGTTTCATCATCACTTGTCAGATAAACATGCTATAACCATTAACCGAATAACGATTTATCCAAATTTGTGGGATTTGGTTTAATTTTGCAAACGGTCGCACATGACAAATCAAATACAACATGATTTTGTATCGGATCAACAATGACAGAATTTAGTTAATCGGCATTAAAAGGCTTTAATAAGCCAGAAACTGTGACGCTGATCACTTTTTCGAAACAGGAAACGATCATTTAATTAACGTGGATTACGCCCCTTTGCCATTGTTTGATTTCATTGCCGATTGTGAATAAAAATACAACAGCTAATTTACGAGATTAAAGTGTGTGTTTTTCAGTTTGATTGTAATAAATCAAACAGTTTACTAAACATGAATGCATTAATTAGCTGAAATAAACAATTATTATTTAGTTGCACAAACAATGAAAACTGCGACTCCAAATTGCGAAGATGTTCTGCATCAAATAAACAATCAAGCAATTTTGGCAATTACCGGACAGTTTGAATGGATTTCACGTGTGAAGGTGACAATTAAATGTTAGCACTTCTTTTCATCACCAAAAGCATCTTTGATTTTTGTGCCCGTAGTTTGAGGTGCAAACAATTTTACAAGAAACAAAATGCTCTGATTCAGCCAGCTGTAAAAAATTCAGTGGCCGTTGTCGCCAACCCGGACCCGATGACGGGAAGCTTTTTTACTGGCCGCTGACCGCGGATGACAGGTGGCCGCTATTCCCGGCCCTTTTTAGAGCAAATTTGGACGGGGGGATTTCAGACTCGCCGTTGTCCGCAGGTGGCCGCTATTAACAGGTGGCCATTAGCACAAGTTTGACTGTACTGTATAAGTACTATTTTTGGCGGGGGTTTTATTTTGGCTATATTGGCGGTCACTCTTAGTAGCGCCAAATCTAAACACCGCCATTTTAAATCACCTCCGTGTTTATACACCGCCAATATGCAGTCAAAGGGAAGCAACTCGGCGAGTTTCAAGTGTGAATCAGTTAGTATTTAGGGATAGGAAATGACGAAATTGCATTTGCTTTTTTCTTGATTAACGATACCTGAAGTAATCTTTTGAATAAATTGCAAAGAACCTGAGGAAGTTTGGTATTCATAAACCAGCCTTCTCAAATAAATCTATTATTCAAGTTTATAATAAATGGCCAAAACAACTTGCTTGTAACAAATAATAGCTGTTTCATCATAAGAGTTGTTATAAATTTAACCCTGTATGCAGTTAAAATGTACATTGTATACAATGTATTGTTTTCTTGTTTGGCTTAAGGCAACCTGAGCGGCTTGATGTGCTTTACACTAAATAATAATAGTAAAGGTTTGTATAATACACATTTTTCTTCCATTGTCCAAAGGATAATTGGACTACATCTATTAAATCGATTGAATACACAGTCAATCATATCATTCGGAGAGTCAATTAACAGTGATATATCAAAATGAAAAACGGAGGGTAATCGCCGATGATCAAAATATCGACTGAAAGAGTGACATTCATGCCAGTTCAAGGTTTTTTTTTTAGGAATGCTCTGGTTGAGGCCGAGGTTAAATTTTGGCGGTTGATGTGATTTCCGCCAATTTAAGACATCGCCAATTCAAAACACTTTAAAAAACGCCAATATTTGGCACCGCAGATTTAAAGCGCTATACAGTAATGCATTCACATTTTGAATAACAATAAATGATTTCAAGTACATGCAGGTGTAAATTGCACTGATTTATAACCAACCATTGCATCTTTAACTTTTATCTATATGTTACCAGTGTTCCAGCTAGGCCTAAATAGCGGGGCGCGGCGCCCTGCCCCTTTCCTGCAGCGCCCTTTGCCCTTTTGATAAGACAACTTTGTTGCCCTTTAAGAAATTTTAAATTTTGACAATGTACATCATGACGCACGATCGGTCGTAAATAGCAGCAGTTTTCCCGCCTAATTGATAAACAAGTGTATGACCTCGGGCTATAATCGGATTAACACTAATTGATCAATGCTCGATATTGTTTCGTTTACATAACAGCTTGATGTTTGAGAACTATGATAGGTAAGTGTCAACACTTTATGATCTTTGTAAATGTACTTAAATCCTTGTTAGATATATTGAATTATAAATCTCAATTTCCGAAAAATGCACAATTTTTTTCAATGCACACAATTATGTGTGCAAAAAATGCATTTATATATAATACTGAAATTAAGAAGTTAAAACAGTTCTCTATTTTTTATTTGTCTTTTTATTAAATCACACTAGGTTTTCATGGGAACTATAAATGTTATTGGAAAATTATCATTACGATTTTATTTCAAATAGTTTTGCAGTTAAATCTTACAGTTTGTTGATTTTGATTACCTCCCTTTTCTAAGGATAAATTATTGTAAAAAAAAAAATTACTTTCACTTAAACATTCGTAGTTGTAGTCAACTTTAATGCATAATTACTGCAATCTAATTATTTTTTCTTAGCAAATTCCCCTTTTGCTTTCAAAGATTTGACAGTTTATTTAAAGAGCAAAAACAAATTTAAAATGTTTTTTTGATAAACAAATTTAATATGGTTATTTTTTTTTTGTCATCAGTCATTCCCATTGTAGATTTCCTGCATCAGAATAAATAAAATTAGAATTAATAAACGTAATACATGCTTAGTTGATCATGTTGATTGAGAAAATCTAACAAAATCAGGTTAAGTTAACAAAAAGAATTCTTATATTTCCAGTCAATAAAACACATCAGATGTCTTCTTTAATATGATAATTTATAAAAAAAATCTTAAGGGGAGCCCCCTTTTAAGAGGGGCTGACCCCCCCTCCCCTCACCGCTTTGCGGCTCAAAATGCCCTTTTTTCACCAGCACCCTGCCCTTTTCAGATCCTAGCTGGAACACTGTGTTACGGCTTCATATTTAATTATTTTATGTAACACATAAATCAAATTTGCAAAAAAAATCGAAGTTTTATACGTTAAACATACGACACACTCAATATAGATTATTCAAAGGATTATCAGTTGCTCAACAGTAATCTGAACATTGAATGTGTGAAAACTCAATAATAGGCGATACTGGCGGATACCGGTACCGGGGGATACCGGTACCGTCGTTTAGTAGGGACCATTTAATGTGTCTCATGAATATAAGTGTCCATACACTCATTTTTATGGAGTCATCCAAATTGCATTATGCGAATAAGATTAAAACACTGGTAAAACTGAATGAAAACACTATCACTTTTTTTAGTACGAGGTGTAGTATTGTTTAATACCACTAAATCTGTTCTTGATAGCTATTGAACCGCTACTTATTCAGTTTAACAGGCATTTAGGTCTAAATTTATTTGGTCCCCCAACCCAGTCTTTGTTGAGACGATGTTTGAAGGAGTTTATAGAGGGTGCCATAATTATGGACTCTGGTAACTTGTTCCAGATGTCTACAACCCTCTGGCTGAAGGTAGCTTGTCTAAGTTTGGTTCTGGAGTATTTTTTGTGAATTTTAAGGGAGTAACCCCTTAATTGTTGGGACATAGTTGACGGTGGTGGAAACAATTTGTTTTTCTCTATTTTTGTATGTTTGTATTAAATCTGACCTGAGCCTTCTATATTCTAAAATTGGAAGTCCTAAGGCAATTATTCTTTCTGTGTAGTTTTTGTCGAGCTCACCGCATAGTTGTCACTTTTGGCGGTTCGGTGTATGTGCGTGCGTGCATGCGTGCGTGCGTCCGTCCGATTTTGTCCGGACCATATCTTTTTCATGCATGGAGGGATTTTGATGTTACTTTGCACAAAATATTAATGTTCACCATCATAAGAAGGAGTGTCATGCGCAAGAACCAGGTCCCTAGGTCTAAGGTCAAGGTCACACTTGGAGGTTAAAGGTCAAATTCAAGAATGACTTTGTCCGGAGCATATCTTTTTCATGCATGGAGGGATTTTGATTTAACTTGGCATAAATGTTCACCATCATGAGAGGGAGTGTCATGCGCAAGAACCATGTCCCTAGGTCTTAGGTCAAGGTCACACTTAGAGGTTAAAGTTCAAAGTCAAGAATATCTTTGTCTGGAGCATTTCTTCTTCATGCATGGAGGGATTTTGATGTTACTTTGTACAAATGTTCACCACCATGGGCTACCCTTGTTTTTAGAATTACTTCCCTTTGTTGTTACTATAAATAGCTTATATTGTAACTTTTTTATTACTAGCCAAAGAGAAAAATCTAGAACACTTTTCTGTGGTACAACATGCATGTTACATCCAATATTTAGGTGTATTTTGACCCATCTCTACTTGGTAAGGAGTTAGCCCTTTTGACATATGGCGGGCGCGACATGTTGCACGTGGGCATCTTGTTATTATTTAGACCTTTAACCATACGTGTTGCAAGTCTCTGGACATTTTCAGTTGCCATTTGCTGTTTTTTGAATCTAGGGGACCGACCATACAGATGATATGTATTCTAAATGAGGTCTGACTAATGATTTGTATAGGGCAGTTAGACATATAGTTAAATGATTTCATAATCAGGCCTAGATTTCTGTTTGCTAGTTTAACCTTATTATGGATATCACTGTCATGTAGCCGAAACGGTGTAGTCATTCCAAGATGGCGGACACGGAAACATGCCGCAGGCAGATGTTCTTTACTTCTACTGAATTTAAGTATTTTAGAGTCATTATTGGGGTGAATTTGGGTCCACACCGACTCAGAATAGAATAAACCTTAGCACAGATACTGGCATTATGCAAGACATGCATTCGAAATACCAGCATTTGTACCAAAACGGTACACATGATCTCCGTTTGAAAATCGAAGCGAGGAAACGACCATAAATTACCGTTTAGACACTGACCAGTGCTAAGTATGTCCCTAGAATTGATAGTAAATAGTGCAGAAAACCCCTCTTTCACTGTCTGCAAGGCGAATATGACATATTTGCTTATTTACTTGGAGAAAATTTGGATAATTTAAAACGTGCTGTGAACGGTGCAGTCCCCATGAACGGTTTAGTCAGAATGAATTATTTGTGAATGGAGTAGTCTTGAAAAGTGAACGGGTTAGTCTGAAAAAGTGAACGGTGTGGTTCAAAACATTTCAACTTGAAATAAGTCGGCAAGGGTAAGGAATTCAAACAGTAATCTTATGTATGTCAACTATTAATACCATATACGCTTTCTTCTGATTGAAGTATCAGTTTTATGTTGTTTTCTTAAGAGTTTTATACGCCCGTTTATACACGGGACGTGTTATGGGATCACCTGTGACAAAATGTTCGTGGGCCAGATATCTTAGCCAAGTTCGATAACCAGCAAAATCTCCCAGTCTCTTCTGTGTTATGGCCCTTGAATTATCAAAAATTAGTCAAAAAAGTCTTTGTTTTTGTATTGAAATGAATAATTTCGGTAAGTTTGCATTGAAATTTCTTTTGTTAAATGCAAGACGGTATGCATGAAACAGTATTTGGTTCAAATGGAAATATCTGTCACTTGGGGTAAGTGTTTCGCGGGAACTCGAAAGAGCGTCGTTCCTGCCAATTTAAACCAGTTACCCCTCAGTGACGGATAGAGTGAATCTACCATGTTCATGAGTTGTGGATAAGGAAATCCCACCTTATCCTTTTCCTTAGCCACAACTCAATGGACATGTTACATTTATTTTCGCACCGTTTTAATCACCTTTTCACACAAGTAAGAAGAAATAAGTGTAAATACAGCATGGGGATGAAAAAATAAAAATCAATGTTTTCTCGAATTTTACTTCTAAACTGCTATAGATGGATAGAAAATGGTCTAACTAAGAAAATGAATACCCACAACCTTATGTTTATTTCAAAAATAATGATTTTACAGTCTTTTTTCGATTTTTATGTCTGCTTATAATTAACGTAAAAATAGTCCGGCAGCGATGAGAGATTAAGCGGTGAAGGATATATGAATCTCATAGATGAGAAATTTCATTCTGAACCATGTGCATATGGAAGAAACGAATAATTTCGTCTACTGAAATGAATTTGAGTCTCGCATGTCTCATACGATTTCTTAATTACTGTTGAAAGATTACGCTACTGTGTACACAATTATATATTATTCCAATTTATTACGTTTCTCAAAAAAACACCTACTATCGTCAGTAAATTGCTTGCCAATATTTTACCCTGTTAGACTTATATATTTTTCGCATACATCTAGTAAGTTTGGCATCAATGAAATGAAGATCTTTTCCTACAGTACTATACTAACAACCATGATAAATGTAGACAAAGGCAAATCCTAGATTATATATTCTTTTGAAAGTAATAAAGAGGATCAATTATAAAAAATGTTCTAAGTCATTTGATTATCAGACCGAAAAACATTTTGAACCAGTTTGCTGAAGATCAGATGAGAAATATTCGACTTAGAGCAGACAATACTATTTTGATCAATTTTTGATTATTCAAGGGCCATAATGCAGAAGAGACTGGAAGATTTTGCTGGTTATCGAACTTGGCTAAGATATTTGGCCCACGAACTTATTGTCGCAGGTGATCCCATAACACGTCCCGTGTATAAACGGGCGTATAAAACTCTTAAGAAAACAACATAAAACTGATACTTCAATCAAAAGAAAGCGTATATGGTATTAATAGTTGACATACATAAACAACATAAAACTGATATTTCAATCAGAAAATAAGCTTTCTCATTTACAAATGTCACTATTGTATATGGTATAAATAGTTGACATACATAAACATTAGATTTCTGTTTCAATTCCTTACCCTTGCCGACCTTATTTTAAGTTGAAATGTTTTGGACTACACTGTTCACTTTTTCAGACTAACCCGTTCACTTTTCAAGACAACTCCGTTCACAAATAATTCATTCTGACTAAACCGTTCACAGGGACTGCACCGTTCACAGCACGTTTTAAATTATCCAAATTTTCTCCAAGTAAATAAGCAAATATGTCATATTCGCCTTGCAGACAGTGAAAGAGGGGTTTTCTGCATTATTTACTATCAATTCTGGTGACATACTTAGCACTGGTCAGTGTCTAAACGGTAATTTATGGTTGTCTCCTCGCTTCGATTTTCAAACGGAGATCATGTGTACCGTTTTGGTACAGATGCTGGTATTTCGAATGCATGTCTTGTATAATGCCAGTATCTGTGCTAAGGTTTATTCTATTTTGAGTCGGCATGGACCAAAATTCACCTCAATAAAGGCTGTAAAATACTAAATTCAGTAAAAGTAAAGGACACCTACCTGTGGCATGTCTACGTGTCCGCCATCTTGGAATGACTACACCGTTTCGGCTACATGACAGTGGATATGTGGGCTGAAAGTTAGTTTAGGGTCAAAGGTTATCTCTATATCCTTTTCTGAATTTACTTTTATTATTTCTGAGTTGGTATTTTCATGATTATTTATGTAGTAATGTGTACTTTTGCAATTGTTACCTATTTGCATAAATTTACACTTTTTAGTGTTGAAGAGTAATTGCCATTTCTTTGACCAATTGGCAGCTTCATGTATATCTTTCTGTAATTGTTGCTGATCTTCTACACTTCTAATTGTTTTGTATATTTTTGTGTCATCAGCAAAAACATCTTCCGAACAGGGTAAATAGACCGATTGAGCGAAAACATAAACAGTAGATAATTGCAATTTTTAAATAACCTTTTCTATGAAAAAGCGCATGGTAATTTTATCAGTTTATCTCTGTAAACATAGTATGTTTATATTATAAGGCAGGGCATTAGCCCAATTAACTGTGCTCAAGGGCTGTTTGCTATATACGATGGCTGCCTTTCACAGACTAGATGTAAAATCAGTTTGTAAAATGGGTCTGTCTTACAGTCGAAATATTGAGGCTAGCCACAGATGCTTGGGGTGTGGACTCGCCACCAAATCTAATACTTGTTACTCGGCTACGCTGTTATACGATCGTGTAAAAAAGGTTCCAGTATTTATACCCCCAAAACGAAGTTTAGGGGGGTATATAGGAGTCACCCGATGGTTGGTCGGTCGGTCGGTCGGTCGGGCGGTCGGTCGGTCGGTCTGTTGCATTTTCCTTGTCCGGAGCATAACTTGGAAACATAGTTGGAATTCAATACAACTTCATACAATGGTCAAGCACATTGAGAGGAAGTGCAGTGCACAAGAACTATAACTCCATCTTGACTAATTACAGAGTTATTGCCCTTTGTTACTTTTCCTTGTCCGGAGCATAACTTGAAAACTACTAGTTGGAATTCAATACAACTTCATACAATGGTCAAGCACATTGAGAGGAAGTGCAGTGCACAAGAACTATAACTCCATCTTGACTAATTACAGAGTTATTGCCCTTTGTTCCTTTTCCTTGTCCGGAGCTTAACTTGAAAACTACTGGTTGGAATTCAATACAACTTCATACAATGGTCAAGCACATTGAGAGGAAGTGCAGTGCACAAGAACCATAACTCCATCTTGACTAATTACAGAGTTATTGCCCTTTGTTACTTTTCCTTGTCCGGAGCATAACTTGAAATCTACTACCGGTAGTTGGAATTCAATACAACTTCATACAATGATCAAGCACACTCAGAGGAAGTGCAGTGTACAAGAACTATAACTCTATCTTGAGTATTTACTGAGTTATTGCCCTTTGTTAGTTTTCCTTGTCCGAAGCATAACTTGAAAACTACCAGTTGGAATTCAATACAACTTCATACAATGGTCAAGCACATTGAGAGGAAGTGCAGTGCACAAGAACTATAACTCCATCTTGACTAATTACAGAGTTATTGCCCTTTGTTACTTTTCCTTGTCCGGAGCATAACTTGAAAACTATTAGTTGGAATTCAATACAACTTCATACAATGATCAAGCACACTCAGAGAAAGTGCAGTGTACAAGAACTATAACTCTATCTTGAGTATTTACTGAGTTATTGCCCTTTGTTACTTTTCCTTGTCCGAAGCATAACTTGAAAACTAATATTTGGAATTCAGTACAACCTCATACAATGGTCAAGTACATTTAGAGGAAGTGCAGTGCACAGGAACCATAACTCCATCTTGACTCATTACAGAGTTATTGCCCTTTGTTACTTTTCCCTGTCTGGAGCATTTTTCGAAAAACTACAAGTTGAATTCAATACAACTTCATACAATGGTCAAGCACAATGAGAGGAACTGCTAAGAACAATATCTCTTTTTAGTTTGTTTGCAAGGTATTATGTTACTACGAACTTCTTCAGTTTATAAAGCAATCCTTTTGGGGGTATTAATCACATTTAGTGATAGCTCTAGTTTTCATAAGTTGGTTGGCACAGTCAAGTATGCGTCGTTGAGGGTTGACTCTTAGCTTATACATATATAGTTAAGACATTTTTGTATAGAAAACACAGACACATGCATGTTTTGATCGCCCCATAATGTCATTACTGGTACCTTTTTTACACGATCGTATAACAGCGTAGCAAGGTACCTAT
>JAFMSR010000016.1:15760388-15784020 GCA_022818135.1 Saxidomus purpurata
CCTTGCCAGAGGTATATTTAAAATGCTACCCCTACAAAAAAAAATTTGGACACTTTGGCCATCTAATACCACCATACCCACAGAATTTTGATAATTAGATAAGATACCAAATATCAATTGGCCTATCTGAAACAATATATTCGATAACCTCCATAAGGAAACTATGATTTACCAATATTTAAGCCAAAAATTGCTGAAGATTGCTGAGTAATTACGGTTGAGTGATTCCATAACACTACAGAGTCCCGGCATTGGTAAATGACAGCCAGGATGGTGCCTTGACTAGCCTCAGTGTTAAGGATGGGTATTGCCAGAAATTTTGTATCATAATAAATTTCAATATGTGGCTCTCTATTGCGATATGTATTGCAATATTAGAAAGTGAATAAGTATTCAAGCTTGGTTATAATCTGATAATAAAGTAATAGAATCACTCCTTTGGCAAAATCATTAATGTTTTGAGATCAAATTATATACCGCATATAAGTAAGTTACTGCGCTTCATTGTCATCACGGAAAAAACACTAAACTCATTTTAATTCAAGTTTCAGTGAATAAATGATTGAGAAATTGCAATTTTTTATTTACATAAAAATACCATGGTACAGAGTGAAATTATACCGATTGAATTGCAATATACCGGTATACCTGTTTTATTGCGCACCCCTACTAGGTGTCTGTGGCTACACATTTTGAATAATTAAATGTAACATTGTAGTCTTTTCTTGATTTAGAAGTCAATCTGAAAATATTTTCATTTCTTTGCATTTGTTTCCTCTTCATTTTTTTGCTCAACAAATTTTAACCGAGGCAGCTGTGGCTACGGCGCTAACTGCATTCACAGACCCAAACTCGGTCAGCACAACAAAAAGTACATCAAGTTGAATTTTGCTGGTTCCAGTAACAGAACATGTAGCATTCATTCTTTATTACCAATTTGATGATTTAGCCGTATTGGTATTTTATCATCATCACAAAAAGTAGCTATTGGTTTGACAAAGATCTCATTAAAGATTTTGATGTCTGTGGAGGAAGATAAGTACCAGAAATTTGAGCTAGACCAATTCCAGTTAGCTTTCATTCAGTATTGTAGTGGTGTTTCAATATCTTCACCCTACAATTTTGAAGAATTAGCCAGATTGGTTTTTATACATCATTCATTACTGGAACCTACTACTAGTGACATCAAACTCCTCAGTCCTTTTGTTGCAGTTGGGTTCTAAAAAAAAAAAAAAATTTTTACGAAGTGACCTTGGCCTCCAAAAAAAATGTTTTTTGCTAAAAAACAAAAACTAAAAAAAAAAAATTTTAGTAACTGTGACCTTGACCCCTAAAATTTTTTTTTCCTGAAAACAATTTAAAACTAAAAAAAAATTTTTTTTAAAATCTATATTTATGTCACAGGGTGAGAAAAATGTGCAGCCAGACCGGGGCTCGAACCCGGGGCCTTTCGCTTACAATGCTCTACTGACTGAGCTACCAGGCCGCTTACACATATTCTCCCCAATTGTGAACTAAGTCTGAACTGTGACATTTAGTGGTGACCTTGACCTAAAAAAACTTTTTTTTTGCGTAAAACAAATTTATAATAAAAAAAAATCTTTTTTAGTAACGGTAACCTTGCCCTACCCCCCCAAAAAAAATTATTGCTTAAAACAATATAAAAATTTAAAAGAAAAAATATTTAAATATCTTCCTCTCCATGCAAGCTACCTACACACCAAGTTTCATTGCAATTGGTCACTCCTAACTCATGTTATTAAGCAGAAACCATTTTTCTATTTTTAGTAACTGTGACCTTGACCTTGATCCTAGTGACCCCAAATGCAACCCAAGCTTCCTCTCCCCTCAAACTACCTACAAACCAAATTTTATTGCAATTGGTCACTCCTAACTGAAGTTATTGAGCGGAAACAATTCTACAAATTCTGGGTCACCTGTGACCTTGACCTTTGACCTTCTAATCTCAAAACTGTTAGGGGTTCTCTACCGGTTATGAACAACCTCCACATCAAGTTTCAAGATGTAAGGCCTAAGCGTTCCCAAGTTATCGTTTGGAAACTGTTTTACAATTTCAGGTCACCGTGACCATGAAGTTTGACCTCGAAATCAGTAGGGGTTATCTGCTAGTCATGACAAACCTCCACATCAAGTTTCAAGATGCTAGGTCCAAACATTTTCAAGTTATCATCCGGAAACCGTTTTACTATTCCGGGTCACTGTGACCTTGACCTTTGACATACTGACCTAAAAAACAATAGGGGTCCTCTGCTGGTCATGACCAACCTCCACATCAAGTTTCAGGATCCTAGGCCCAAGCGTTCTTGAGTTACCATTCGAAAACCAGTTGGTAGACGGACAGACAAACCGACCGACCGACTGACCGAACGACATCTGCAAATCAATATACCCCTCTTCTAAGGGGGCATAAAAATCAGTGAAAAAATGGTCCCTTTTTTACTTTTTTTTAAGTGAAAACAACCAAAACTGTACAAAAAATATGTATGTATTTTTCATACAAAAATATGATATTTAGTTTCTTTTAATACAAAATGCAAAAGTATAGAAACATATCAAGATTTTGATTACTGTTATTGTCCCGTATTACTTAATATAAAGGTCATTTTCAATAAAAATGTCCTCCATCTTGGCCGCCATCTTGAATTTTAGGGTGTTGCCCAGGGTGTGGGCGAAAAAATGGTGTTTCCAAAAAGTACATCACAGTGAGAAAGGTAATAACATAAATTGTTTTCCGTGCTCAAAAAACTAAATAAAAGTGTGTTATCTCTTGGACTACTAGGATATCTTTCTTTACCTTACCTGACACTGCAAATTTCAAGATTTGGCATCTGTCTAACAATGCTAATATCATCTACCTCTGATCCCCTGAAATAAAGCAATATAAGGCATTACACTATGGTATCAGTTTTTGTTAATAGTCCTAAGCTTCTAATAAGATCTAGATGTTATATTCTATGGTTCCAACTGTCTGTATTTGAAAACAAATAGGGTTGATCAACATCAATTAAATCAAAGTCTCAATTATGAAATGGTACCAAATTAATGCTTTGTTTGGTACAATGATGAAAATGACTACTGTTGTCCACCTAGAGTGACCATAGCCATACAGAGGTAATAATTATGGACACATACAAAACCTAATTGACTCCAGCCTTTGATATAAAGTATTTTTTGTATAATTATGGGCAATATCTCCACTCCTGTCAAACACTTGAAAGACTAAAATAATGGAGTCTTCGAAAAAAAAATTTGTCGCTGTGTTAGAAGCAGATAATGTCACACACAAAAAGTAAAGTCAAATAAAACTTACATGAATCAAAAGAGAATTCATATTTCAGTAGTAGTTTGTAAAAATTATTACAAATACGGGTTTTTCACAGACTTATTGTTCTTACATACTCTTCAGCGTTAAAGAGCACAAATGGTTATCGATCGGCGAATGAGGGGGCAGTTTCGGCCCGATAACGGTAGCGTTCTGATGTATCATGAATGAATAATCCTATGATCAGCGTGTATTTTGCTAAATTATTAACTTATTTATTACTATAAATTATATCCTTACTTGAATAAGTATATTTTTGTAACTTTAATTGTAGAAAATGATGAAATTATAATATGGAGAAAAGAAAAGAATCGCCGGCGAAGGCTTCATTTACAATTTCATGAATGTGCATAAATGATTACAGAAATTAATACTAGATGGGTGTTCAGTAGAACACTTGTGTCGCCCTCTTACACTTTGTCAGAATAACCAATAATTTTGTGACAAAATCTAAGTACAACAAGGGGCATAACTCTGTCAAATATGACCTTGACCTACAAAATTTGGCAGCATCATGACGTTTATGTCATAAGCAAAACTATTTGAAAGTTTGGTGAAGAAATCTTAAGAAATGGCAAAATTATAGCCATCATTAAGTTTTCGTGACAAAATCTAAGTACAAAAAGGGGCATAACTCTGTCAAATATGACCTTGACCTACAAAATTTGGCGGCATCACAACCCTTTAGACATAAGCAATACAATTTGAAAGTTTGATAAAGAAATCTTAAGAAATGACAAAGTTATAGCAAAAATCTAAGTATAACTAGATGGGTGTTCAGTAGAACACTTGTGTCGCCCTCTTATGCTTTGTCAGAATAACCAACAATTCTGTGACAAAATCTAACTGTAAAAAGGGGCATAACTCTGTGAAATATGACCTTGACCTACAAACTTTGGCGGCATCATGACCCTTATGTCATAAGCAATACAATTTGAAAGTTTGATGAAGAAATCTTAAGAAATGGCAAAGTTATAGCCAACATTAAGTTTTCGTGACAAAATCTAAGTACAAAAAGGGGCATAACTCTGTCAAATAAGACCTTGACCTACAAAATTTGGCGGCATCACAACCCTTTTGACATAAGCAATATAATTTGAAAGTTTGATAAAGAAATCTTAAGAAATGGCAAAGTTATAGCAAAAATCTAAATATATAAAGGGGCATAACTCTGTCAAATGTGACCTTGACCTACAAACTTTGGCGGCATCACGACCCTTATGTCATAAGCAATACAATTTGAAAGTTTGATGAAGAAATCTTAAGAAATGGCAAAGTTATAGCCACCATTAAGTTTTCGGACAAAATCTAAGAACAAAAAGGGGCATAACTCTGTGAAATAGACCTTGACCTACAAACTTTGGCGGCATCATGACCCTTATGTCATAAGCAATACAATTTGAAAGTTTGATGAAGAAATCTTAAGAAATGGCAAAGTTATAGCCAACATTAAGTTTTCGTGACAAAATCTAAGTACAAAAAGGGGCATAACTCTGTCAAATATGACCTTGACCTACACAATTTGGTGGCATCACAACCCTTTTGACATAAGCAATACAATTTGAAAGTTTGATAAAGAAATCTTAAGAAATGGCAAAGTCATAGCAAAAATCTAAGTATAACAAGAGCTGTCTCATGACAGCACGCTCGACTATTCGAAAGCTTGTCGATAAAATGGTTTTTTTTTGTCTAAGAACAGTAATTGTCCATAAGAATTAAGGTCAAAGATATGAAACTTGTTCAAAGACCTTTGTAAATGAACATTACTTGCAAAGCCTTACTCTGGATTATCTAAGCCAACTGGGGGGAGGAGGGGGGGGGGATAATTTCAAAGAAATACATCACCTTGGATATTTGATCATGAATAACTTTGTAACGTTTCAAAATTGATATGTATAAAATTAAAAAAGCATGACCACTGCATGCTGCATAATTATTCTATGACATTTCAAAAGTAAGCCATTTAGTATTTCTAATAATAGTCTGGTAAAAACTGTGACAAAATTCTCAGTTAAAAAGGGGCATAAATATGTCAAAAATCAAAAACATTGGTGAAGATGTTGATAGTAAACATATATTTTAAGTTTCAAGTCAAAACGTTTGATTGTATTCAAAATATTTAGATATTTGACTTTATAAAAATCTTTCACTAAAAATTCTAAGTTAAAAAGGGGCATAAATCTAACAAAAATCAAAACAGAGTTATGGGGTTGTAAAAGTAAAAAAGGGCATAAGTCTGTCAAAAATCAAAACAGAGTTATGGGGATTGTTTCCTCTGGTGTAAATGTTGATGGTAGACATATATTTTGAGTTTCAAGTCAATACCTTTGATAGTATTCAAGATATTTGACTTTATAAAAATCTTTAACCAAAAATTCTAAGTTAAAAAGGGGCATAAATCTGTCAAAAATCAAAACAGAGTTATGGGGATTGTTTCCTCAGGTGTAGATGTTGATGGTAGACACATACTTTGAGTTTCAAGTCAATACCTTTGATAGTATTCAAGATATTTGACTTGATAAAAAGTTTTAACCAAAAATTCTAAGTTAAAAAGGGGCATAAATCTGTCAAAAATCAAAACAGAGTTATGGGGATTGTTTCCTCAGGTGTAGATGTTGATGGTAGACTTATTCTTTGAGTTTCAAGTCAATACCTTTGATAGTATTCAAGATATTTGACTTGATAAAAAACTTTAACCAAAAATTCTAAGTTAAAAAGGGGCATAAATATGTCAAAAATCAAAACAGAGTTATGGAGATTAATTCCTCAGGTGTAGATGTTGCTGGTAAACATATAGTTTGAGTTTCAAGTCAATACCTTTGATAGTATTCAAGATATTTGACTTTATAAAAAATTTTAACCAACGCCGACGCCGACGCTGGGGCGAGTGCAATAGCCTCCATATTCTTCGAATAGTCGAGCTAAAAAGGGGCATAACTCTGTCAAATATGACCTTGACCTACACAATTTGGCGGCATCACGACCCTTATTTCACAAGCAATACAATTTGAAAGTTTGATGAAGAAATCTTAAAAAATGGCAAAGTTATAGCCAACGTTAAGTTTGTGTGACGGACGGACGGACGGACGGACGGACGAACCGACGGACAAAGCGATCCCTATGTATCGCCTTTTCTCCGAAAGGGCGACACAAAAACTGTACATTAAGCATTTCAACAAAATATTAGTAATGTATTTCTTAATAAGTTAAGTAAATTCGTACTTGTATTAGAATTAAAAAGTAAAGCAAAATACGTGGTAAGGGAGTTTTCTTTCTTCTAACAGAAACACTTCTAAGCAGATTTTGTATATCAACTATCAATATATACACTTAACTGTAATTTAAATTACTTTAAACTAGAGCTATCACTAAATGTGATTGATACCCCGAAAGACTGCTTTATAAACTGAGGAAAGTCGTAGTAACAGAATACCTTGCAAAAAAAACACTAAAATAGAGATATTGTTCTTGGCAATAACTCTGTAATTAGTCAAGATAGAGTTATGGTTCTTGTACACTGCACTTCCTCTCATTGTGCAGGACCATTGTATTAAGTTGTATTGCATTCCAAACAGTAAGTTTTCAAGTTTTGCTCTGCGACAATGAAAAGTAAAAATGGGCAATAACTCTGTAATGAGTCAAGATAGAGTTATGGTTCCTGAGCACTGCACTTCCTGTCAATGTACTTGACCATTGTATGAAGTTAAATTGAATTCCAACCAGTAGTTTTCAAGTTATGCTCCGGACAAGGAAAAGTAACAAATGGCAATAACTCTGTAAAAACTCAAGATAGAGTTATGGTTCCTGTGCACTGCACTTCCTCTCAATGTTCTTGACCATTGTATGAAGTTGTATTGAATTCCAACCAGTAGTTTTCAAGTTATGCTCCGGACAAGGAAAAGTAACAAAGAGCAATAACTCTGTAATGAGTCAAGATGGAGTTATGGTTCTTGTGCACTGCACTTCCTCTCGATGTGCTTGACCATTGTATGAAGTCATATTGAATTTCAACTAGTAGTTTTCAAGTTATGCTCCGCACAAGGAAAATGCAACAGACCGCCTGACCGACCGCCCGACCAACCAACCACCGGGTGACTCCTATATACCCCCTCAAACTTCTTCGTTTTGGGGGTATAATTACTTTATTATCTAAACAGTAAAATAAATAGTAATGGCAAGTACAGCGTGAGACCTTTTTTTTCCGTAACGCTACTTCTTCGGACACGGACCTATAGTTACTACAGCTTAATAACACATCAATCATGACTTAAGAATAATCTACTTACGATTATTTTACGATGTCAGCAACATATTCTAAAGAAAGCAAATTAATATAAATAGTTAGAAATAGTTGGAACAAGAGCTGTCTCATGACAGCACGCTCGACTATTCGAAAGCTTGTCGGTAAAATGTTTTTTTTTGTCTAAGAACAGGGGTATTGTGTAATTGTCTTTAAGAATTAAGGTCAAATATATGAAACTTGTTCAAAGACCTATGTAAATGTACATTACATGCAAAGCCTTACTCTGGATTCTGTAAGCCAACTGGGGGGGAGGAGGGGGGGATAATTTCAAAGAAATACATCACCTTGTATATTTGATCATGAATAACTTTGTAACGTTTCAAAATTGATATGTATAAAATTAAAAAAGCATGACCACTGCATGCTGCATAATTATTCTATGACATTTCAAAAGTAAGCCAGTATTTCTAATAATAGTCTGGTAAAAACTGTGACAAAATTCTAAGTTAAAAAGGGGCATAAATATGTCAAAAATCAAAAACATTGGTGAAGATGTTGATAGTAAACATTCATTTTAAGTTTCAAGTCAATACGTTTGATTGTATTCAAGATATTTAGATATTTGACTTCATAAAAATCTTTAACTAAAAATTCTTAGTTAAAAAGGGGCATAAATCTGTCAAAAATCAAAACAGAGTTATGGGGATTGTTTCCTCAGGTGAAGATGTTGATGATGGACACATGATTTGAGTTTCAAGTCAATACCTTTGAAAGTATTCAAAATATTTGACTTTATAAAATCTTTTATCGAAAATTCTAAGTTAAAAAGGAGCATAAATCTAACAAAAATCAAAACAGAGTTATGGGGATTGTTTCCTCTGGTGTAAATGTTGATGGTAAAAATATATTTTGAGTTTCAAGTCAATACCTTTGATAGTATTCAAGATATTTGAATTTATAAAAAACTTTAACCAAAAATTCTAAGTTGAAAAGGGGCATAAATCTGTCAAAAATCAAAACAGAGTTATGGGGATTGTTTCCTCAGGTGAAGATGTTGATGGTAGACACATAATTTGAGTTTCAAGTCAATACCTTTGATAGTATTCAAGATATTTGAATTTATAAAAAACTTCAACCAAAAATTCTAAGTTAAAAAGGGGCATAAATCTGTCAAAAATCAAAACAGAGTTATGGGGATTGTTTCCTCAGGTGAAGATGTTGATTGTAGACACATACTTTGAGTTTCAAGTCAATACCTTTGATAGTATTCAAGATATTTGAATTTATAAAAAACTTTAACCAAAAATTCTAAGTTAAAAAGGGGCATTAATCTGTCAAAAATCAAAACAGAGTTATGGGGATTGTTTTCTCATGTGTAGATGTTGATGGTAAAGATATAGTTTGAGTTTCAAGTCAATACCTTTGATAGTATTCAAGATATTTGACTTTATAAAAAACTTTAACCGATACAGACGCAGATGCCGGGGAGTGCAATAGTCTCCTTATTCTTCGAATAGTCGAGCTAAAAACAGACCCGTGTTACATCGGGCGCCTGTACATAGCTCCGCAATCAGTTTGAAAACAGATAATGAAAAAACAGCTGAAAAAAAGTTTTGATAATAAAAATTGAAAAGTGTTGCCATAATACTGAGAGGTATATGAAAAGAGAGAAAATGCTTTAAAAATGCTAACATACTTCTGTAACTTGAAGTATATAAATGGGTATACGAGCAGTTTTTATTCATTTATTCTTCTACTTTTCCGACTAAAAGTATATATTAATCATTAAGAATATCATTTCAAAACGCTGCTGTTGCTTGTACACAAAATGAACTCTTTTTAAGAAACACGAAAATAATTCTCATAGTTTTAAAAGTGTTGTCATAGTATCAAATAATGGTATTCATATGAAGATACAAAAAAACAACAGTGAAAAACACGACGCGGTCGTTTTCTATCTTCTGACATGATTAATAATGTATTGATCTGTAAAATATAAATGAATATCTATTAATTTCAACATTATATCTTATTTTAACTGAAAGTTTAACATCGTCATACTATTTAAAAGATATTTAGACAGAAAACAAAAAAAGACCGCTGTGCATGCAGTTTTATTTCAGTTTACATGGACCATAATGTGTATTTAGGTCGTGCAGTTAATTATTACGCCTACCGTATAATTTTATATGAAAAATATTAATCGTTGCAGAGATTATTAAATTTTTTTAAACCATATCCCCATTCAGAGAAAAAAGGACAGACATTAAAAAGGTTTAAGTAAAATATATTTAAAACTGTTACCGTACCATTTTATGAAAAAAAATAACCGTCGAGTAGATGCGTCTGTCGTTTACTTTTTTCATTGATCATTCTAAATAATAACTTTAAATATATTGAATGATTAGGCCAGTGTTTTTTGATTTGTCGTTACTCGAACCCGCCGCCCCTATTTTTTCGTATTTTCCAAAAAAAAAAAAATCAAAATTTTTTTTTTTTTTTTTTTTTAAATTTTAAAATCGTGAAATTAGAGGTCCGTTTATACAATTGATAACGTCAAGAAGCTGCATTCGTCTAATGAATTTATCAGACCGATTTGGGACCGAAATTCAGCCCCATTCCCTTCCTAGCATGATGTATGTTTCCTCCATTTTTGATAAAAAATCCCCTCAAAATGAATGCTGACAAAAGTTTCTGATTAAATTAATCAAATGCTTGCCAAAATTGTTATAAAATGTAAGTTTCCATCAATAAAAACGTTTCATAATCACTTCTTGCAATTATTTGATACCTTACAATTGAAATAGTCAGCCGAAAATCGCCGATTTTTCGTTTGTCATCTATTTTCGCGACCCCGTTTTTTTTTAATTTTACCAAAGAAAACAGTGTTCAGAAGACTCAAAAAAAGATAAAAATAGATTTGTTTCATTTGTTTCAACAATAATGCCTGTTGTTAATAGTTTTGTTACTGACACCAATATTTTTATCTGAAAATTTAGTTATTTTTGTGTGCAATTTTGGGCCAAAATTCAGCCCCATTCCCCCTCTAAAATAATATATTTTATCCCCAAATGTTTTACAAAATATTACCCTCAGAATAGTGACAAAATGTTTTGACTTACCTAAAATGCTGATAAATGTTTTTGATTAATTTAATCAAATGTTGGCCAAATGTTTTATAAAAATGCAACTTCCCATCAATCAAAAAGCTTCAGAATCATTTATTGCAATCATTTGATACCTTCTCTATATAATTGGAAAGAGAATAATGTAATAAAAGTCAACAAATTTTCAAGGGTATTTTGCTCGGGGAGGTGTTCTTATGTCGGATTTTAGAAGAGAAAGCATGTCCACGATGAAACAAAGTTTGTCATGTATAAAAAAAGTCTTTTTTTTTTTTTTTTTTTTTCCCTCCTCCGTACGGAGCTTTTTAATTTCAAACTTCGAGTAACAAGTAATAAAAAAATAATGGCCTTAAGACAATAATATATTACCAAACATCAGTAAATGACTTATAACAATCTTGTTCAAGTGTTTTATAAAACAAATATAAATGATATATTATATGTATCGCTTATGCAGTGGCGTGTAACTGCCCCCTCAGTTGCTAATACGGTTGATATTCATTGATGTCGTGCATGCACAGAGATCTGTGAAAAACCCGTATTTAATAGCGATTTAAACCTAGTCATGTACACATTCGCTTTATGGAAAACGCATTATAGTTGCACAGGTACACACCTAATGTGAAAGCAGTCAAAGTGTGTATACTTAACAAGAGGGCCATGGTGGCCCTTTATCCCTCATTTTAGTTCCAGTACAAAAAGTACCTATTAAAATTGAAAAATAATTGACATTTAAATAAATTTGAAATGAGGTAACTATATCACCTTAACAAAAATTTCAGTCAAGATGGTGCATCTTACAATATGTTTACATACATGAGTAACATGAGATATTTTAAAACACTTCCCCTAAAATAAAACTAGAGCTATCACTAAATGTGATAAATACCCCCGAAAGACTGCTTTATAAACTGAGGAAGTTCGTAGTAACAGAATACCTTGCAAACAAACTAAAAAGAGATATTGTTCTTGGAAATAACTCTGTAATTTGTCAAGATAGAGTTATGGCTCTTGTACACTGCACTTCCTCTCAATGTGCTTGACCATTGTATGAAGTTGTATTGAATTCCAACTAATAGTTTTCGAATTATGCTCCGGACAAGGAAAAGTAACAAAGGGTAATAACTCTGTAATGAGTCAAGATAGAGTTATTGTTCTTTTGCACTGCACTTCCTCTCATTGTGCTTGACCATTGTATGAAGTTGTATTGAATTCCAACCAATAGTTTTCAAATAATGCTCCGGACAAGGAAAAGAAACAAAGGGCAATAACTCTGTAATTAGTCAAGATGGAGTTATGGTTCCTGTGCACTGCACTTCCTCTCAATGTGCTTGACCATTGTATGAAGTTGTATTGAATTCCAACTAGTAGTTTTTGAATTATGCTCCGGACAAGGAAAAGTAACAAAGGGCAATAACTCTGAAATGAGTCAAGATAGAGTTATTGTTCTTTTGCACTGCACTTCCTCTGATTGTGCTTGACCATTGTATGAAGTTGTATTGAATTCCAACCAGTAGTTTTCGAATAATGCTCCGGACAAGGAAAAGAAACAAAGGACAATAACTCTGTTATTAGTCAAGATGGAGTTATGGTTCCTATGCACTGCACTTCCTCTAATTGTGCTAGATCATTGTATGAAATTGTATTGAATTCCAACCAGTAGTTTTCAAGTTATGCTCCAGACAAGGAAAAGTAACAAGAGCTGTCCATAAGACAGCAAGCTCGACTATTGTGGGTGTTTGCTAATAAAACAAAACTTTTATCAGTTTAATAGCAAAACAAAATTCTGCTAACTATTAAGTATAAACTAGGAAAGTTGAATCATAAAAAAAGTCAAAATCTATCACTATATGTTTAATTTTTGGTAAATTAATTGTTTGATACAAAATGTACCCCTGAACACTATTGCTAAGTTTGATATGACTACCATAAGTGGTTACTGAGATACCTTGTATGCAAAACTTTAACCAAATTTTCAAAGTCAAACAAGGGCCATAATTTGCACTAAATTTAATCAAGAGTTATTTGTCTTGACTGTGTGACACCCCTTAAGACATTAACAAAGTTTCAAGTCAATATCATAAGTGGTTACTGAGATATGTGCATGATAGTACCTAGCAGGTAAAACTTTAACCAAATTTTCAAAGTCAAACAAGGGCCATAATTTGTATCAAATTTATACAAGAGTTATCTGACTTGACTGTGTGACACCCCTTAATACATTAACAAAGTTCAAGTCAATATCATAAGTGGTTACTGAGATATGTACATGATAGTACCTAGCAGGCAAAACTTTAACCAAATTTTCAAAGTCAAACAAGGGCCATAATTTGTACTAAATTTAAACAAGAGTTATCTGACTTGACTGTGTGACACCCCTTAAGACATTAACAAAGTTCAATTCAAAATCATAAGTGGTTACTGAGATATGTGCATGATAGTACCTAGCAGGCAAAACTTTAACCAAATTTTCAAAGTCAAACAAGGGCCATAATTTGTACTAAATTTATACAAGAGTTATCTAACTTGACTGTTTGACACCCCTAAAGACATTTACAAAGTTTCAAGTCAATATCATAAGTGGTTATTGAGATATGTGCATGATAGTACCTAGCAGGCAAAACTTTAACCAAATTTAGTACCTAGCACGCAAAACTTTAACCAAATTTTCAAAGTCAAACAAGGGCCATAATTTGCACTAAATTTATACAAGACTTATCTGACTTGACTGTGTGACACCCCTAGAGACATTAACGAAGTTTAAAGTCAATATCGTAAGTGGTTACTGAAATATGTGCATGGTAGTACCTAGCAGGCAAAACTTTAACCAAATTTTCAGAGTCAAACAAGGGCCATAATTTGTACTAAATTTATACAAGAGTTATCTGACTTGATTGTATGACACCCCTAAAGACATGAACAAAGTTTTAAGTCAATATCATAAGTGGTTACTGAGATATGTGCATGATAGTACTTAGCAGGCAAAACTTTAACCAAAGAAGCAACGCTGACGCCTTGACGCACAAGTGACTGTAATAGCTCTCCATATTCTCCGAATAGTCGAGCTAACAAAGGGCAATAACTCTGTAATTAGTTAAGATGGAGTTATAGTTTTTGTTCACTGCACTTCCTCTGATTGTGCTTGATCATTGTATTGAATTCCAACCAGTAGTTTTCAAGTTATGCTCCAGACAAGGAAAAGTAACAAAGGGCAATAACTCTGTAATTAGTCCAAACGGAGTTATAGTTCATGTGCACTGCACTTCCTCTCAATGTGCTTGACCATTGTATGAAGTTGTATTGAATTCCAACTAGTAGTTTTCAAGTTATGCTCCAGACAAGGAAAATGCAACAGACCGCCCGACCGACCAACCACCGGGTGACTCCTATATACCCCCTAAACTTCGTTTCGGGGGTATTATGATACAAACAATCGTAATGTTTCATATTTCTTCATTTTATAAGTGCTATAATGATGCATGAATAAAGCTCCTATCAATGATATCAGTTTCTGGCATCTTGAATATGTTCTTGATCCTTATCAGCTTCACTCAAGTCCCCTTTTTACTGACTACCAGTTAGCTACCATGGTAAATTATATCAAAGGGTCTGTATGATATAACATGCTGAGATGTAACTGCTCAGAGCTGAGCAGTTTTCCAACCAGTTTTCCGTGATCTGAGTACACTTATATAAGAAAGTCTCTTGTTGCTTAAGGGAGTCAGCAGTTGCTAAGGAAGTCACTAGTTGCTAGTGAAAGTCACTGGATGCAAAAGAGGTCACTGGATGCAAAAGAGGTCACTGGTTGAAAAAGGTCACCAGCTGGACTGAGCAGTCAATGGTTGCGAAGGAAGTCATTGGTGGCAAGGGGGTGCTAAAGGTTGCTTAAGAAATCACTGGTTGCAAGGGGAACTTACTGGTTGCTAGGGGACGAAGTTGTTACTAAGTAATTCAACGTTTGCTAAGGAAGTTACTTGTTCCTAGGGAAAGTCACAGGTTGATATATAAATTTTGACACAGGGGCATGATTTAAGCTCCAGGCCTTGTGGTTTTGGAGAAGATTTTAAAAAAGCTTTTCCTTTAGGCCACACCAAATTAATAAGCTGGTCATCGGGATTTTTTCAAAAAAACTGTGAGGCGGCGAGTGAAAATATAATTTTAATATTTGTTTTTGTTTTGAAGAAATTTTGGAGCGAGCGAAGAGCGAATAAATATATATAGCCTTTTTGTTCACATTTAATAGCAAATTTAACTAGAGCTATCACTAAATGTGATTAATACCCCCAAAAGACTGCTTTATAAACTGAGGAAGTTCGTAGTAACAGAATACCTTGCAAACAAACTAAAGAGAGATATTGTTCTTGGCAATAACTCTGTAATTTGTCAAGATAAAGTCATGGTTCTTGTACACTGCACTTTCTCTCAATGTACTTGACCATTGTATGAAGTCGTATTAAATTCCAACTAGTAGTTTTCGAATTATGCTCCGGACAAGTAAAAGTAACAAAGGGCAATAACTCTGTAATGAGTAATGATAGAGTTACTGTTCTATTGCACTGCACTTCCTCTCATTGTGCTTGACTATTGTATGATGTTGTATTGAATTCCAACCAGTAGTTTTCAAATAATGCTCCGGACAAGGAAAAGGAACAAAGGGCAATAACTCTGTAATTAGTCAAGATGGAGTTATGGTTCTTGTGCACTGCACTTCCTCTCATTGTGCTTGACCATTGTATGAAGTTGTATTGAATTCCAACAAGTAGTTTACGAATTATGCTCTGGACAAGGAAAAGTAACAAAGGGCAATAACTCTGTAATGAGTAAAGATAGAGTTACTGTTCTTTTGCACTGCACTTCCTCTCATTGTGCTTGACCATTGTATGAAGTTGTATTGAATTCCAACCAGTAGTTTTCGAATAATGCTCCGGACAAGGAAAAGGAACAAAGGGCAATAACTCTGTAATTAGTCAAGATGGAGTTATGGTTCTTGTGCACTGTACTTCCTCTCATTGTGCTTGACCATTGTATGAAGTTGTATTGAATTCCAACCAGTAGTTTTCGAATAATGCTCCGGACAAGGAAAAGGAACAAAGGGCAATAACTCTGTAATTAGTCAAGATGGAGTTATGGCTCTTGTGCACTGTACTTCCTCTCATTGTGCTTGACCATTGTATGAAGTTGTACTGAATTCCAACTAGTAGTTTTCAAGTTATGCTCTGGACAAGGAAAAGTAACAAAGGGCAATAACTCTGTAATGAGTCAAGATAGAGTCATGGTTCTTGTACACTGCACTTTCTCTGATTGTGCTTGATCATTGTATGAAATTGTATTAAATTCCAACTAGTAGTTTTCAAGTTATGCTCCGGACAAGGAAAAGTAACAAAGGGCAATAACTCAGTAAATACTCAAGATAGAGTTATGGTTCTTGTACACTGCACTTCCTCTGATTGTGCTTGATCATTGTATGAAATTGTATTGAATTCCAACTAGTACTTTTTAAGTTATGCTCCGGACAAGGAAAAGTAACAAAGGGCAATAACTCTGTAATAAGTCAAGATGGAGTTATGGTTCTTGTGCACTGCACTTCCTCTGAATGTGCTTGACCATTGTATGAGGTTGTATTGAATTCCAACCAGTAGTTTTTAAGTTATGCTCCGGACAAGGAAAAGTAACAAAGGGCAATAACTCTAATTAGTCAGGATGGAGTTATGGTTCTTGTGCACTGCACTTCCTCTCAATGTGTTTGACCATTGTATGAAGTTATATTGAATTCCAACTAGTGGTTTTCAAGTTATGCTCCAGGACAAGGAAAATGCAACAGACCGACCGACCAACCGACCAACCGAATGACCGACCAACCACCGGGTGACTCCTATATACCCCCTAAACTTCGTTTTGGGGGTATAATTAATTAGAGCCAAATTTTAGGAAGAAATCATTTCTCCCTGAGCTGAAAATTTGGAGTCTACCAGGAGAAGTGACAGATACTGATATATTTGTCTTAGTTTGTTTCAAAGTGAATAAGTTCTAATATTACTTAATTATAAATGGTTGTGTGATAGGTCAGGAGATTGACCATTATTATGAGACTTTATCCAGATAAAGGAGTTTTTTTATAGACTGATTTTCATGCATTTTTATTGCTTGAACATTATATTTGCAACATACATGTTATTTGATAGTAATTATGCACAGTTACAGCCAAAAATCACTTTCCGCAACACAATCATTTCCATAGTTGGCCCTGTTTGAATGCCATATTAATAGGTAACAAACAATATGATAGGTGTTGTACAATCAGTAAGATGTCAACACAATATGTACCGGTAGTCAGCACGGTATTAAAAGGAAATAAAACAAAAGTAAATTCCATTTTATTGGCAAAATATTTTGTGAAAACTAGCTGAAGGGTATTACAGTCCATTCTTCAACAAGTTAAACTGGTAAGTCTAAGGTATGAAGCGCATTTTTGTTAGCTAAAATTACAGCTGAAACAAAAAGTGAACCTATTTTCGGAAAGACGCTTACGCGGATACACCAATTTTCAAAGCATTTTCCAACAGCTCCAAACTTTTTTTAATCCTAGAGGTAAAGCCGCAGGTGTCACGAGATAAAAGAATGCCACCGAAACTATCATGTTTGTTTGATCTTAGTGAAGCACGTATCATTAAAAAGAGAGAGCTATTTTGACAGTTTGAAACATGTACACGAGATGAAGCTTTTGACTTCGGATTATAAATTTTTTACAATAGTTTGGAAAAGATAATGTTTTGAGCAAGTGTAAGATTCTTTTATTTTTGATGATAAAATATATTCGTTTCTATTAACAGATTGATTGTGGGTTGTTTATGTCGATTATTGTTGATTGTGGAGTCTTTGAAGTCGGGAATTTTCGAAAATTTTCAACATATTTCTATCTTAGTATTGATAAATAAAAGTTAATCAGTAAAAAGATATAACCAAAGGTCAAGTCACGACCCAAATGCGGACATAGCGAAACACCGTGTCCAGTCACAACAATTCACGGTGACAAAACGTCACTGTGCAGGGATTATTCTAGGTCAAATTTTCAGCGATATTTCTCCCATTTGTCAAGTATTGGTGAGATATTTTTAATTTCAGTGAGATTATTTTAGTTGGAAAGCAAAAACACATTACGCAATTAATGATTATTTATTGACTAGAACAAAAACACATGGAACAGTGCACTGATCTGATACAGATAGACTGACTATGTCATAATTGTGATCTATGTTCACCTGAGTGTACTTCAAAATCCCCTTGGTGCAAAAATGGCATAGTAGTCATAATCCCCTCAATGAATTTTACAAGTGGAAAAGCATATATTGAATAAAAAAAATTACTGAATGTTTTATTTGTCTCTAGTTTAACTTTACTATAGCGAATGATTGAAAAAAATTAAAATTATTGAAATTAAAATGTAAAATCCATCAAGGGGATTATGACTACTATGCCATTTTTGGACCAAGGGGATTATGACCAAGGGGATTTTGAGTGTCTCCCTGTTCACCTCTAACATTTGATCTTTTTCCTTATCATATTTGAGCCAAGAATACAGTAAAGGCCTGGAGGATTATGCAAAAAACGCGAAGAGTAGAGTGAGTGAAAACAGGAACGTAGAATTCTACGTTCCTGGTGAAAATAACGTGACTTCGCGTAAATCGGAGAAAAAACGAGAATGACTCCATTCAATGGAGTCACTTCGCGGCCGTTTGGAGTGAAAATTTCGATCGCGGGACTTGGCGTTTCTCCGATAATGTTGGAGTGACTTCGCGCTAAAATATTTATTAATTAAAATACTGGTAAAACACACCTGTAAAAGAAACCTGTTCAATTAAGAACCGTTGAATCACAAAGATCGAATCAGACATCGCCGCCGCCGTTTTTCGTTGAGAATAGCCGCTACTGTTTGCAGCCTTATGTTGTGTTTTTTTTGTTGTTTCAAAAAGCATCGAGTTATTTTTTTGTCAGAACCTAAAATATTTATCACCTTTATGTTGATTTAAAATATTTATTTTCGTTAAAAATCCGCTGTAATTTGTCCCTTAGCATTGTCACTCGCGATTGGTGTGAAAAATATGGCCTGTCGTACTAATTCAGTCAATTTTGAAATTGTTTGCAAATCCAAGATGTATGACACCTCTGAGTTGTGAATGCAAAAAGTATTTATCAATTAACTTTTCCAATTGTTCTGAATTTAAATCAAAATGTTCTGTTTTAAAGAAAATCACGGCGATCCAGCGTGTCCGGTTTTTTTTGTCATTAATTGTTTCAACTGTCAAAGCCAACGTTTTTCCAGTAACGATTTTCTACTATTATAATTTATTCTAATGAACAACCTTTGCCGAAATATTTATTTTTGCTTCAACCTCTTTTATTCATAGAGATAAAGCTGCAGGTGTTACGAACGAGATCAAAGAACAAACGCCGACGCACATTGTACATGTGAGTTTTGTTTGATCTTAGCGAAGCACGTGGCATCAAACAGACCGAGATATTTGACAAAAGTAATTCTAGACAATAGTCTGATAATTTTGGATTATAGAAATAATAGTTTGGGACAGATAATGTTATGAGTAAGTTTTATTTTTGGTGATAAAATATATTGAACACGCTATATAAATGTACGTCGGTCGGCAAATATCTTTGAATGTAATATTTAGACGCGCTCTGGTTGGATAATTGATACCCGCGCAAGTTATCGGCGTGTCAAAGGTCAGAAAAGCACCGAAAATTAAAATAATTAGCTAAAAGTCAACTGAGAGCGAGCGCGATTTTTTCTCTCAATTGATGATTTTCAATGCGATTTTGGCAATCTTTATGCGAAAAATCGCGGAAATCGCATCCTAGAATTATCCCTGCTGTGACCGGACATCCCAAGTACGGGTGTTCCGAGGTATTCTTTGGACAACTATATTGGAGTAAAAACCGTTATCTTACCATGAAAATGCGCAACTTTGCTCTTTGTCAATAGCGACCCCAAAAAATATAACTGATTATTTTCTTAAGGTGCGGGCGGGAGCCAATAATAAAAAAATAATTTTTTTTTTGTGTTTTAGAAAAAAACGTGCGGCAATCCCGATGACCAACTTTTTAATTTGGTGTGGCCTTATAAATCAATGTAAAACAAGTGAACCCCTGGCAGGGGGCATGATTTGAACAAATTTAGTAGTGGCCCACAAGTTTTTTTTAAACAAGAGGGCCATGATGGCCCTATATTGCTCACCTGGCTACCTTGGTTATAACACATGGGGTCATGATTCTGAAATAATTCGCTGAGGTCTACAACACAATGCTAAGTAAAATTCCAAATATCTATTCTCTGCCTGTCGGCCTTTTGGTTGTTCAAACTTTTCCCTATATAAGCCTTTATGAAATCAGGTGACCTCCCCCACTCCCGGGGAGGGTTAATTTTGACCAGGGGGTCATGATTTGAGCAATCTTAGCAGAGGTCCACTAGGCATTTCTACATGCCAAATATCTAATGTCTAGGCTTTGTAGTTTCAGAGAAGAAGATTTTTAAAGTTTTTCATATATAAGCCTTTGTGAAACCAAGTGACCCCCTGGGCAGGGTCAATTTTGACCCGAGGGTCATAATTTGAACAATCTTCGTAGAGGTCTACTACACAATGCCACATGCTAAAGATCTAAGCTCTAGGCCTTGTGGTTTCAGAGAAGAACATTTATTAGCCTATGTAAAACAAAGTAACACCCCTGGCAAGGTCAATTTTGATCCCAGGAGTATAATTTGTACAATCTTGGTAGAGGTCCACTAGGCAATGCTACAAGCCAAATATCTAAGCTTTATCCCTTGTGGCTTCAAAGAAGAAATTTTTTAAAGTTTTTCCTATGTAAGCCCATGCAAACTCAGTGCCCCCCGGGCAGGGTCAATTTTGACACGGGGGTCATAATTTGAACAATCTTGGTAGATGTCCACCAGACAATGCTATATGCTAAATATCTAAGCTCTAGGCCTTGTGGTTTCAGAGAAGAAGATTTTTTAAGTTTTTCCTGTATAAGCCTATGTAAAACTAAATGACCATCCGAGCGGGGTCAATTTTGATCTGGGGGTCATAATTTGAACAATCTTGGTAGAGGTCCACTAGACAATGCTACATGCCAAATAACTAAGCTCTAGGCCTTGTGGTTTCAGAGAAGAAGGTTTTTTAAGTTTTTCCTATTTGTTGCCATAGCAACCAGAGTTCTGCATGGAATGGAATTCTTTGAACAACTTCGATAGAGCTTCATGGAAGGGACATCCCTGCAAAGTTTCATCAACATTGGCCCAGTGGTTTCAGAGGAGATGTCGTTTGAAGGAAAAGGTGGACGGACGTACAACATATGCCGGACGGAATGTGATCCTAATTGCTCACTGAGGCACTTTGTGCCAGGTGAGCTAAAAACACAGCATGCAAAAACAACAACCTACAATACGTGCAGAGAAAATCAGCACAGTGACATCAGGTTCCCAAGTAATATATTTGAATGTTAAAACTTTAAATAATCTAAAATTGTGGAAAGTACTTTTTAGCCATTCATGTTTCACAGAGGTCTACACACTGTTAAATGCAATTTATGTTTTCCTACTATTCATTACACTGAATAACTCGGTGACGTGCGTGCCTCAATCTTTCTAGGAAAGTATCATACTTGTGTAAAAAGATAACAAGAACACGCAGCAATGCCGCCAAAGCAGGTTTAAATGGTGCCTGTAGAAATTGTAGAATTAAAACAAGAGGGCCATGATGGCCCTATATTGCTCACCTGGCTACCTTGGCTATAATACAAGGGTTCATGATTCTAGAGGTCCACAACACAATGTTAAGTAACATTCCAAATATCTATTCTCTGCTTGTCGGCCTTGTGGTTGCTCAAACTTTTTCCTTTATTAGCCTATATGAAAACCTCCCCCATTCCTGGGGAGGGTTAATATTGACCAGGGAGTCATGATTTGAACAATCTTAGTAGAGGTCCACAATATCTAATCTCTAGACCTTGTGGTTTCAGAGAAGAAGATTGTTTAAGTTTTTCCTATATAAGCCTATGTAAAACCAAGTAACCCATGGGCAGTGTCAATTTTGACCCGGTGGTAATAATTTGAACAATCTTGGTAGAGATTCAAGTCAGATTTTCACTGGAGGTATTTTTAATATTTGATTTCCCTATCTTGGTTGCCCAACCAAGAAAGAGTTATTTTATCATAAGTACAAATTTGATTTACATACTTTGCCTAAGGAAAGATATAAATCTAAGACCTATTGTATTTTTATGTTAAATATTTGCATTAAAAATTATATATTTAGATGGAATTCATTAGAAATGCAAGTTTGAAAAATTATTATTACCTCTCTTTACCTATCTTGGTTGCACAATCAAGATAGATTGGAAGGAAATGAATTCAGAAGCTACACGTACAGTCGACTCTCGTTATCTCGACTTTTTTGGGACCAAAGAAAATAAGTCGAGATAACGAAAAATCGAGATAACCGAAGTTGGATCAAATATGCTTGATAGGGGATGATAGGGGGGTAAGGAAGATTATTGTTGATAGAAAGACGTTTGCTTCTTTCTACCATCTTATGATCTGTGTAATACACAGGTTGTGAAATGAAACTAGCTCATAGATTTAAATCAGCTAAATTTTCAATTCATATGATTCATGTTGCCTTGCACTCGGTGCCGAAAGATTGTACCCCCCGGGTCTTTTTCATAAACTCTTCCGGGGTTTTTTTAGTATCGAGATGTTATCTGTCTAATGTGTATGTATTGAAGACACGATTTATAATTGACAGAATCTTCATTTCTTGCTGTTTATAAATGCAAATAAATTTTCTCAGTTTTGACACAATTCAATAAAAATTACCCATTCCGCTTATTACACAGCTTACATCGCAAACAAACAATTAATTAATTTTGGGTCACTAACCGAATCACTGAGTGAATAGCCAGGCGTGGTGTTTTTCGCACCTCTGACTGCAGACGACAATTGAGCGAATACAATCGCGTGCAGCTTTTCGCACCTTGTTAGGCAGGTGATAAATGTCAAATCGAGATATCGGATGTCAAAATAGAGGAAATTTCATAGTTGGGGATCACATATTTAGTCGAGATAACGAAAAAATCGAGATAAACAAATCGAGATACCAGTAGTTGATTTATATAGAACAAGAAGGGAAAAATCGGGACCGAGAAAATCCAGTCGAGATATCGAAAAATCGAGATAACCGAAGTCGAGATAACGAGAGTCGACTGTAGACTTTTTAAATACTTTTATATTAAAGGGGAGAAATGACAAAATTTTATAAAAGTTAATAAAATGTAAATTTCTAATAAGGATCTAACTCTATGTAATGGTTTTTTTTTGTTCCTTAAATAAATCTCTAACAGAATGCACAAAAAGTAAAAACTGTCATCAAATGTTGCTTAAAAGTGATTTACCACCTTTAACATAGAAGTTCAAGTAGGGGTCAAGAACATCTCCAGCAGCTAAAGATTGCATAATGGCTATGTAAAGTTTTATATAAGTGCCAGAAGATTTTTCCTATATTAGCCTATGTAAAACTAAGTGACCCCCATGTGGAATCAATTTTGATCCAGGGGTCATAATTTAAGCAATATTGGTAGAGGTCCACTAGCCAATGCTACATGCCAAATATCTAAGCTCTAGGCCTTATGGTTTCAGAGAAGATGATTTTTAAAGTTTTTCCTATATAAAGCCTGTGCAAAACTAAGTGACCACCCGCGCAGCCGGGCTCATAATTTGAACAATCTTGGTAGAGGTCCACTAGACAATGCTACATGCCAAATATCTAAGTTCTGGGCCTTGTGGTTTCGGAGAAGATTTGAAAGTTTTTCCGATTTGTTGCCATAGCAACCAGAGTTCTGCATGATATGGAATTC